>CM017323.1:14989427-15080189 GCA_006937295.1 Carpinus fangiana | reverse complement strand
ACAATGAACAATTAAGTATCTAGATGACTTAGTTCCAATGTATGTTATCAACTACATAACATAAATTACATAAGTGACATAATTATTAATTAGTTTGTAGTTACATATTAACTAGCTTTGTAAGTACTTATATCATACATTTTTATTCTAATATTTTGTAATTTAGTATATATTAAGTAATTATACATATATGCAATTATGCATATTGAATAATATAAATGTATAAGATCAATACTTAATCATATGATTCAATGACAATTCAACTATTTTATTCAAGTTAATCATATTATTAATGTACAATGATAATGTGATTCGTATAATATTAAATTAAGTAATTAATATTTGATTCATTAAACAATATATTACTTATAACCATAATTGAATCAAAGCATTATTAGATACTTTATACTTATAAAACATATATCACATTATCTTAGATTCTTAGATCTAAGACAATTTTATTATATTAATATGAATTATGATTTGTGAGATAATATGATCATATAATTTAAGTATGAGTGTATAACCATTAGATCATTAAGAATTTAAGACTTAGGAGTTTGAGCATTACCATTAGATAATAAGTTCAATTAAAAAAAAAACTTATAAGTAAATATGACAATAATTTCATAAGGAGTGAGACCATTTATAAACTTACTCATCTTAGTATCATAGTATGAATGTATGACTATTAGATTATTAGAAATTTAGGATTTAGGAGTTTGAGCATTACCATTAGATAATAAGTTCAATTAAAAAAAAAGATTATAAGTAAATATGATCATATTTTAAATCATTAATCATATTATCTAATTTAATTAATGAGATCATATGACTATATCATATCAAATTAAGTAATTGATATTAGACTTAACAATGTGATACTTATAACAATAATTGAAGTATTAATGTATTTTTTAAACAATGTTTTGACAATTTTTTTAAAAAAATAAATTGAACCATTTTTTGAACAAATTTTTAACCATTTGTTGAAGTTTGAACATTTTTTTTTAAAAAAAAAAACTGCATCACACAGCGTCGTTTAACCCTTAATGATTTGATAGAGGACCAAATGAGAGGATTGATGAAGTTTTAATGTTTTATTTGTATCATTTAATTTTTTATTTGAACTTCTTTTATATGTTGTGTTGAATTTTTTTTTATATGTTGTGTTTTCTATTTTTTATTTTTTAAGTTAACCGGTTATGATTTAATATTTAAAGATTTTTTTTTAAGTATAAATTTGGAGTAAAATATTTTTGATTTTTCAATATGGGCTATTTTTATAGCAATTGGGACAAAAAAGACACTAAAAATACAAAAAACAAATCAGTGTAAAAAATGCTACAATAATAATAAAAGCCCAAAAAAAACCCAAAAGAAGCCCAATTTTGAAAAAACGGTTAGCGGGCGGTTACCTATTTTACTAACCGCTAACCGGCGGTTAACCGCTAACCGTTAACCGCTAGGCGGTTAGCGGTTGCGGTTAGTAAAATCTACTAACTACTAAGGCGGTTACGGTTAGCGGTTATTGCCACTAACCGCTAACCGTAACCGCATTGACACCCCTAGGGAAGATCATCCCTCTTTACCAAGAATTCTTGATAATTTTGATGTACCATATTGCTATTATGATTACATTGAGGCCTAGTTTAAATTTATGCTTTTCCAGACTCCCAAATTGTTGATGCATTTTGGCCTCATTCTAGAAATCCTCCCCCTTAAACTTGTTGAAGCCTTTAGTACTTTTAAGATTCATTTCAAGACTAATATGTATGGTTCTAAGTTTTCCCCCATTCTGCATTTTATTAAAAAATACAAGATTTCATGGATCCTGAAATGGCAATATGTCATGATGGACAACAAGATTGAAAGACATTGGTATGTTAAATGGTGGGATAAATACCCACAAACTGATGTTATTGTTAACAATGTTAAAGTTTTGTCCTAAACACCAAAGGACCAAAATTTGCCTCCCATTTTTGCTCCCTTATTATTAATCCCCCAGTGTTTTCTTACCTCCTCCCAAAGAAACCACTGTTGCTACTTCTCCTGCTACTACATCTTCTGGATCGTCTAAGAAGAAGTCTTCCAAGAAGAAGAAAGAAATATTAAAAGCATTTTTGGAATCCCTTAATGATAGTTCTGAAGAAGATGAAGAAGACAACTCTAAAGCATCTTCTGAAGCTACTATTGATCCCAAACGAGAATGGTTTGGAAATTCCGGTTATAGCCATGAAGATTATTTTCCTGAACTTGAAGATTTGTGATTTACTTTCAAGATTAAAGTCATCATTATTGTTGAAGACTGATTGCTTTCTTTTTCACTATTACCATTTAGTTTCATCATTGCTGACACCACTACTAGAGACTTTATTACTGGTAAAGATTGCTTATACCATTTAAGATTATTGCTGATTGCTTTTACTATTCAAGATTGCTGCTACGACCTACTTTTACTATTCAATACTACTGCTCCTTTGTTTGCTGACACTACAATACCTACTTTTACTATTCAAGATTGATGTCCTCTTGTCTGCCGACTCCACAGTGCCACGGAGAATCTACTTTCACTGTTTAATTTCCTGATTGTAATTTTTTTTTTCAGATTATAATTTTACTTTACCCATTGGAATGCATCTATAAAAGGACGACTCCCCTTCATTATAAGGCAGAAGCTTTCAGCCAAACACTGAACTCTTTCTGTGCTTACTCTGCTATCCATTTGTATCCTGCTTTATTCCCAATTCCTTTTCTAGTACTCTTTCAGTTATTTCCTCTACATGTGTCTCCTTTTGAGTTATCAATAAATTTGCATTTATCTTGTTGATGTTGTTTATTTTCGTTACTTATTTTTTGACTACTTTGCTATCTTGTTATTTCCTGCATCTCAATCGGTTAGGAACCACGTCTTATGAAGCGAAGATCACTAGTTTGAATCCCCCTCCCCCTCTTGTATGGACATATAAAAAAAAAAAAATTCCAAAAATATGAAAATCATTTAATGTCGAAACAAATGGAACCTAAATTAAAAAAAAAATACATAAAACAAGATCCTCTCAATTTCAAATGAAATGAATAATTAATATTCATTTCATGGCATAATAGAAAAACAATTTTTTCGTATGTCAATGAAGAACAATATATGTGTTGATACGTGAATAAATGTTTAATGAAACCTCAAAACAGATAGAAATACAATGTCTCTTCTCATAGGCTAACTCTCACCTCCGAGCAATTCTCTGCCCTGCTCCGAGTAACAAGGCTTTCCCTATTGCACCGGAGTGAAGCCCACAAACCAGAGCCACAGTTCCACCTATGGCTAACCATTTCCAATCGATGCCATCACCTTTTGGTCTCTCTTTGCGGCGAACTGGTTCTTCTTCTTCACCAGAAACTGGCACTAATGAGTCCATGGTTCCGCCTGAAGAAATCTTCGTGGTGATTGCTGCCAACGAAGCACTTCTAGACAAAGAAGCCTCCGATTTTCTCGCATTCTGGTATGCTCTCATCCCGGAGTGCAATTTCTTGACAGCTCCCCACATCCCATGACGGACTCCCAGCTTTGCCACATCTTTGGGAATCCCCATGTCTTCATGATGTATAAGGGTAACCTCACATGCGGACAACTGTCCATCTCCTTTACGAGATTCCACTGCACAGATTCTCCAAATTCAGCAATTGAAGCAGCAAAACTAAAATTTGCTCACCCAATTGTTGCAAAAATCAATTAAATAACTAACACTTCTTACCAGCCCTGATAATCCAACTAGAAAAATATAGCTCAACACGTCGAGGCTTGTCACGCTTGGGCAAAGCTGGATATGGCACCCCCTGCAATATTGTAGCTCACATGTTAAGACATGTCCATATGCTGGAAACAGTAGGCGTCACCATGTAGTACGCATATTCTCAGTTAAAATATACAGTACAGACACAAGAGAAGTTTAGACATGGAAAGAACCAACGTCAGCACAAATATTGGATGGGAGAAAATTTGTAAAAGTCAACCAACCAATTCACTCTGAGAAAGAAGACTAAATTGACTGACCCAGTCAGTTAACCATGGTATGTAACCCAAGATGTAATCATTTGATAAAAGAAACAGCCTCTATCGAGAGAGGTCTCTGAAGTGTCTCAAGGGAACGACCAAATAAGTTGGTAATTAGATGCCCTTTAGCTAGATCAAGGGAGCAAAAATGCAAAATAAATAGAATTGACATATTTCAATGCCACAAAAAGTCCCCTGATAAAAGAAGAGCAACAAGGTCACTCAAACACCATATTAGAATTTCTTAAAGTAGGCCACAAATTGTTTTACAGGGACAACTAGGCGTTTCGATGAGATCATTTTTCTAGGGTTAAACAATATTTTAGGTTTTCTTGCTAGAGCCGAGAACCCCAAAATTGTTTCACAGGGACAACTAAGTGTATTGATCAGATTATTTTTTGGGGTTAGTTTCAAGTCTAGATTAAACAAGAGCTCATGAATCTAAGCATGCTTAAAATGTCCTAGAAGATACAGTTTGTTCAGGACACACTATGTTATAAGTAATAGATTTAAATTCTTTACCATAAAATAATTACTGGTCCTTTTGCCCTGAAGAGGGACTTTAATCTGCTGATCATTTGGGATCTCAGAGATATTACAGTTTCTTCCCTATTGTATTTTGTTAATATGTTAAGAAAGGCCAAGGGATTCAACCCAATCCCCGCAGTCATAACAAGCTACAAGGGCCTGCTCCTCAAAAGAAGTGAAAGAAGCAATAGAGGTGAAAAGTTTACTGTTCAAACATAAATGATCAGATGTTGCAACCTATACCTTTGTCACACAATAATACGCCTTCCCGGCCTCCCATATCCTTCGACCAATGATATATTCCCGATCACTGCAGAAGAAAGGGAACTGCAAATAGGAGGGGCACAAATTAAAATATCAATACCAACATTTTTTGAACTAAAAAGAGCTATTATAAAACCAAAAAACATACAATTGTGCAAACCCTCTGATATACAAACCTTTTTTATCCAGTGAACAATCATTGTCCCTGTATCTTGACATTCCTTCAATATTTTGAAGTATACAAGCATGGGATCCCATTTAGGTCGAAACTCATCATCCCAGAAGAAATCTCTTACCACCTCCGGAGTTGCATCCTCAAAGACAGTTCTGCTACGGTAAACTGTTGGACCTGTCTGATAACAAATCACTGTCAGAAACTACTACATTATTTTTTTTATGAGTAATAATTTTATTGAAAGAAAAGGGCAAAGATCTCATACACGAAAAGTATACAAGAGAGACACTCACCCTATAAGCTTCCACAATCTAAAAACTTAACCAGATCTACAAGATCCGATGAAGAGAAGTTAAAAACATATACAACAGCCCAATCCAAAAGAGATCTCAAAAATACAGATTTTAAAGAAAGCACGTTGGAGTTAGAATCAAAAAGACATTCATTCCTTTCTATCCAAATGCTCCACATTAAGAAAGCAATAATAACTTTCCATACAGCCCCTTTGGAATGTTCCTGCCCTTGGATCTTCCAACAATGAAAAACTCTAGGATATTGCTAGGCATAGCCCAGAAACCAGGCAACACCAATTACAAGAAAGAAACCCTGCCTTCTAAGATTATCAACCGTGAGGATTCTACCCCTTGGCTGCCATCCATAAAAAGAAAGCAAACCTTCCAAATACTTTTACAGGAGAATGAAAAATGCACTCCAATCTGTAGCGTTTTATAATAGCTCATCACTTCAAAACCACGACTACTAGCTGGGGTCCAAAACATTCTATCCACCTCCCTAGATGGGTTTTTGAAGAGTATTACAGATTGAGAAATGAGTCAAGAGATTCTAGCTCCCAATCCAAGATTGCCCTAATGAAACTCATATTCCAATAGATAGAAGAGACGAACGAATCCAAGTATGTTGACACCCAGACCTCTTTGTTACAGGCTATTGAAAAAAGAATTATGGGAACGAATACTTAAGAGCCACTTCTCCTCACCACACGTCATGCCAAAAGCGAATGCAGGATATGTTCCCAACCTTGAAGAAGACAAGGTTTGGAGAAAAACCCTCAACCATTTCTAATATTCCTCCAAAGACACCCCATAAGGCCCTTGAGCTTCCTCTGAACATGAACCCCCTCTCTGGACCCCATACTTCTCAACAATCACTTGTCTCCATAAAGATTTCCCCTCTTGAATGAATCTCCATAGCCACTTATCAAGAAGACCTTTATTAAACAACATGAGATTTTTTACTCCCAACCTTCCTCTAGGGATTGGAGAGCAGATAGTCTTCCAATTCACCAAGTGAAACTTGGACTCCGCGCCTGGTCCATCCCAAAGAAAGTCTCTCTAAAGACGCTCCAATCTCCTAGCAATGCCTGTTAGTAATGGGAAGAGAGATAAGAAGTATGTAGGTAGACATGATAACATACTCTTGATGAGAGTAAGCCGCCCCCGGATCTTCTTCCAACTATCCCACCTTTTTTTTTCCATCTTCTCCACTACCCTCATCCCAAATAGTTTTTCAAACAAAGCATCCAAAGGGAGACCCAAATACTTCAAGGGAAGAGAAGAGATGCTACAACTGAGAATATTAGTCAGATTTTCCTTATGCAGTACCTCCCCTATTGTGACTGATTCAAATTTCCAGAGATTGACCTTCAAGCCCAAAATGGCCTTGAAACACAAGAGAAGGGGACCCAATTATGGATTTGATCACAATCTGCATAACACATAATAAGTGTATCACTCATAGGGTGCAATATTTTCAGGAGGGCAACGTTATGGATGTCTACCCAGAATCCTAATAAATAACCCGCAACCATCGCTCTAGATAACATCTGACTGAGAGAGTCCATGACAATCACAAAGAGAAGGGGTAAGAGAACTACCAAAGAAACCATGCAGGTTACCATTAATCAAGAAGGAGAAGCGGGTTGTGGAAATACAAGCAAATATCCATTTCCCCCATTTAGTACCGAAACCACAATTCCCCATGAGGTAGGGAGAGGAACTCCCAGTTGACTTTCCAGGTCCAGCTTGTGAATAACACCAAGAATTCCTGATTTCGGCTTGTTGTCTAGGCACTCATTGGCTATAAGAACTGAGTCTAAAATTTGTCTAACCCCTAGAAAGCATTCTGGATATTCGTTCCTAACAATTGTTTCATTCTAATAACAAGTACTTTCACCATGATTTTATAAACACTTCCCATCGGCTGATAAGTCTAAAATCCCTAACTTTCAACTATCCAATCTTTTTAAGAATGAGAGTAATAAAGGTAGGATTGAGGCTCTTCTCGAACATCTCATGCTCATGAAAGTTATGAAAGGCGTGCATTAGATCATGCTTCACTGTAGCCCAACAAGATTGAAAAAAAGCAATAGTTAAGCTGGCAGGACCCGACTCTTTGTCACCATCCATATTAAGCAACGTCTGAAGAACTTCCTTCTCTTGAAACGATCTCTCCAACCAATCTGCTCCTGCATATTCTAAACAAGGGAACTCCAAGCCATCCAATTTGGGGGGCCAAGGAATTGTTTCGGTAAAAGGATTCTTGAAGTACTAAGTGATTGTATCTTTGATCACCTCTTGATCAGAAGTAACACTACTGACAATGTAGAGACTAGAGATAAAGTTGTTTCTTCTATGAGAGTTGGCAAGGTGACGAAAAAATAAGGTGTCATGATCCTCTTCTTTTAACCAAGTCACCCTAGACTTCAGCCTCCAGCTTACTTCTGGCATAAGGACATCATTCTCCAAATCTGTTTCCGCCTTAGCCCTCTGGACTCACTCCTCTTCGACCAGAGATCTCTCCTCTTCTAAGCCATCCACGACCTGGATCTCCTCCAACAAGGACTTCTTCCTCTCTCTTCTACATTTTCGAAGACCTCATTATTCCAACGTTTCAAACCAAGTTTCAGCTGTTTTAGTTTATTAGCTAACACATTTTTTTATACGTAGTTTATTAGCTAAAACATAACACGGAGTCCCAAAGAACTTATATGAATCCCACCACTAATTCATCAGACCTACAAAATCTTCGGCTTTCAGCCACATGTTCTCAAATTTAATTGAGCCTAATCCATTGGTCATACCTCCACTATCAAGCAACATGGAAAAATGATATGATAAGGAACAAGGAAGACAGCACTGGATCAAGTCTGGAAAATGCTCTTTCCAAAGCGGAAAAACGAGGACTATATAATCCTGGACATAGAAGGGGGTCTTGGTTATTAGACCATGTGAAAGAACCTCTAACCAACAGAATATCCATCAACCCCTGTTCTGAAATGAAATCTAACAATTCCCACATTGCAAAGGTTAATCGAGATGCTCCAACTCTTTCGTTCAGGAAATGGGTAACATTGAAATCTCCTCCAATGCACCAAGAAATTTCTCACCAAACTGAAGACTCTTAACAACTCCTCCCACAAATAATGTCTACCAGAATCAGCATTGGGGCCATAGACTCCTGAGAAAGCCCAAATAAATTGATCCAGAGTGGATTTGAATTTGAAGGAGACAGAGAAAGTGCCCACTGCCTCCTCAATGCACTCCACTGCACATTTATCCCACATTACTAGAATACCACCTGAGGCTCCAAAGGCTGGCAAAACCATCCAAGCCGTGAAAGAACCACCCCATAAACTCCAAACAATTTCGCAAAAATCCACTCCATTTTAGTTTCTTGAAAACAAACTACATCAGACTTCCAATTTTTCAATAAATTGCTAATGTTGAGCTTTTTCCCGCATTTGTTGAGACTTCTAATATTTCAACATAATTTTCAAATTCATAACAGGGTAGAAGCCTTACCACGGAACTGAGGAGGTGGACGGGATTTGGGCAGGTTTCTTCTAGAATCATAATCAAAATACATAATACAATCAAAATACAGAGACATTGGGAAGGACTCATTATGAATAGAATTACTATTGAGATATGCATGGTAAAATATGGGATAATATATGTGCGAAGCAAACAAATAGAGAAGACGCAAACAATGGAGCACAAAGCTTCTCAAGCATCTTTAAACATAAGAAATTTACATGTTAAAATATGGAGGAAGGAATTAACATATATCTACCTTCTAACCAAGACTAAAAAGCCCAATGACTCCAATGAGAAACAAACACCCTGCTATTATAAGATCTCAGAATGAGTAGTCCCAGATATCGGAACATTTCATTAAATGCAAGTCATGTATGCAGAATGTATAAAATTAAAGAGCAGTCGAACATTAAAAGTAAATAATAAAAAATAAATAAACAAATAATTAAAGAAAATAAAAAAATAAAAGATAAATAATCTAAGCTTCCCTTTTATCATCATCAGATTTCTCTATGAATTAATAATGACATATATGCTTCCTGGTGATACTAGATTTAAAAATATTCATACAAATCATTTCAGCAAATGAAGAACTGAAAATACATGAAATGTGGTCAAAGTTGGAATCTACCTCTGGCTCATGGCGCCAAGCCTGGTATGCCATGTTAGGAGTAGACCTCTCCATCATGCTTTGCCATTCCATCTCTCTATCCTTCCCTTCGAGAAGATGAAATAGGTGTTCTAAATCATTCTCTGTCATAATGTCCTGCACTCTCCCCTCAGCTTTTGTGGTGGGGCTGCAGGAAAGTTAAGATATAACGAACCAATTAATCCATGAACAAGAAACAACATTACTCCAAAACTAATACCAGATTTTGATTACAACAGTGTTTTCTTGAAGCAAAAATGGACTACAATACAGCAGTTTAATACAATGAGAGAAAATTTTATAGCAACTCAGAAAACTTGAGATAACAACTAAAAGAGGAAGTTCATAAATAACTTAATAGAAAGTCATTAGAGGCACAGAAGCACTTGGAATGGTTAACAAATGGAGGAGTCAAAAACAGCAGAGCATATATTTCGACAGGTTGCTAAGCTATATCAAATTCCGCAATTTTTGTGGTTTGTGGCTAAACTCATTAGATGATCCATCCATTCCTTCACCAAAGTTGCTTATTAACCCATGCACAAACAAACTATACCAATGTTGATTATTTGATTATTCCAGAAAAATGACAATCCGATATCTTAAACTAGGTCCACAATTAACAACAATTGCTAGGAAAAATCACTTTTGTACTTTTCTATACATGAGTTTCCAATAACATAAAGTCTCAGATCATCTGCAATGTCTCTTTTTATGGTTCGAAGCAGTATTGGGGTTTAAGATTAATTTATAGAAATCAGAGATAATTCCAATTGGTGAGGTGGAAGATGTAGAAAATTTGGTTAGTATTATGGGGTGTAAGGTGGCATTATTACCAAGACTTATTTGGGACTCACTTTGGATGCACCATATAAGTCTAGTTCTATTTAGAGCGGCATCGCAGAAGAACCGGAAAGGCAGTTGGCAGGTTGGAAGAGACTCTATTTATCTAAGGAAGGGAAGTTGACCTTGATCAAAAGTACTTTGTCCAATTTTCCTACTTATTATTTGTTGTTGTTTCCAATTCCTATTGGTGTGGCTATTAGGCTTAAGAAACTGCAGCAAGATTTTTATAGGGAGCTCTATTTAGTTGGTCAAAGATTTGTTCTCTAAAGCAAACAGGCGGATTGGGGTTAAAAAACTTGATTCAGTTTAATCAAGCACTGTTGGGTACGTGGTTATGACATTACGCTACAAAGAGGGAGGCATTGTGGAGAATGATGGTGGAAACAAAATATGATAGTATGAGCGGAGGCTGGTGTACTAAGGAGGTAGATGGACCCCTTAAGAGTAAGAGTGGAAACATATTATGAGGGGGTGGGGAGTCTTTTCAAGATTGGTTAGATACGATGCTGGAGATAGAACTAAGATTAGGCTCAGGCATGATTCATGGTGTGGGTATCAACCACTGAAGAAGCCTTTTCCCGATTTGTTTAGTAATGCTTGTTGTAAGGAGGCGTGGGTTGTGGATTATATGCAGATTTTAATGGTAACGTTTAGTGTTATCTTTCACTAGATATATACAGGATTGAGAGGCGGATTTGGTGATTGCATTTTATGATGTGTTGTGCTCTCTCAGATTGAGACAAGGTGGTGAGGATCGTATTTGGTGGATCCCTTCAAAAAATGAGTAAGTTTGAAGTAAGGTCGTTTTATCAAGAATTATCTAGATCGGGGAGGGGGGGGGGGGGGGGGGGGNGAGTATTTGGAGAGTATGTTCCATAGAGAGCGTTGTGTGGATGGCAGCTCTTGGAATGGTTCTGACATTGGATAACACGAGGAAGAAAAAAGTAATAGTGGTGGAATTGTATTGCATGTGTAAAAGGAGCAGAAATCTATAGATCATCTTTTTCTCCATTGTAAAGGGCAAGAGAATTATGGAATGTGTTGTTTCGCCTTTTTGTAGTAGAATGGGTTGTGCCTAAATGGCTTTGAGAACACTCACTTCTCCATCTCGCCAGGTCCTAGTATCACATAAGATCAAAAACACCCCCTAAATTAAAGTGTAGGATTAGAGTAGCATGTCACACACAGTAAAGTCAGTACTCCCAAAACTAGCCTCAAGTTTAATTTATCATTCAATCAACAAACGAATTCCGTATAGATCTTTCAAGGCATTGAGATGGTCTCTCATACAAGGTTATCAGTGGATACAAATTCAACTACTAAACTTTAGCTTAGAACTCAAATCACTCTTTACTTAAGAAATTACGCCCTCCAGCATTCGTAGGACAAAAGACACTCCCCCGTCCCTGTCTACCCGACAACCATTGATGGCCATTTTGATGCATGTTATATAATCCTTGGTTAGCTATCTTATGATCAAATTATGAAATACACATACCTAGGCTTCATTGAAAAGACCATCTAAAGCATTTGCACTACTCTCACTAATACCCCCAACTTATATGTAGTCAAAACAGCTACTTATATTCCAAACAAGCCTGTATCTCATATTATGAACAAAAATTTACCTTTAGAAAATAGCTTGGGCATTAAGGCATTAACATAAAATCTCAACTTTCTACTATAAAACTGAAACGCCTACCACCACCCAGTTACCAGAGAGTAGTAATTAACATTTAACAATATGACAAGGTTAAAAGTAATTCCATTAAAGCAATCAATGCAACTCATTACAAAATTAATAAAAAAATAAAATAAAAAAACCTAAGAACAATATTCCAAAAAAATAAAAATAAAACAATTAGATTTTAATAAAAGAAAACATCGTATGAGCACTCACCAGACAGCGTCGCTATTTCCTTGAGTGGAAAGCTCCGATTCGGCCGTTGCCGGCGATTCCTTGCTTCGGCGTTTGAAATTGGACCAAACGGTGCGACAAACGGAGAAGGCGGAGAGGGCGGAGAAGGCAAGCCAGAGGCGGCGGGCGCCGAAGCCCGGTGGAGCTGTCCATAGAAAGCGGAGCTTGGAGCGGAAGCCAAGGAAGACAAGGCCCGTCCACCGGGGCCGCCACGACCACCCGATCACCAGCCCAATCATCACCGCCACCCAAATCGGCACTGCGCACAGCAATATGTCGACAAATGTCTCAGCGATCGAAGGCCGCCTCAGAAACTCCACCACATCGAAGAACGGCTCCTCCATTTTCCCGGCAAATCAGCGAGAAAATAAGGCCCGATCTACACGAACCATCGACGAGAGAAAGAGAGAGACGGAGACAGAGCTTGGGCGGG
Organism: Carpinus fangiana; assembly: GCA_006937295.1. Lineage (NCBI taxonomy): Eukaryota > Viridiplantae > Streptophyta > Magnoliopsida > Fagales > Betulaceae > Carpinus > Carpinus fangiana. The sequence continues at coordinate 15,067,489 of CM017323.1, read as the reverse complement.
GTTAGGCGATTGATTGATTAGTACGGCCAGGGGAGATGACGTGGGCGTGCTGTGACCGTTGATAGGGGTTTGGCGAGTTTTGTTTTGTTGGGAGGTTGAGTGCCACGCGATTGAGGGTAGCGTGAGTGATAATTGAGGTTACCAGAGGATAAGATATTTTTAGATTTTTCATTTTTGTTTAAGAAAGATGCTTTCGTGTCGGGATTAGGTATTGGGTGCCATCTGGTTTTGTCCTTCAACGTGCAAATAGCTTCCGTTAAACTTGTTGTAAGAGTTTGGGGGGTTAAGTAAGACTTCGATTAATAAATTCTCTCCTAATATTGTGTTTTTTGGCATGATTTTTTACAACATTTACTTTATAAAAATTATTTCTCTCTTAAAGAAAAGCCAGTAATTCATCCGGTTGTTACTAATCTGAATATGAGTATTGCGAAAGAAAAACCAAAAACCCTTGACATAATCAATTAGCATATAATAATATGAAGAATTGATACATTTTCTCTTAAGTCCTGTTTGGTTTACGGAATATATTTTTATAATGCATGTCAAAAAATATATAGATATATGTATATATATACTTTTATAATGGATTATTGAATTTTAAGTATAACTATTCATTTGTTTAGTAACACATTATTCTTGTGATTAGTTTATTCCTATGGGACTACTAATCTCATATACCGAAAATTAAGCCACTCATTTAACTAATCCTTAAGGAATAGAATACATTTTTAAAAAAATACCCATATGATTTTTATTTTTTATTTTTTTACTTGAAACAAAATAAAAAAAAAATAAAAAACAAAGTGGGTGGTTGGTTGGCTACCTACAAAAGAGGTCAGGGTGGTCAACAACCCATTCTATTTCATTTTTTTAATTAAATATGAGTTTGAAAAAAAAAATGGGATTTTTTGTAATTTTGATTCAATTCCAATTTTTGCACGTGTATTATTACCAAACTAAGAAATATGATTCACTATTCTATTCTACACTCTTCTATTCTTAGTAGTAGCTATTAATTTTCCAATAGACTAGACATTATCGAACCAAATGAGTTAGTGTTTTATTGATTAGATATTATTTTCTACATAATTAGAAAAAATAATATATTCACTTAAAATCAAGATAACACCAAGAAAAATCATAACATTTCTCATAATATTAAGCTCGAATCACGGTTTTGCCTATATTAGGCTAAAAATGTAATATATGCAAATCGTGGTTTTGCATATAATATGGCTTTACCAGCTATGTTTAGCATTGCAATTTTAAAAACAAATCACAAAAAATATATAGTTTGAAAGCGCGTTATTAATTTTTAAAAAATGAATAAATAGAAAGTTTTTGGATGTTTCTTATACTGGCATTCACCCAAAGTCCAAACTACCTTGTGGGACTGTCGCATAACTCTCATATTGGACCAACTGATTGTGGTGATTTCCATCAAAGTGGATGATGGTATTGATAGGCCCATGAGAGGAACTTCACATCAGTAACAAAGGTATGATAACCATAAGATTGACCCATTTTTAGAATAATGATAGGCCCATTTCTTATCCGACATTTGTTTTTTTAAAGAAAACCTTATCCAATATTTATACCAAGGATATCCTCTTAATTTAAAATCAAGCAAACACATGATATTAGTATTGAGTAATGTTAAAAACTACATTTGTATCTTATAATTGATAATATTGACCTAAGAGCCTTAATCAACCTTTAAATTAGTCATTGTTAAAAGAAAATAATAATCAATAATTGGTTGGAATTGTTACCTCAGCGTTGTCAGATAATTGTGAAATAAAAATGCGGTATATAACATTACTTATTATTATTAGAGTAATGTTATTTAGCAGACTACTATACAATTTAATGACTTTGCAGTAAAAATTAGCTCGTGGATCAACACTTGGGAAAGAAAAAAGATTGATTTTTACTGCCACGTCATCCTAATTCTATAACAATCGTACAATAGTTTACTAAATAGTAGGTCTAACCAATTTTGACACGACTTATGAGGTCAACACGAGATTAATGAGTTAGGTTTTATATAATCAAGTTTGTATTTGGTTGAAACGAGTCGGGTTTTGGGTCTGCCCAATACTTGTTTATTAAATGGGTTATACAAGTACATACAACATGACTTGCTTGTTAAACTATTTATGTAGATCAAGTCAGGTCATCCGCTTATTTAAATGAGTCTTATCATGATCGATAGGTTTAACCCGTTTAAAATGAGTCAAACTTAGGTTGACCCATATCAAATTACGTATGACTTAATCCGACCTAAACTCAACGCGCCAACACAAATTAGTGGCCCGCAGCACGCAAGCTTAATCCCACTATACACAACCAAGAAATCCATCAATTCTGTACTTCTGGTCTTCTGGGTAATCAACTCTGACATGCTAGTACTAGATATAGTTGTATAACCTCAGAGAGACTTCATCTCCAAGCTCTCCAGATGCTAGCTGGGGCATTGATTACACAATTTTTCTTTTGCAAGTATAATGTATAAAATGCATAAAGGGGGGAGGGGGGAGGATCGAGCTTCTGTGCTAAAACAACTTTGTGTATGAAAAAGTTTTTAATTGTGATGGGCAAGGAAATCTCTCTTTCACTCTTTTAAATGGACCTTTTCCAAATATTTTCAATTAGCTGTTGAATGCTTTATAGAATTTACAAATGGTCAAGTCACAGAAATTATATGGGAATCCTTGTGCTATATTGAGAAGGAATTCCCAAATAGCTTTATCGAGCATAGGGACTACTTTTTGGGATACATACTCAAGATGTCTCTCTTCTCTTTTGACTCCTCTGGTGATCTCAAGCAAATTTTGTGACTCATCGCATCTCACAATCCAAAATGGTGTCATGTCTTATGATTGTAAGGGTACATTGTGGTTTTGCAAAAATCAATGAAAAGGCTAAAGCAACATCTGTCGAGCTACATACACTAAATGATTTCCAAATCCTCTGTTTCAGCAGAGCACAATAACAACCCTGGTATGATTTCTTTTGCTGTTTTCCATTTACTAAAGGAAAGTCTATAAGACTGTTAATTAAATCTAAATCCCATTTTTCTTATTGACTAAACTACAAAATTTTCTAGAAGTTGTATCTAATTAGCTATAATTAGACTATGATAGGTGTAGGTAGAAAATACAGAGTTTGCATCTTGTCGAAACCAGCTGTGATGATGGAAATGGAGGATGACCTTGCTGATTTGATTAATATTTAGTTGTCATTTTTTGACATTTCATCCAAATTTGTAATTCTTTGAGTCATATAGCAGCACATGCAATAAGTAATAAATACACTGTCCATTTGACCCATGTCCATGTCACTATCGTTCTTGAATTGCATGGGAATACATGCACTCATCATCATGTCACAATTATGTATATATATATACTATTCGTTTATCCTCAATCAAGACAAGAAAACACCACAATCTTAGCTATAAAGTGTACAAGAGTTTCTGGAATATGCCTTTCTTAAGTAACCTCTTCTTAAGTGGCTTCTCTGTTTTTCAAATTCCTAGAAAAAATACATAGTCAAATTCAGTTTCATCCCAAATTTTAGAGTCAAATTCACAAATTATGTTACGATCTTAAGGGTTATGGGTTAAGGGCTTGTTAAAGTAAGGAATCATTTTACGGTTTTAAATCATGGAGAGGGCGGCCTATAAGTATAATGGTAAGAGTTATTGAATAGTGATAGGTGATTAGAGTCACCAAAGGAGAAAATACTATCATCGGATTCGTGCTAATAGAGTGGGCTGTTGTGGAGTGTGATAAGTGCCAAAATATTCATATTTTAGTCCTTAATTTACATTTGTTAACTTCTTAGTTTTTGTTATTTTGTTCTATTTTATTTCTTTTTTGTGTTTTCTGTGTTTTTGTAGGTCATGGAAGAAAAGGAAGCGTTTCTGGAAATGTTCCAAGCTTAAAGGGCGAATTGGGAAGACCTAGAAGATGTGGAAAGGATTAAATTGGAATTTATCAAATTGGAGCTAAAATCGGATTGGATTCAAATTTGGATTCTGAACAGGTCTCGGTATTTTGGCCATAACTTTCAGGTCAAATATCGGATTGAGGTGATTCCAACGGCATTAGAAAGCTGACTCAACAGGCTACAAATCATTGTGCAATAGTATTTTCCTTATTCAGACTGCCGCAATGCTAAAATTACCCCGCAAGATAGGAGCCCAATTCTGGACGAATTCTATTCCGATTTGTAATAGGATTGTCTCCTAAATTGACTAGGAGATAGAATTCCGAATTTCCTAGGTTTACTATGGTTTCTAGGACTCTCCTAAAGCCTATAAATAGACCTCTAAGCCTCACAACTAGATACACAATTTCAGAGAGGAGAATTTGGAGGCTACTTCTAGGACCGGTTTTCCTTAGTGCGAATTTTACATACAATTTCCTTGGAGTTCATTCGTCAGCATGAGCGGCTAAACCCCCATTGTGGGGTACCGATGTAACCCTTTCCAAACACAATGGTGATTGTATTTGATTTCAGTTAATTCATATTATTTATGTTGATTGCATAACTGTGAGGATTGCAACTTTAGAATTCTGTTCTTAATTTTAATGCAATTGTTCTTTCATTCTAAAATCAGTACTTGCAAAATTCTTATCTTGTCTTAGAATTTATTTTGCCTGTATTGAACTCAATCAATTTTATTTTCTGTGATCATAAAATTGATAGTTATGCAATGGGTTTAATATGTATATGATTAATAGGATTAGATAGACCATGCTTAGGAAAGACGGGTCGTACTACGCCATAGTTTAGAGTAGACGATCCGTGCCAACCGAAGATGGGTTATACTATTCCGTTAATCGTATAAAACTTATTAAGGGATTTTATAGTTTATTCCTAGGGAAGACGGGTCGTGCCGCATCTTAGTGGTTAGGCGGACAATCCGTGCTAACCGCAGATGAATTATTATTACCCCTTAATATGTAATTTCTTGTCTTTTATAACATACATGATTATGAATTTCTAGAATCAAATTACGATTACCATTGTTGTGCGGATTGTGGTGAAGTCGGTACCCTACTCTCTCTCTCTCTGATATTATTACCTTTAATACTGCGTTTAATTTTATGCATTTCAATTCACAAACAAACAATCTCTTTTTTTAATTAGGTTAAATTTAGTAACGAAACCTTACAGTCCTTGTGGTTCGACACCCTCAATATAGCCTTATCCTACGGGATTCGTTCTATTGCGAGTGGTATTTTATTATTGATATTTTGGTCAACAAAATACCACATCAAAGTGTAGTAGAATGTTATGATCCTAAAGGTTAAGAGTTTAACCAAATCACTATCCAATATTCCGAAGACTTTTGGATCAATGATTAAACCCTTGACAAATTACTAGTTATGTACACGTTGGAACTTTTTCTTTACCTAATTTTACATACTCACATGTATAAGCCAGATTGTAATAAATAGTGGGGCATGGCCTACAAATGAGATCAATCCTAGAACAGACCCACATGATAGGGTAGGTTTTTCCAAGCAGAAGCTGAGCGGATTGGGTAGGATGTGACCCACGTAGTGTTAAAAAGTGAGGAACGGGCTAAAGACTAAGGGGATGGTTATGATGGCAGTCTTAAGGAGAAAAAGGAGTAAATTCAAAGCTCGACTTTGATGGCTACTCCCAAAGAATATCTCCCCCTCTCATGCAACACATAAAGTGAAAGCTCCTAAGCTTATATTCTTTGCAACTCTCTGCAAGCAAAGGCAATTTGGCTAAAATTCAACCACATAAAAGATAAAACACTACTTTATTTTTTGGCTTATTTTTCTCCTTTTCAGTCATATTTTCACACTTAACCCCATGGCTGTTTTTCAACGGATTTGGTAAGACCAAAGGTTGTGCAGACTTCCGGAGCATTTGAAACCAAACTCCTAGAAAATAATGATTATCCAATGGTTTGTTTAGTGATCCCCTGGCCTTTTCAACGAGTCGAAATAGTGAAGCTGAAGCAAATAGCTTCTTCATAGTACTAATTCTCTGCTGTCTTTACAAATTTTCCCACTTTAAATTGCTTCTCATTAACAATAAGAAGGAAAAACAAATGTGTACACATTCTTTGTGAGAATGAAATCCACCATTAAATTAAATTCCATGTAATTTACATGATAAAGTGTTTCCTCTGATCAAGGAGAAAAATGACACTGAAAAACAACATTACTTGATTTGCTTCAAAGTAGCCTATAATCCAATTCTATTCAAGAAAATCACACTGAAAATTCTAGGCATCAGCAACCGAAAGAGATTGTTCCCCGAATTTGCTTTTTACATCTAGGCCATGATGTGTAATGTACCTGTTCTGCTGTTCTGACAAGCATACTCCACAGCTTGCCTCCCTCCTTAGCTTGGCATTTCCATTAGAGAAAAGGAAGAGATCGATGCACAGTATGGGTAAATATATATAGAAAGAAAGAAAGAGAGAAAAAAAAAAAAAAGAAGAAGTGAAGAACTTACATGTTGAAAGCAGAAAAGAAAATGGCGGATCCTTGGTATTTGGCTTGCATAAATCATGCAAGTCCACTTATTGCTGCATGTGCGCAGAGTTATTGATGAGTTGGGGGGAATGAAGCCTGGTCCGAGATCATTTGAAAGATGCCCCTCTCTGTGCTTCTCAGAAATGGTCTCGAACCAGACAGCATTCCCCTCAACTATTTCTTTTTCATGGAGAGAAAGAGAGAGATCGAGAGAGAGGGGACTGTTTGATTTTGATTTGGCCATGCATAGTTTTTCATGGGCCTTTATATGTATATATATATATATATACATACGTGGGGAAAGGGAGAGTGGCTTGCGGGTCAGGTGACATGAGTCCCACTTTCTACAGCACCCCTATCAAACTTTTCACACTTTAAAAGTATAATACAGCTATTAGCAAGCAATTTAGACACATAATATGAGAGATTCATCTGTCTGAATAAGTAGTTAAACAATCTAAAATTTATCTCCTCTGTCTAGATAAGTAGTCGTACAAATCAAAATTTATTGAGGACAAATAATTGTTGTGAATCATTTGTAGGTTTTGATGAGTACCCTTTAGAAGGGATTAGACGAATACATATTATAAACCTTTTGTTTGATACACCCAGATTGTCATCTTGCATATATACGTACTTAGACAAAACCAAAAATGTTTTTCAAATGTCAATGTTGATTGTCTATAAACACTGCCGAACAAAGCTTTAGTAGGTTATAAGGACAATAAATGTATATAATTAGATGTCAAATGGACTCATGAAAAAGACAGGACTAATAGGCTATAGTTTGGTAGGAGAAATGAAGGCCACTTGTGCATTGTCAACTAATATATTCGTATCTCTCAAGGATTATTGGTGGCAATAATATTGTAGGGTCGAAGCAATTAAAGAGCTTCTTTTAGCATCTTAAAAAACGACAACGTACGGAAAGCTCTATTCTACCCGCCTCAGCTAGCCTCATTCACCATGCATCCCCATACAAATCCTCCAATAAGATCACATGAAACAAAGATTATATCATCATCATCTCATGATCATTATCATGATCATGATCACTACCATACATTGGTGATTGCTTAGAGACCGTTGATGGTATATTGTTGAATCAGAAGACATGGGGTGCATGCTTAAAGGAGGTCACTTTTGGTTCCCACTCGGAGAAAAAGGGAAGATGAGGAGGGAGAGGTTGTAGAACCCTCATTGATGGAGGGCATGGCCAAAATAGTGCAATTCCAAGCTTAAATAGAATTAATTAAAGGTTGGCCTGCAAACTGAAGGAGACTTTTTTAGAAAATCGAAAATTAATTAGGAAATGGGTATTAATGTTTTGAGTTAATGTAGACACCTACCAATCACGTGTTACATATGTAGAGGGTCAAGACTCAATGGCCAATTAATATTATAATAATGATCCCATTGCAACCAGCAACTTTATTGTTTTTATTAAAGGGTCATAAGATTAGCCCCCCCTTTTTTTTTCTTAAATTTTCTGCAGAAACACTTCAAATAAAGCCCCTTTGAAGCACATAGGACCATAGTTTTGCTACTGAAAACAGTTTACATTTGTTAGGCTCATTTATAGAGTAATAATACAATATGATGACATCATGAACAGGCTCAACGCAAAAGGATGATCATCGTCATTCATATCCCCTGCTAAAATGTGAAAGAATCCACATTAGCCATGAGCAATGGCAGAGTCGGGGGAGGGCGAGCTGGGGGGGCAATTGTCTACGTTGGCTACTAAACAAATTTGAAAACAAATCAGTTTAATAAATTGTTATGTGTCTCGGTCTCCTAACATGTGAAAAGCAGTTGATTTTTTATTTATTTATTTATAATCAATAATGGGACAAGGGTTACGGGAAAAAAACAAACAAAATTGGATGAGTTCCCCAACAACAAAACCCAAACGAAAAATGCAATACAGAGATGTAAATGAAAACAAACAGTAGGCAATGGAACCAAAAAGGATCCAGGCCTCTCCAAGTGTTGCACTAAGTGGTTCACAAAGACAAAAGGGCTTGGTTAGAAGACTCACACGGTAAAGACAACCACCACAGTTAAGTGGTAGTTGCGGGGGAAGTATTGCTAAAAACCGAAAGGAATCCGTCAACCAAGAACAAAAGCCGGTTACAAAAATTTCCACCATCAGAATGGGCCATAAAAGAGCCGGGAGACGGTAACCAAAACCAAAAAAGAGCAAAACACAAAAGAAAGCTGCAGAAATACATCAAATAAACAATAGAAATGACTAAAGACTAAAGGACTACCTTTACCATTAATTCCTCTCTGTTAACTCTTTTTTCTCTTTAGTCTAAAGTTCATTTTCACTCAAAAATACTTCATTTTCATTAATGAACTTCTAAAATTTCTTTGCAAAGCCTCTTATTTTTCATCTAGGACATGCAGCAAGGTGAAGGTAGTCCTTCCATCATATTAAAAAATTATGTGCTCATATATTAGAGGACACATGACAATTTATTAGATTACAAACCAATTTGTAAAAAATTTATGTTAAAAAAATTTATTTTATGCCAGCCCCCTCCCACTCCAATCAACTATTTTTTCTTTTTTCTTTTTTCATTTAGTTTTCCCCTCTCCAAAACACAAGAAATTATACATTTTCATTTTTCATGTAGCGGCCCCCTCCCAAAAACACACAAAATATTTAATTTTTTAGAAAGTTAAAAATAAAATAAAAAATCGAAGTGGTATAGCTGTTTAGACGATATTGTAAAGTTAAGTGTATAATTGATTGTATATTTTGTTACTTGTATTATTTAAGATTATTTATAATTTTGTTTCGATTTTTTTTTTTTAATAGGTCTGTTTGAACCAAAATCATGGCTCTGCCAATGACCATGGAGCTAAACCTCTTTTTACTCATTAAAGCCATCAATTAGAGGTTGACATCGGACACCCGCAACACAAACACGCAAATGGATATTGCATGAGGAAGCACAATTTTCTCCCCCTGAAAAAAAAGGATCTTGTTGCTTCGTAACGGGTCGGGACCGTGCAGTTTTTGCAGTTAGAATTAAGGTTGCAGAGTATGGTAAAGAAGAGCAAAATGGCAACAAATGGGAGGCCTTAAAGCCATTGAACTCCATGCACGACTCAATGTGACCACAAAACAAATTGGCCAAAAGTATGTGTATTGCGCATAGGGCTGGACAAAAACACGCCCAGCCCGCAAATCCACACTGCCCTGTGCAGATTTAGAGGGGTGTTTTACGAATTCGGGTTGGATGGGCGGGTTGCGGGTGTAGAAGTTATTTTCCGTGGGTACCTGACCCGCCCCGCATAAGCATAAAATAATAAAAATAAAAATAAAAAAAACCTCTCTTTTCATCTCTAGCCACCTCTCATCTTTTTCTTTTCTTTTTCTTTTTCTTTTTTTTTTTTTTCACTCTCGCCTCTCTCTGTGCCGTGTCTTCGTCTCTTCTTGTAGGTTTCGTCTCTTTGTGGACCTCATACCACTACTTTGTGAGCTTGGGGAACGTCTTTGGCTATTGGGGAATATTTTTGGGTTAATCTTGAGCTTTTTCGAGTATTGATTTTTGGGTTTTTTTTGTAGGGTGATGTTTGTTTAGGAGGAAAATAAACCTGCAGAAGAGACAAAAATGGAAGAGAAGAAACCAGAGGAGAAAAAAGAGGAAAAGAAAGGAGAGGATCTTAGGAAGGACAACCCCCCACAACCACCCCACCCCACAATACCCGAACCTACGCGGACAAGATCCACTTTACCCGTGTAGCAGGTTGGGTTTTCCAAACCCGTAGGGTGCGGGACGGGTAGGGGAAAAGGCTGAAACCCACCCCGCCTTGACCTGCGCACCCACCCCTAATTGCGCTTCAATGTCGAAGATTACCATATCATACCCATATGGATCAAATTCCCTACATTTATAATGAAATTGTAGATTCTAAAATTATGATGACATTGAAAATTCTAAAATTATGTGATTCAGATCACATCGAACAAAAAAGTTAGCTATTAAAAAAGTGGCATGCTACCGAGACAACCAAACAAAATTTTCCTCTAAAAAAAACTTTTTCTTCACTTTTGAAGAAAACGCTTCATTATAAAACCAAAATACAACTATAAGCTCCAAGTTTTTTCACAACATAAAAACCTAATGAAAATATACTTAATTTTCATTAGTCATATGCCACCTTTTGAATAGATAGCATTTTTCAAAACCATTCAATGCAAAGAACGGCCTTATCCGAACTGCTGCAACTCTAATAATGTTAAACAGTCCAAGATAATTAATTTGATCTACCAATAATTGCAATCCAATTCCCAAAACTAATAAAATGTTAGAATCAAGAGCTTAAAGTAGATACGTTTTTGGAACCAGCATCCTTTTTGACTAGCAATTTTGCTTCCGCAAAGGAGGCATGGTCGGCTCAAAAAAGCCGTCTTTTGCCTTGCCTTGTGATAACTATTAAGCTTTACGCTCCATGGCATCTTTTTCTTTTGCTTTAAGAGCTTTTCATAATGAGGCTTACCATAATTACGCAAGAAAATGGATTTCCAACCCATCTTGTTGCACTTAATGGGTCCCCCACGGGCCTTATCCTTCACTTTATATTCCTCTCTCAACCACGGATGCAGTAAGCAAGCACCACTTCTTGCACACTACAAAGCAAGATGGTAATTGAGTCCACAATCTTCACTGAAACCAAAAAATTTTGACAGTTATGTTACAAGTACTATTTGTACAATACCCAAAACCCACCAAAAGAATAAATATCGAATCCTAATCAGCTCATCCTGTCCAGAAACATATTAGATGGGGCCTATATATAAAAATACTTCCGTTTCCAATATGGCAAATAAAAATTCAATAGTTTTTACAAAGATGAATACTTTTATACATAACTTACAGAATTTATACATCATACATTAAATAAACCCCTGCAAGAAGTCCTTGCAAGTTAAGGGAAATAACTTACATATATTTTCGAGAGCAGTCACAATAAAACTTGAGAAAAGGAACACCCATTTCCTCTTATAAATTAGAAAACTCACCAGAAACTCAAGAATGGACTTCAATGTCCATGTTCCCCTGACCATTTACCTTGGTCACAATTGATTTGTTTATCTCTTCTGCTTCTTTGGATTCATCTTTGAATTTGTAATTCGCATTACCGTTCTGGATGTTGCTTTGATCCTTGATAATGCTGGAACCATTGGCGGTAGTCTCCTCTTTGTAACTACCAAGACTCCGGCGATTTCCCAGACCACCAGCTCCTTTCACCTTGTTTCGCTGGGATGAACTGACTGCATCACTACAGCTCTTCCTTCTGCCCAGCTTTGGCGATCTTGCACGAGTTGGTGGCAGCTACCATTCATACAAGCAACAAAATCAATTTTAAGCTGTCATGTTTACAAGACAAGTTATCACAGCTTTTACTTATTTCTGTATACTATTAAAGACAGTTTCTGTCATTTTCATCTGGAAACTGCGAGAAGTTAGGAGTTCAAATACTAGCTCAAAACCCTATACTTTCATTTTCTGTGATAAGTAAAACTCATTAGAACAAAGCCAAGGGAACAACACTACATAAGGGAGGAGGACCAAGGACAAAACAAGAAAAAAAAAAAAAACAATTAAACATGCGGAGATTCTATGAAAACCAAAAAGGAATCAATGTTCTGGACTAGATTCTGAACTTCTATATACACCATAAGAATGAGAAAGGTCCATGCAGTACCTTCTTTAGTTCAGTCTTAGGTGGAGGTCCCTCATTGTAGAAGCTTGGCATTGGGCTTGCCTTAAACATTAAACTCTTCCTCAGTTGTTTAATAGCTGCCTCTTTCTCTTCCTTAAAGTTTCAAAATTGATGAAGAGGACAAAGGTAAAGTAAATAATATTAGAATATCTGCCTCAGCCATACAACATTAATAGACAGAATCGAGTGAGAAGAAGCAAACACTATCTATTGACCATCATGAGAGACGGAAAGGAGTACTAAATATTCTGGTTGACAGAGAAAGTATCCTACCTTTGTTCTTGCTTCACTTTGAGTTTTCTCAGCCTCCAAGGCCTGGTGTTTCTCCTCTAATTTTGAATAAAACTGAAAATGTGGTAACATGATAGGGATGTGCAGTTTTTAATTTAGAATATGTCAGACACAATACTTATTATTCAAATATAAAAAGATACTTCGGCTGGAAAATGAACTACCTCCTTCCGTTTCTCTGCACGTTCAGTGCACCTAAACACTGGAGCTGCTGCAACAGTTGCCCCGGAGTTAATTGCACGTGCAGACACTGCAGTGCTGTGCGCGTGCAAGGGATGAAATCAATTTCAAAACTACGAAAGTGGAGAGACAGTAGAAAATTAGAAAAGAAATACAAAGTAAACTCAGACTACAAGGGGTGAGAGGTTACGAGGAAGCAACAGAACAGGAATCTTCTTCATCAGGATGCTTCTTGTTATCTGGTTGCAGTGGCTTCCTGTTATCTGGTTGCAGTGGCTTCCTCGGTGCAATTTGTGATATTTTCTGCCAAAAAATACCAAATTTCAGGATCATATGAAAACTTTTTTTTTTGATAAGTAGGATCATATAAAAACAAATTCTAAGCCTAGATTATATGAACTCTACGTTTTACCAACAAAAAATACAACTTATTTATAATTTGATGGTTGTGATCCTACGGATTCCTCTCGATCAGAAAAAGAATCAAGGATTTCAGAAGAAATCAAGAACCAGTCAGTATTTACCTGATTGGGCTTTGTGGTATTTGGATGTCGCCTATTGTTTGCATTAGACGCTTTATTCACACCAGTGCCGGTATCAGGTTGAGCACCAGCAGGACGAGTTCCACATGAGGCACGCTTTTCAGTTGCTAGGGCAAAGGGCTGTGGAACGGTATGTTTTGTTTGAACATTTGCAGCAACAGTTCTAGATGCTTGTTTGATCAAACCATGCGACTTATTATTGTCCTTTTTCTTCTGGCTTTCTGATTTTACCTTTTCCTCAGGCAGGCCAGCTTTGAAGTGTGAGTCTACTACATTCTGCTCTTCCTTATATTTCTCATTATGACAGAGTTCAGATACCTCAACCGAAATTTCATTGGTACATTCCTTCACTTCATATTCCTTTGCTTCAGTGCTCTCTTCTGAACTTTGGATTTCAGGACCCTCATTAATATGCTCATCCGACTCTGAACCATCATTCTGATTGGGAGCAGTTTCATGATTCAAATCGTGGGAAACACCATTTGAATAAACTATGACACAATCTGGCTCCTTGTCCATACAAATATCTGTAACTTCTATCCCCATTGAACTGCAATAAAGAAACATAAGCATTAAACTCTCATTATTTTAATTATGCTTCTAGTGCCACAAACATCTCTGCACACCAGATAACTCCCAATCATTACTTTTACCATTTAATTTTGTTTTCATTTTCAAGTTTCTATCTCATTGATTGCAATCATTTAAGTAGGTACAATCATACAAACACTAGATAGTAATTGGTATTACAGCTAAAGCATATTTAAAATGTAACATTTGATTCCATTTCATGATATGCTACCAGTAAAATTAACCTTATTGACCAAGAAATAGAGAAAAGGCTAATCTTATAAACATTTCCTCCAAAAGAAACAAAGATTAAGAGAATTAGAACCTATTCGAAAATATTACAGAATATAAGGAACATACAACGTGCATATCAAGTAGTTTAACAATGTACAAATCATTACATTTTATGTAAATGAACAGCACCAGGAGGTATCCGTGACAATATCTCTCCTCCTACGGGCTCAACTAAAGCCTTCTGTATAGAGGGACTTAACTTTTGCTAAAAAGCACCATCATTCTCTGACTAGAAAGTGGAGTTCAGAACATTCTTTCACTACACAGACATAGTTGACAGATATGGAAACTCTTTAAGAAAATTTCAAAGTATGGAAATTATGAATATTCATGAAAGAGAAGGCTAAGTTCATAAGAAATGAGATTTCATTTAATGGGGAAAAAGGTTACTAGCAGTGTCTGTGTACTCATATTGTTACACTAAAGCAAATTCAGCACAAGTAACAGACAACAGGCACACAATGAATTTAAAAGACTAGCGTATACAGTGATTATAGAAAATTATATATTCATATAAATGTAAATTCACCACGTAAAGCAACGAATTAGTCAAATCAAAAGACAGTACAGACCGCTGCTTTCAGAAGAAAAGAACTTTAAATTACATGTGAAAATGCCAAAAAAAGCTGAAGGAGAGAGTAAGTGATTTCATATGTGAAAGCCAAGCTCCCAGGGCTTAGGGAAAACCATATAACTACTTCATTGTAGAATATATTAAACTAAGACTAAGGCAGTGACACAAAGCACCTTTGGCTGTATTTACTATTGTGACAGGGGCGTGAAATTTGACAACGGCAGAGAAAAGGATTTGAGTTGGGTACAACTAGATTTTAAAGATATAGACGGTAATATAAATGTCAAGTGAATTAACCCCCTAAAGAATTGGAAAGATTTAAGCAGACGCAAAATCTTCAGTATCTACAACGATGGTGAATGATTCCTTTGGCAAGCATATGCATGCAGTAGCTCACACAAAACCTCCTCCGAAGCAATAACACCCAGAAAGAGACACCATACTACGCACAATAGGCACTGAATTCCAACAGTCAAAAAATCTTTAAACTGTTGTAAATATTATTCACGCTGACAGAAGATAATAGTGATCAAGCAGACGACACACTGGAGGGGGGCGAAGACTAAAGGCCATAATCGCTTCATAAAACAAGAAAAAGATTTGTTGATTATTTAACACAGATGCAGAAAATAGAACCAATTCCCTTCCCAAAAGGAGAAAACTGCGGAAAACGAAGCAAAGAATGCTCATAGAGGTGAGAATGGCGGTACGATCAATCCGTAATTATGATAAACAATCCAATATAGCCTCAAACAAAGCATCGTTTCCAAGCATTGAGGGACAAACAAGACAAAGTCATCATTTTCAGCTTTTAACGAGACCAACGAGAAGCGCTAATAGCACATTAGCGACATGGAAATTCTTGTATTGGAACTAACCAAGAAAGCGATCAATCATCTATTGAATGCAACCAATCTATCCAATAAATCACTAACACAAATGTCAAAAGCCATAGGTATGAATCTGAATCGCCACATGACAGAGAAATACCAGAGATTTTCGTTCTTTCAGACCCCGACATTCCAAAATTTTGATTTATTTTCTCATCCTGTAGTTTCTCAGCACCCAAACAAAACCGATTCTTTCCATTTTCTTTCACTAACTTTTCTCAGCAACCAAACCGAGCTCAAAATACACAAACAAACAAAAACTAACATTCTTGAATCAAAGCAACAATGAAGAAGCACAGAGATATTTCAAAAACAAAAACATTTTAAAAAAAAAAAAGCAAGCAAGCAAGCAAAGTGACACTGTGCAGATCGACTAGGCATTTGAGGTTTGAATTTCAGAGCTACATTTCATGCATGCACGAGAATAAGCAGATCTTTGAGAAGCAAAGCGTGGCAAATGTGGTAAATAACTCACGGTTGCAGTCCGATCTGTGGAGAGACGAAGGACTCTCTAGTCTCTTCGGCCTTTGTGGACGATAGTCCCTCTCTCTCTCTCTCTCCTTCGCCTTATCAAGCTCTGTGTGTGTGTGTGTCTCTCTCTCTCTCTGTGTGTATTTCTGTTCCTCGGTTTTATATGTGCAGCGCCTAGTCGGTGCTCACGGCGTTACTTCACGCCGTACCGCAATTTTTGAAATGTCTTATTACGACGGAGGTTATGTACGTACGTAGGTAGTATAGAAAGGGAAGTGTAATTTTAATAATTGCGATTTTAAAAAATATTAATTTCTAAAATTACACAGGTATTTGATAAAATATATTATTTTTTTATTAATTGAGTGTTTAGATAATATTAGTATGAGGTTTGCTAGGGGTTCTCCCCATAGTGTTCTCCTGGCGTTCTCTTAGTCTTACATAGAACATGATTTAAGAAAAAATAAAATTGTAGTACCGTTTTTTTGACAACCGATTAATTTTTATGAGTTAATAGTTAGGTTCTAATACTATAAAACTTGTTTTTGGATTCAAAACTAAAATCTAAAGGTGAAAGGTTAACCATTTAGGGATGATATCACTCAAAATGGATTTGATCATCTTAAATTTGGTGCTAATGCCTCAATTTTGGTGTTAATGCCTCACAAATTTGGTGCTAATGCCTCAAATTTGATGCTAATGCCTAAAAAAACCGGTGTGGAGGCCACTACAATTTTATTTTTTCTTAAATCATGTTTTATGTAAGACTGAGAGAACACCAGGAGAACCTATGGGGAGAACCCCTAGCATTTTCCTATTAGTATATAATTACGGTATTATAACCAATAGGTAAATATTGCCCAAAATTTTTTTTTAAGCAAAATCTCAAAATTATAGATTTTTTTCTTATTTTAAATAAAATGTTTTTTAAATTGTAATGCCAAACACCTTACGTATTGTAATATTTTTTAAAAACATAAATTATTATTGTGAAATCACAATTCTAAACGCATCCTGAATATGATAAAAGTATATGGATTATATATAATTTCCTTTGCTCCCACTAACTAAGTTCACACAATTATTAAGCTTTTTTTTAATAGTTAAATACGTATTTTTCACGTGATAATTCAAAAAGTCGCGTTTCTTATTTAAATTGATATTTTAAGCGTCTTGGGAAAATTCGAAATGGTTTTGGCTCTTAACCTTTCAAAATATATATAAAGGTCTTTTGGTTGCTTTAAGGTAGGGAAAAGGTAAGGAGGTTCGTTTTCACTAATCTAGATTAACGCTTTGACAGAAGAAAGCTAGCGATGTTTGTCTGGTTTTTGATCCAATTGAGGCTATTAATAATGACGTGTGTCCTTTATAAGTGCATTTAAAGGTTTCCAACTCGATCATTTTTCTAACACAACACGTTTTCCAATTCCACCATAAAATATTAAAGATAGTTTTATTCGAATGCGCATCTTTTAGGTTTGGGTAGTCCAAAATATTGGTGTTGGATTATACAAATTAAGACAATAACCCAACCACTGTTGAAATGCATATATAATTATAAGTGGATTAATGTATATTGCTTATTATTGCCATTTGCCAGCCCCCCAGCCCCCCCTGTTTGTGGCTGAAAGTTTAAAACAAAGAAGCGCCATTGGGAATCTTATCCTTCTGTACAAAGTACAAATTATCATTCCAATGTCTAATTATTTTAAACCGGACATTTTCTCGGCCCCACTCCCCCCACACCATTTGAGATTTTCATCTTCTTTTGGGATAAATAATTAGTATGAAATTTTGCTTTAAAATGTAATTCGGAAGTAAGTAAAAATGAACAAATTAGTTCTCATGTTGTTATAAAAATTGACATAATCTGTAAATGTGTTAAATGGTAGTGGTTGAACCACCCTCTTTGAGCATATATGGGGTCGGCTGAATCATCCTTTTGGCCATTAGAGATAATTCAACCATATCCAGATAGCCAAAGTAAAATAAATAAATCAAACCACCCCCAGATATTGGGGGTGGTTTGGACACCTTCTCTCATTGACTTGATTCGTCTTAAAGTGGTATGTTAATGATTCTGTTAACTTCTTTTTCTTTTCTTTTCTTTTTTAATTTAATTCTAGGGAGTAATTAATCACCTTTGGTTATCTTTTATCGGGGACACTATCAAGTCATTGACCACAATTAAATACAAGAAAAAAATATAAAAAAGCTTCTCAAATTATCAGTCATTTACAGTTTAGCCCTCCAATGTTTAAAAAGTAATAAAGTAACCCTCAAACTACCAAAATGTAACAAAAAGACTAGTTATTTTTTTTATATTCCTGTAATTGTATCCCGCTTCTTTTGTCCCCCTCCTCCCTAGCCTTTGCCTCGCCGTTGTTTTTTTTCCGGTTTTGTTTATTTGGTTTGTTGGTTGTTTGGCACTTTGTGTGGGTACCGCCCTTAGGATTTCACTCAAACTCTCCCCTCCGGTTCTAAGTGCGCCAATCTCCTCTGAGCCCGCTTTGCCGCCCACCATCCACTGCTAGTCTTTTCTCACGTTCCCCTACAATGTGCTTTCAACACCACCTTCGGTGTTAGTTTTCGGCTAGAACACGATCGGCTTTCTCCCGGTTGTCGTCATTCTCATAGTTTGCTTTCTCTATTTTTTCTTTGGTTTTTTTTTTTTTTTTCCTTTTTGCCTGTATTTGCTTGTTTTTCCATTGCTATTTTCATGTACGTTTTATTCTGTTTGTTCCTTTTATTTGGTTGTTTTTCCATTTTTGTTATTTTATTTTTCTATACGTTTTTTCTTTCATGTTTTTGCTTGTAATAAAGCCCTATCATCTCAAATTATTTTTTGCCCGTGAGTATATTTGCATTTGGTCCAAACCTTTGGGTTGTGGATGTGAATGATATCATGGCTTTCGGGTTGAGGAAGATAAGTATTGGCTTGGGAGATCTTTGCTCTCATGGCCGAGGAATAAGTGCTACCTATGCATTGCACGGTATCAGTCAGTTTGATACAGATATAAAATTAAACCTAATGATTAGTCATAGGTTAGCGAATGATTATGTTATGGCTGATTTGTTTAGTTTTGACTACAATTTACTTCAGAGCTTTAGCTTTGTTTGTAAAAGTTTTTTACTCTCGATTTTTATGAATACGAATGAAGTATTTTCTTTTAATATATATATGTATATCATGGTTTAATGGTGGAAGTAATAAGTGTGATGATGTAAGTTAAGAAACCCTTATAAAAAAAAAATATTATAAGGTGCTCTTGAACTTTATAACAACTTTGTGAAACGCATGGTTCAAGGCATGTCATATAGTTATAGGTTAATTTGCAGTAGAAATTATAAAATTATGCCACGAAATTGACTAATCAATGATGTCCTCAAACATTGTCTCTTTGTATGGGTAGGTCAGAGATATTTTATTATTATTATTATTTAGTTATTAAACTTTATTAAATTAAATTAATTTGCGCTAAACAAGAAGTTTAAGAGGCAGATTGTCACTCACCAAAGATGCTCACATCGTAACAAAAAAGCAAAATGAAAGCGAAGACGTTCCATCCAATAATGGGGCGAGGCCCCATCCTTTGATTATTCCTGCTTAACCCTTTTGATAAAGCCCTAACACCCTTCCATATTAATTAATATAACACACCGCCACCGCCCCCCCCGTGGCGCGTACATCCCCAATCTACCCCTTGAGTGCAATCCAAACCATCCACGACCCATACGATATTAATGGACAATTAAAGGGCAGTTACGAACGAGGTGGATTATGGGGGGCAGATAATGGAGGACAAGGTGAGCCCCACTTGTGAGCTGTTGAGGCAATGACTTTGCTGGGGTTGGGGTTGGGCTGTGAATGGATGGAGTAGAAGAAAAGGGTGCCCATTCGTTCCTTCATTCATTTATTCAAGCCATTTTCTCAATTTCTCGTATATGATTATTATTATTATAAAAAGAAAATTGGTGTGGGCCCTACCTCTCCCCATATTACGCATTATTCAATCTTCCCTGGGAAGTGAATGATCGATCGATCGGAGGGTCCCCATTTCCAAGATTGAAGATTGTACATGCTCAACGGCTATGATTCATGTAAAACTACCGTCCCCTCCCTCATCCCAACCGTTACTGGTGTGGGTGATTATACCAATCAGGAACGGATAACTGGATAAGCATTCACGCTTTTCCGTCTCTATTGTTAATAATTTAACTAGATTTTTATATAAAACGAAAATTTCACTCAATTATTTTACATTTTTTTTTATTATCATTTTTCAAATTTTAAAAACTCTTATAGTGTATTGAATTTTTAATTTTTTTAGTTTAACTTATATTAGAATGAGCTTTAAAACCTTATTTTTACGGTTCTCAATCAATAACTGACACATAATAAGTAAAAATATAAAAAATGCACAAAAATAACTTGGACCAAAATACACTAAATTTTAAAGTGATAAAATCTCAAAAGATTTAATCTTCTACCTCTAGGTTTTAGTTTTGAATTAAAAAACTAGTTTTGAGATATTAGGGCATTCACAATGGAAGAGCTAATTTTTTATGTAAAATAGCTCATCAAAACTCAATTTATCTAGTTTAGCTAATAAATTTTTAAGAGCATTCACAATGGAAGAGCTAAATGTCATTTTTATCTAAAATAGCTCTTTAAATTAATAAAATATCCTCTACATTGGATAAGCTAAAAAAAAATGTAGAATAAATTTTTTGTTAAATGAGCTAAAAAAAAGCTACATGTAGCGGCAATATTGAAAAAGCTATTTTCCTACATTTTCTCCCACGTCTGTTTTTTTCTCCCACTATCTCTCACAAAATTTTCTTCTCACATTTTTTTTATTGTTTCTCTCACCTGTTTTCTCTTTTTTTCAAAATTTTCTCCTACTATTTCTCTTCCACATCTCATTTTTTCCAAAATTTTCTCATATTATTTCTCTCTCCACATCACTTTTTTCTCAAAAGTTGAAAAATAAGATATTAAGAAAAATACAATCATTATAAAAAATAATTAAAATTAAATGATATAGATAAAAATATAACTAATCGGATGTAGGAGGTCCTTAAAAAGTTATTAGCTAAACTAGATAAATTGAATTTTGATGAGCTATTTTACATAAAAAATTAGCTCCTCCATTGTGAATGCCCTAAGGGTCTCCTACATCCGATTAGTTATATTTTTATCTATATCATTTAATTTTTATTTTTAATTTTTAATTTTTATAATGATTATGTTTTTCTTAAATATCTTATCTTTAACTTTTGAGAAAAAAAGTGATGTGGAGAGAGAAATAATAAAAGAAAATTTTGGAAAAAATGAGATGTGAAAGATAAATAGTAAGAGAAAATTTTGAAAAAAGATAAAACAGTGAAACAATGAAAAAAATGTGGGAAGAAAATTTTGGGCGAGATAGTGGGAGAAAAAAAAAAGACGTGGGAAGAAAATTTAGGAAAATAGCTATTTGAATAGTACCGCTACATGTATCTTTTTTTTTTTTTATCTCATTTAATAAAATATCCATTCTACATTTTTTTTAGCTTCTCCAATGTAGATGGTATTTTATCAATTTAAGGAACTATTTTAGATAAAAATGTCATTTAACTCCTCCATTGTGAATGCTCTTAGAAATGGGTTTTTGGGCATTAGAAACGAGTTTTTGAGGCATTTAGAAATGAGTTTTGGGGCATTAAAAACAAATTTTGAGGTGGGTCATGGCCAGTGGGGTTTGAGACGTTTACGGACGATCAGACCCATGGCGTGGGTTTGGATGGCTACCCTTTTTTTTTTTTTTCCTAACTTGGTGTGGCTATTCTAGCGCTGGCAAAACGTGTTCACCTGTCGGGTTCGTGTCCGACCTGATTACGACCCACCCTGTTTAAGCCCAACCCGAACACAACATGATCTATAAACGGATAACACGACATGAATCCGTTTATATAAACGGATCGTAATCGTATCGTGTTACCTATTTATAGACCAACCTGATCCAACACGAATGACCAATATTATAGTTTTTAACCTTTTATAGCCCTACCAAAATGGTTTTTTTTTAATTTTTAATTTTTAATTTTTTAAAAAGGCGCAAACATGTCAACCCGCGAACCCAGTGGGTTGATACAACACAACCCGTTTACTAACGTGTCGTGAACCGTTTACGATCCAAACCCATTTTAGACCAACCCTAACTCAAATTTTACGTGTTATATTCGCATTGGGTTCGTGTGTTACGGGTTAAATTGTCAACTTTAGGCTGTTCTCACTTTCATTTTTTGTATTTTCTTAAATTGATGATATGTCACATCATGATTGGATGTTATAAAAGAGTTAGTTTACACCACGACCTGATAATAGATGCTCTCTAATTGTTGCATGTGGTAAAAAAATTGAATTTTTTTCATATATTAAATTGAATTTTTTTTAAAAAAAAAAAAAATTAGATGGATAATTACAAAAGTGGATGAAAGTTAAGTTTAATTAAAAGTTTTCCTAATTTTAAAATGTCCCACCACTTACTTAACATAACATATATAGGTGAATTTCCTACCAACATAATTGCTCTGAATCCCAGTACAGCAGCAACCTCTCCTCTCTCTCTCTCTCTTTTTATTTTTTATTTTTTAGGGGTAAAGAATTGAGGGCTTGTCGACTTCACACGTGTGTAATGATAATAACTCAGTTGTCTGAAAAATGAACCACAATTTGGTGCGGGAGTATAATCATGGATTAGACTCGACGGAGTCCCGGGTCAACTGTCTTTTTGAAGATTACATTTGGGCCAAGTTGAAGTAGGTGATGTGTCTCGATTGCATGATTGGCTTCATTTTGTCTCTTCAAGTTCAAATCTTGCTTATCCCCATTTTTTAGCACAGCTTGCAGCCGAAGGCGACCTAGAGATGTGAGCCCCTTTTAGAGGTGCGATGTGATATAAAAATAAAGTTGTTTTAGGCGTATTATATATATATATGTTGTCAAACGAGTGTTGTTTTTTCGTTTTGTTTGAAAGATAACGAGAGTTGTTAGCTAGAGCACTAATTACATTATGATATGACGGTCCATATTGGAGTACTCTAATAATTTACAAGTAGAGGCTGCCAGCCAAACAATTTCTTAATTCTTAATCATGCACATGTACTTGCCAAGGGGGAGAGACATGGTACTGATAGTGCACCATGGCAGAATGTGGCAGGAAGGCCCGGGAGAAAGGAGGAGCCACATATTGACATTGGTAAGGTTGAGGGCTCCTTCTTCTTTCTACTGCTGCTTTTTCTTTTTTTATTTTTTGACATGTCTACACAAGA
Organism: Carpinus fangiana; assembly: GCA_006937295.1. NCBI lineage: Eukaryota > Viridiplantae > Streptophyta > Magnoliopsida > Fagales > Betulaceae > Carpinus > Carpinus fangiana. The sequence continues at coordinate 15,044,085 of CM017323.1, read as the reverse complement.
GGAGAAGAGTGATTCAAACTAGTGACCTCCATTTTATTAGGCGTAGTTCCGGCCAACTGAACTACCTCTTAAAGACTGTTGTTTCGTCTTCTATGAAGCACCTGATCTAAAATCTGGCATGGGCTTGTTGGGGAAGCCCATTGGACATATGGGTTTCTGTCCAATTTGCTTATTATGGCTTGCGAGATTGGCTTTACGCGCTTGGGCCTATCATTTCGGACTGCTTGGGCCCATCATTTCGAACTGCTTGGTAAATTGGCCATTCCCGCAAAATCAGTTAACCGCCTGATCCAGGCTGGCCTAACGAAAAAACCACCCTCCATCCAATCATGTACAAACACGCGTCCATTTCCATTTTCATCGGCCTATATAAATTTACAACCCCTCAGTCTCATCACGTTCCAGACCCCCACATACAATATTCAGTTAGATCTTGCAAATATTTTCCCGCCCTTTTCACAGTTCTCCGAGAGAGAGAGATAGAGAGAAAAAGAGAGTTGTTCAATGGAGACGAGCAAGACCACCGAGGGAGGCAACAACAGCGAGAAGCTTCTTGTTGATGGTGCTGAGGGCGAGGCGCCTACTGCTAATGTTACTTCTTGTTCAACGGAGACGAGCAAGACGACCGAGGGAGGCAACAACGACGAGAATCTTGTTGTTGGTCCTGAGGGCGAGGCTACTACTCCTAATGCTACTTCTTGTTCAGTGGAGACGAGCAAGAATACCGAGGGAGGCAACAAGAACGAGAATCTTGTTGTTGATGATGATGTTGGTGCTGAGGGCGAGGCTACTACTCCTAATGCTACTTCTTGTTTAGTGGAGACGAGCAAGAATACCGAGGGAGGCAACAAGAACGAGAATCTTGTTGTTGATGATGATGTTGGTGCTGAGGGCGAGGCGCCTACTGCTAATTCTACTTCTTGTTCAACGGAGACGAGCAAGACGACCGAGAAGCTTGTTGTTGTTGTTGATGATGTTGGTGCCGAGGGCGAGGCTACTACTGCTATTGCTACCTCTACTGAGTCTCAGACGAAGAAGAAGAAGAATAAGAAGATGAAGAATCACATCCAGGTCTCCAACACCAAGAAGCCCCTCGTCTTCTACCTCAATCTTGCCAAGGTTTTCTTTTTTTATACAATCTCTCTCTCTCTCTCTCTCTCTCTCTCTCTCTGTGTCTGTTTTACTGCTTTATCTTGCTTTGTTGTCGCAATTATGAGTTATGTGCTGTTGGTTTGCCGAGAATCGAGGGAAAGAAAATGGGTAATCGAGAATTTGTGGAAAGCTTGGGTTTTTGCTTCCTTTCTTTTTTTACTCTGGTTCTTACTAACACAGAGGGTGGTCACTGGTTAGGGTTTTACTGATGTGGAAGTCGGGGGGTTTCTTCATTTTTTTTTCTTTGTTTTTGCCACTTTCTTGAATGTGTTGTATAACGGGTTTAGGCCCTTTAGTCTCTTAGTTGAATCTCAGTTTGTAATTTGATCTTCGTTTTCCTTCTTTTTCTTCAATTTTCTTGGCTCAATTAGGGCTGTTTCTTTGAAATCATATTTTATAAATTATCTGGAAATCATATGCAATTAAATGGCTGTGACGTTATGATGTTGATTCATATGTTCTCGAATATAATTTCAATGAACAACATGATTCTTTTCTGTTTTGTGCTCACTGGTTTCCTAATCTTGATTTGGCTGATCTGGATTATATCCATAAGAGTAAAAGTTTATGGTAATTAAGATATATTTGTTCTTCGATTAGTTCGTGGTATCTTTGCTTAAGTAAAGGCTTTTTAGTAGCTGGTTTATGATCCACTGGATTTGAAGCTGATTTGGGATTGTTCCTTGTAGTCTTTCTTAAGTCTTAAAACTTATTTGATATCTTTGATGAGTGCCTGGTGGCTATTTGTTTTGATGATATTCTTGGTGCCCCTTGTTAAATGTTGCAGATTCTTTTGCTGCTTGAAGTGCATGTAAACTAAGGATCTATTTTTTCTAATGCAGTTCTGTTTTAATCCATCTTTCTTTATTGCAGAGGTTCATAAAGCAGTACAATGATGTAAAACTCTCTGGCTTGGGCATGGGTATAATTCGTGAAACCTTTCCCTTTTTCTTTTTCTCTACTATTGAATTTGCCTCTCATACCATTAAATTGCATTGTTAAGTTGCTTCTCATGTTCTCCTTCTGACTTCCACTTATCCACTTTGCTCCTGAATTTACCCTGTTCTGATGCAGCAGTTTTTCATTATATCCTGCACTTTGTAATCATTTGTTATGTTTTTTTAGCATAGAGGCTAACTTGTACAGTTATCAAATGCAGCAATTCCTACTGTTGTCACAATCTCCGAGACTCTGAAACGTAATGGGCTTGCAATCGAGCAAAGTAAGGAGTCAATATTATTTACTTTGTTACAAACTTGTTAAACACCTTCTCTTCATGATTGTTGAGTTCTCGATGTTCTTTTTGATTTGGGAAATGGAACAGAGATCGCGATATCTTCTGTTGGTTCAAAGGAGGAAGTGAAAGGCCGGATTGTTCAGAAAGCACAGGTTGTTACCATTCATCAATAGCCAGTTTTGCCCATTTTTACCAATTAAAAATGTTTATCATATATTGTTTAATTCCCTCTTCTCTATCTCTCTCTCTCCCGCACAGATTGAAATTGTGCTAACAAAGGCTGAGAAACTCGACAAGATCACTGTTGCTACATCACCAAAAGAATGCTGCTGACTGAAGTCATGACAAAGCAGTATCATAGAGTGTCTCCTTTCTGGAGTGTGATTTCACATATATCTTTCTTTTCCAATCTTACAGTTTTGAGTATAGGAATAATGACAAGCCTCTCGGTTGGTGTGGTTCCAACTAGAGCCGCTGCTAACACGATGATGAAAGTAGAGTCGGCCCACTGCGAGAAGATCTGATCTGATGGAACCTTAGCATCTGCATTTCTTCTTTTTTGTTTCTCCATTTGTAGGCGTTATTGAAATCACATGTACTGTCATTGTGTACATCCTGTTTCTTTTACTGCCAACATAATAGAAGGATATACCAATTTACAGATCTCTCTCTCTCTCTGACACACACACACTTGAAAGCACACTGACGTGCCAAATGAATATGGAAAAAGTGCCTAATAGAAGAGGAAGACCCTCCAGTAGCTGAAAATTATTGATGAACTATAATACAGAGAGCTGCATCTCAAGAGGATTTGGGGAATATATTTTTTTTTTCACAATTTTCTTTCTATGTTTGTCAAGAGGTAATCAAAATTAAATCTTCTATCATTCAACAATGCTACTCTGGCATGGAATACACATTCGAAATGATTTATTATAAGTCTTTACAACGCCGTTCTATGAAGAACAAAGTAGACCCTTGTAATGAAACTGAATTAACAAGAATGGATGACGCATCAGTGCAGGGACAACTTTGCAAGGGTCAGAGCTAATACCTTGACCCCATTTGCTATATCCTGAATGGAGGCATATTCTTCAGGCTTGTGGCTGTAACCTGCAGAACCAAATTGATGTTAAATATTTACTAGGCTTACCTTGATGACTTGAGCAAAAAATTGATAGTGAGTTGACAGACTAGAGCGGACCGGCACTGTATTATCCATGCCATTGAAATGGAGATCCTTGCTTGTGCTTGTCTACATGTTTTTTGCACTCATGCAAAAAAACATTTTTCTCTCTTTTTTTAAGTTAAGAATGTTGATGCACTTCTATGATTGGTCTACCACATGCATATAAATAATATAAGTGAAAGTGGGATGTGATACAGCCACAACAAACACCCAACAAAAACCCAACTTCTCTCCTATTTTAGACTTAATTTCTAGTTTAAAGCACTCTCTCTCCTCCACTAGCAATTTATTTATTTTTTAATACTTGCATTTAAAGGGAGAAGTTGGGTCTTTGTTGGGCTTATGTTGTGCCTTTAACATTTCTCTAAGTGAAATTGGAGTTCCAACATGAAAGCAAAAGATTCAGTGGCAACTGACATGCTTTCCTTCAATGACTAATCTCAAATACATTACCCAATGAAAGATGATATACCTACTTGTTTCAATAGGACCATGAAAATTATATCTTCAAGAAATTACAATTGGTTTCCTAAGAAAAATAAAGGAATATGGTATCACAGCATTTGACGTAGAAAAAGAGAAAACAGCTCATACCTTTGTAACATGGAATGAATATCGTGCCCATTGTTGATACTCTGCAAGAATGTGAAAATGCATGATCAGCAGCTGTTTGTAGTCATAAGCACAAATGCATCTTTTGATTTTGGGAAATGCCTTGTATTCGGTTTCTTCAGTCGTAAAAATTCCGGCACCTTACTGCAGCCGGCACGTTCTTGTACCATAGCATGCATCCAAAGGTGGCCTCTCACATTCACATACCAGAATGTTAAAAGTTCTGGTGTTCATCATGATTGGACATCTAAAGTAAGATAATCCTGATTTATCCATAATTGGACGGACCCACTTAATATGGGCTTACAAAGGCTTCAAGTCTCTCTCACTCACACATTCCTGGCCATAAACAGTGAATCATGGTAAGCTCTGCTAATCATCAGCTTGTGTTTTAGGTTTAGCTCTTTTGATGCAGCTTCCATTGCCCCTATTATCGTTTTTTCAGCACGGGCAGGTGGGTCCTGATTTATGATTTTGAATTCGGATAGCCTGACTCCACGGTCTATTGCTATTTTACTTGCAGAGTGCCGGATCTTCTCAATGACAATGTTTCTTCGTTGTTCATCAATGTCTCTTGTGTCTGCCAAAAAAGAAAAATAAAAATAGAGATACCAAAGGAATCAAATAAATTAATACCTGAGTCGGTTGATATTTGGTATAGAACATTATGGTGGGATCATACATAGGAATGTCTTCTACAAACTTAAGAAACATTAACAAGAGTATATTGTACAAAAAAACTTAGGAAACAAACATTTTAAGTATACTTGTTATAATAGTATGTTTCCTGGTAATTTTCTTTGGTGAAAAGAAACGTACCGATTTCCAGGTGTGATTTACTTGGGATGCTGTTAATCGCCCCAGGATGCAGCTCTATTATACCTTTGGAACATTAAATGAAAATTTATAGCGGAGGTCCACACAGACTACACTAACAAAGGTAGCAAGAAACTGCTTTCACAAAATATGCAAGATGGACTTCAATATTTAAGTTAAAAAAAATAAAATAAGAAAAACAAAATGTGATACTTAGGCATGAGTATAAAGTCCCTATCAAGTTTTAATATACTTAAGCTAGACCAAACCCAATGCTGACACTTAAGCATGACAAAATAGAAAGCAGAAAGAACCAAAACAAGATAAAAGCAAGCTACAAGATGATAATGACTATAGATATTGTAATGAGAATGATAAGATTACTACTGTCGGAGGCTCCTGAAGTAATCTCTAAGAGAAGAAAATTGACACCTTTTATGAGCTAAAAAACAGAAACATACTTGTCTAGCCATGCCTTTAGGAAGTTTTTTCAGTTGAATCAAGTTTATACAGAAGAGCCTTAAAAATATGTCTTTCAAATTTCAGAATGACAAACAACTAATTACAGCAATCTTTTAAAAATATATGGACATACACTTACCATCGGCCAAATATGTTACCAACGGCATCCTCCCTGACAGAGAGACCAGAGAGGCCCATCAAGTTTTTGATATACCTGCAGTTTATTGTTACAACTAAATGAGAAAAGTAGATTCATTTCAGTGAAACCCAAAAAAGAAAGAAGAGAGGAAAGGAAAAGCCTCATATAAAAAAGAATCTTAGATTTTCTATTACCATGTCAAACACATAGTTTCTTTTATTTACTTTTTTCTGTATCCCCTAGATTAATCAATATTAAGAATTCATATACACTTTGATTACATGCAGTGGTTAGTCCTGGCTAAACTCTACCCTGTTCTGGTACTGTAGCATCTTTGCCACATATGACATATATTAAAAGTGAATGCAACCAGCATATCAATCTATGTAAACAGTATATACATCAAAACATGCTGATATTTCAATTATAAGGAAATTGAAGATATGAATTCATTTAAAAGTCAAGAAATTAAAACCGCTGCCAAAATTAATGGAACATGATCATTTTCGTGTAAAAGAATGTTAAGGTCAATTACAATTGATTGATCATTGCACATGGATTAAGCCACGTGCCACAAGCATGGCCCAAATCTACAGATGATTTGAAGCACATAATGGGGGTACAAAGATACGTATGGACCAACCAGCATGATACAATCCTGACTGCCTGGGGCAGCTATGACCGTAGCATCGAGCATGCTTCTTTTCCCAATTTAACTATGCCACATTTTAAGTTCTACCAAGACAGACATGATTTGGCTTAGGTGCTTTGAAAAAATAAACTATAGGAGATTTCTTGTAGTTTTTTCAGCAATATAGATTTAATTCCAAGCTTTCCATGTGAGAGAGAAAAAAAAGATAGTAAAATTAAATTTGGACAGTTGAAAAAACTATAGGAGATCTCCTATAGTAAAAAAAAAAAATTTAAAAAATATTTTTAACAGCACCTAAGCTAAATCCAAACAGAGTAATTGACTTGCTATTTGAGAAATGGCCCAGTTCAAGATGGTGAAATCACAAGCTCCTATATGAAACAAAAATTGGGCAATTCAATATTTATGGTATGCCCATCCCGCCCTAACATTTTCTGTTTATTTAGGTACATCAACAACAAACACACCAGTCCCCAAGAGGTAGCTCAACTCAATTGGCTAGGACCACGCCTAATGAAGCGGAGGTCACTAGTTTGAATCTCTCTCTCCGCGGACATGTCAAAAAAAAAAAAAACAACAACAACAAACACACTACATCCTTTGGAGCATTGCAGACTTTCTGATCTTAATTTACACAAACAACTTAATAATCATTCTGAAGTGAAAAACTCTGTTCCTCAAATCACAATCACAAAAATGAATGTCTTTGTCATGCATTTGAACCCACGTAGTAGGGATTAAAGCATAGTTGAGAAGGGTTAAGTTAAATACCTGCGAGCCAAAACATCCTTCTCAGTGTACAGGATCCTAGTCACTGATGGGGCAGGTGTATCCGAGAAAGTAGCAAGTTCATCAATCTAGCGAGCAAAACTCATAACATTAACACTAAGACTAATCAATACAAGCACAAATTGTTATCGTCACATCCAGACCCTTCAAATAGAAACCCAGTAAAAGCTAAACCCAGTACCTCTTTCTGTAAACTTTCCGTATCAACGGACAGTAAAGACAAGGATTTTTGGAAGAAAGAGTGAGGCTCGTCAATTGGGTACCCAGAAAAATCCTCCATGGTTTTGGTAACAGGGTCTTCATCTTTGTGAGCTATGATTACAGAGCAGCAAAAACAGAGCAAAAGAAGTGGAAGTTGAGAGAATCTCAGGGCCATCTTTTCTTGGTTTTCGTATAGCATTGCTCTGATTAGCTCCTACGAGTGCCGGAGTGCGACCATGAACACGCCAGGTTATCCACAGTGGAGTCGGTGCGAATCTGACGCTGGCTCGTTTTGTTTGTACTTTGTACTCGATCTTTGCGCAAACCCCAAAGTTTATCTGCCTTTTTTTATATTTAATCATTAAAAAAGTAATAACTTTTATTTTTTCAGTGCCACTTAAGCAGCAATGAAGACAAACACCTCACCTGTCACCATACAACTAGACATTCTCTTATCCTACAGAGAGAGAGAGAGACTGAACATTATCTTACCGTTGCGAAAACAAGGCGCGCATTTAATCACAAAAAAAATGAACAGATAACAACAGAAAATGGCGGTCTGTTCTTCACTCTCAGTTCTCTGTGCCAATTCAACCCCAAGTCTCATTTCCAATCCTTTAGAAACTAGGGTTAGGTTTTTAAACCTCACCAAAACCCTAGCTCCTATGCCCTCCAAATTGTGCGGAAACCAGTGGAAGAATCGCAGGCTCACGAAGTTAAACCGTGCTGGACTTACTGAGATCGAGCCCGATCTCAACGAAGACCCGGTTGACCGTTGGGCCACCAACAGTGTTTCCTCTGTACGGTCTCTCTCTTTGAGCCGCTTACTACGTTAATATCTGTGTGTGTGTGTATCTGTGTGACTTTTTGTGGTGCGCTTTGGTGTTTCAGGACGATTACAAGTACGGGGAGTATGATGGGCACCACACGTACCACGAAGGCGAAGAAAAAGGTATTTTTGGGGATTTATTTTTCATGTTGGTATGGAAGTAAAGCTCCAATTTTTGCCTGCTATTACGTTTCTTGGGTTATAGGAAATTGGATGACGATGTAGGGTATTGAGGCTATTTATGCTGATTAGCTTTTACCGGAATCTTCACTCAGGAACTTTCTGGGGACTACTAGCAGAAGAGATTACAGCTGCAGAACCTCCTACGGGATTTCAGGGTATAAATAAGTACCACTGACCTTTGACAATTTACTAACTAAAAATGAAAGATACTAAAGATCCTCTGGGTTGATTTTCTTGGCAGGGTTTATTTCATGGCTCTTCCTCCCAGCGATTGCTGCTGGGATGTTCTTCCATGTCCCGGTAGTAAAAAAACCCATATTTAACATATATAAAATATCAGATCATTAAAGTCAATTTACTGTAAGACCAAAATGGTCTTGGTAGTGATGATTGCGAAGTCATTCTCTCATTGCTCGTCTTTCAGATGGTGTACTTGTTCATAGGAGCTGGCTTGTTTACGACAGTATTTACCATAATTGAGCTGGATAAGCCAGATCAACCTCACAACTTCGAACCTCAAATATACAATATGGAGAGGGGAGCTCGTGACAAGTTGATAGCTGACTACAATACCATGAGCATATGGGACTTCAATGAGAAATATGGGGACCTCTGGGATTTCACTGTGGTAAAGAATGACATAACTAAGAGATAGTTTTCTCTTTAGCATATGGCGTCAATGAGAATAACCAATATGAGTAAGAAAGGTTTTTTCAGTGACTTTTCTTATACTTTGTATAAATTACACTTTCTTATGTTTATTCAGCAATCCATCTCAAGTAATCGTTATTCTAGAAGCAAACATTAACATTTAAATGATGTATGATTGCAGCGAATCTAGCCATTCTAGCCTTGATTTGTTTGATTTTCTAGAAATTATGATGAAAGAAAAGAATAGATTGTAAATTCTTTCCTTAGTTGGTACTAGGCTTTGTTAAGTCAAGCTGGTGAAATCTTCTAGAAATTTCAAACAATGAAATATTCAAGTATGCTGTACTTTTTGGTGAATTTTGCAATTGCATGGCTAATGATCATGTCATATTGCCTCCCTGAATTTGTTGACAGGACAAACTATGGCTATATTCGATGTCTTTTTGAACTGTGAATTGCTCAAGACGTCATGGTAACTAAATGCAGTTTCAGGATCATATGCATCTTCAAATAGGATGCTTTCTAAGTTCAAGAGGATTATGGGTGTTCTTTTTTCCTGTTTATAAAATTTTTTATGCTAAACTGCATCGTGCAAGCACACTTGCAAATTTACAAATTTACAGATCTCTCTCTCTCTCTCTCTCTGACACACACACACTTGCAAGCACACTGACGTGCCAAATGAAAGTGGAAAAAGTGCCTAATAGAAGAGGAAGACCCTCCAGTAGCTGAAAATTATTGATGAACTATAATACAGAGAGCTGCATCTCAAGAGGATTTGGGGAATATATCTCTCTCTCTGACACTCACACACTTGCAAGCACACTGACGTGCCAAATGAGTGTGGAAAAAGTGCCTAATAGAAGAGGAAGACCCTCCAGTAGCTGAAAATCATTGATTAACTATAATACAGAGAGCTGCATCTCAAGAGGATTTGGGGAATATATATATTTTCACAATTTTCTTTCTATGTTTGTCAAGAAGAAATCAAAATTAAATCTTCCATCATTCAACAATGCTACTCTGGCATGGAATACACATTCGAAATGATTTATTAGAAGTCTTTACAACGCGTTCTATGAAGAACAAAGTAGACCCTTGTAATGAAACTTGAATTAACAAGAATGGATGACGCATCAGTGCAGGGACAGCTTTGCAAGGGTCAGAGCTAATACCTTGACCCCATTTGCTATATCCTGAATGGAGGCATATTCTTCAGGCTTGTGGCTGTAACCTGCAGAACCAAATTGATGTTAAATATTTACCAAGCTTACCTTGATGACTTGAGCAAAAAATTGATAGCGAGTTGACAGACTAAAGCGCACTGGCACTGTATGCCTATATTATCCATGCCATTGAAATGGGGATCCTTGCTTGTGCTTGTCTACATGTTTTTTGCATTCATGCAATTTTTTTTTTCTCTTTTTTGAAATTAAGAATGTTGATACACTTCTATGATTGGTCTACCACATGCATATAAATAATATTTTTTAATAAGTAATGTTCATATATCAAAAACGCAGAGGAGTGCAACCCTAGTACACAGGGAGTATACAAGAAATACGCCTAACTAGAAGAAGAGAAAGAGTGAGAGAATCAAGATAGCTAATCACTAAAGGAGCAAGCCAGGCTTCTGTCCAAGTGTAAAGCATATAGAAAAAGAAGGTCGTGAGTTCCTCCAAGGATCTCTCAGAATCCTCAAAGCATCTCTCGTTTTCTTTCCAACCATAAACACCATACGATACATAGAGGAACCATTTTCCAAACAACAGAACTCTGAGATCGGCCTCCCGACCACCAACAAGCAAACAACCCTGCCACCTTACTAGGCATGACTCATGACAAGCCAAACCGACTAAAAATAGCATACCAAAGAGAACGAGCAATCTCACAGTGAAGAAAAAGATGATCGATAGTCTCCCCATCAGCCTTGCACAAGCAACATCTATTAATCACAATAAGATTCCTTTTTCTAATGTTATCAGTAGTGAGGATCTTCCCTAGCACCGCTGTTCAGGTAAAAAATGCCACTCTAGAAGGTGCCTTGGTGCGCCAAATACTCTTCTAAGGAAAAGGACTAACCTCTTTCCTTACCAAAATATTATAAAAAGATTTAACCTCGAACTTTCCTTTATTAGAAGGAATCCACCAAATCTGATCTTCCCCTTCTCTGTTCATTCTACAAGAATACAACAAAGTGTAGAACAAGGCTAAAACTTCCAACTCCCAATCATGAGCCAATCAAAAGAAGCTAATGTTCCATTGAATGGTACCACTCATAAAATCCATATTGTCAACACCAGTCGCCTCTTTTGCACTAGCTATGTTGTATAGGCCTAGAAAAGCTTCCTTGAGAGTCGTTCCTCTGCACCATATATAATCCCAAAATCTGATTCTAGACCCATCACCAGGATCGAATCTAGTATGGCTAGAAAACAACCGCCATCCCCTACTAATATACCTCCAAAGACCCACCCCATGTGGCACCGTATTATCAACAGAATGCCATCCACCCCACTCTAAACCATACTTGGCATCCACAACAATTTTCCACCAAGCCTCTCTCTCATGCATATAACGCCACAACCACTTACCTAACAGAGAGCTTGGTTGAAAACTCTCAATTTCCTGATCCCTAGGCCACCTTCAAAGATAGGAGAGCAAACATTGTCCCAATTAACCAAGTGATACTTGAACTCATCATTTATGCCCCCCTATAGAAAATCTCGTTGGAGCTTCTCTATGCGCTTGGCCACAGCGATAGGTATAGGATAAAGAGACAAGAAATAAGTAGGAAGATTAGAGAGAGTGCTCTTAATCAAAGTAACCCTACCTCACTTGGAAAGATACAACGTTTTCCAGCTAGCCAACCAACGATCAACCTTTTCCAAGATATCATCCCAAATTGGTTTGACCTTAAAGCCAATATCCAGATATTTCAAATGCAAAGAAGCCGTTCGACAACCCAATACACCCACCAAAACTCCCAAGTTAACCACATTACCCACTGGGACCAAAGCTAATCTGGGACCAAAGCTGATTTAGCCATATTCCCCTTCAAACCAGACACAGCTTCAAAACAAACAAGCAAGGCTTTAATATAATGAATTTGATCAAGATTCGCCCCACAGAAAACCAGCGTATCATCTGCAAATAAGAGGTGAGAAATGAAAACCCTCTCAGACAAGCTAGCTCCCACTGAAAAGCCTGAGATAAAACCATGATCGATAGCAGCGGCAATCATCCTATTAAACACCTCCATAACTATGACAAATATAAACGAAGACAAAGGATCCCACTACCTCACCCCTCGGGAACTTCTAAAGAAACCGGAAGGAGTGCCATTGATCAACACAGAAAAGCAAGCAGTCGAAATACATCGCTCTGTCCAAGAACACCATTTTTCACCGAACCCACACCTCCTAAGAATGTATAAAAGAAACTTCCAATCCATGTGATCATACGCCTTCTCCATATCTAGTTTACAAAGCAACCCCGGTTCCCAAAATTGATACAACTATCCAAGCACTCACTAGCTATAAGAACTGAGTCTTGATTTGCCTACCTTTAATGAACGCATTATGAGGTTTTGAAATCACCTTATCCACCACCCTCCTCATCCTATTAGCAAGAACTTTAGCAATAATCTTGTAAATACCACTTATAAGACTAATAGGCCGAAACTCCTTGAGCTCAGAGGCCCCCGGCACCTTAGGAATAAGGGAAATGAAAGTAGCATTAAGACTTTTCTCGAACTTACCTCGAGCATAAAAATCTGAAAAGACTGCCAATAATGCCTTCCTTGATCACTACCCAACAATCTTGGAAGAAGGCCATAGAGAAGCCATCCGGACCTGGAGCCTTATCCCTATCCATGCCTTTCACCACCTCCCAAACCTCCCTTTCCTCAAAAGGAGTTTCTAACCGATTAGCCTCACCCGCATCCAACGTATCAAAATCAAGATTATCCAACCTAGGCCTCCAATTGCATTCTTCGGAGAATAAAGACTCATAAAATTGCACCGCATGGTCCCTAATCATATCTTGATTAGAAGAAGGAGAGCCATTAATAGAAAGTGACTCAATGGAATTGCCTCTTCAGTTCGAATTAGCAATCCGATGAAAGAACTTAATGCACTTGTCACCCTCCTTGAGCCAACGGATCCTAGATTTTTGTCTCTAATTGATTTCCTCTTGTAAAAGAGTAACCTCTAACTCCCTAACAATCACCCTTTTTCTTTCTTTTTCTTCTTCACCTAAACCTCTCTCTTCCTCCAAACTGTCCAAAGCCTTCAATTCTTCGGCTTTCTCAATGCACCGCACACCCACATTTCCAAATTCAATCTCATTCTATCTTTTGATATCAGCCTTTAACGCCTTGAGCTTCTGGGCCAAAACGAAACTCGGAGTACCAAAGAAAAAATAAGACGACCACCAAGCAGGCACCCTTTCCACAAACCCATCATTTTTCAATCACATGTTCTCAAACTTAAAAGGCCTCTTACCCCTTATCATAACATCACAATCAAGCAAAATGGGAAAATGATCCGAACACAATCTAAGTAATCTCTTTTGACTTAGGCCCGGATATTTGACTTCCCATTTCGGAGAGACTAAAAAAGGTCAATCCTAGACCAAGAGAAAGAATTGGACCATAAGCCCCTGCTCATATATAATGTCTGAAAAGTCTGTCATTGTGGGGTTAAAACGTGCTCCCCTCGCCTTTTCACTAGGAAAATGAGTGACATTAAAGTCACCTCCAATACACCACGGAATATCCCACCAACTGATAAGACCAGCCAACTCCTCCCAAAGAAGATGTTTGATATAATCAAGGTTCGAACCATATACCCCCGCAAACGCCCAAACAAACTTGTCCACATTCTTAAAATAACAAGCTACGACAAACTCTCCCACACAAACCTCAATTTTCGTGACCATCCTTCTATCCCACATCAATAAAATACCACCCGAAGCTCCTCTAGATGCAACAAAGCACCAATCGGTATAAGCACAACCCCACAAATTCCTTACAAAGCTACTAGAAATATACTCCATCTTCATCTCTTGAAGGCACACAATATCCACCTTTTATTGCCTAAGCATGTTCCTCACCCTTAAACACTTATCTCCCTCGTTCAACCCCCTCACATTCCAAGAAACAATCATTGGCTTCATAATAAATCTCTTCGTGCCCTTCCTTTAAACCTTTCCCGACAAGCACTACCATCATAATTAATGGAGCAATTGAGATTGTTAAGTTCTATAATACCTTTCTTTCCTGTATTTGAGACCACGCCCGCTCCCTTCTCTTTGTTATCTGCAATAATATTTGCAAACAATTCTGAAAGCTTCCCTTCAAACCCATCACACGAAATCCCCACGAAATGACTAAAATCCTCAACTAGCTTCAAAGCCTTGTCAATAGATTTAAATCCCTTCTTTCCCCAAAAAAAGTAGCTGGGCAGCAAACCAATGGAATGCAATCCTCCACCTCGCACACTTCTAGCTCCATACCTACCAAAGAGATCTCTCTAAGCGGAGCAAATTTCTCCACAGAATGTGGAAAGGTAAACACCTCCAAACTATTTTGAGAGAGCCCATTGTCCATATTATTACAATTACCCAAGGATCCTTCCAAACAATCCCCTTCCAAATATGCCCCAGAAGAAACAAACTACCAAATCAGTCTCTCGTTCACAGACTCCCAAAAAAATAGAATTAGATGGAACCCCAAACCTGGACGACAACTCCCGAGAAACAGAGGCTGCTGGAATTCCAACAACAGCCCTTACCGCCAAAACCCGTGACTCAGAGGCTGCCAGAGAGATTGTTGGAGACTCTGCCGCCCCACTGCTGCCATCCAACACCCCCTCTGAGACCATTTCCATCCTCATCGGCTCCATCTACTTTTGACCCACCTGCAAAACCTCCAAAACCTGTGACGCAAAGGCTGCTGGAGACCCTGCCACCCTTCTGCCGTCGTCCAACGCCCCCTCCGAATCCATATCCTTCCTCATTGGCACCCTCTGCCTCTGACCCACATGCATAACACTGTCCACCATGCTAGACAGCCCTAAAACCATGCTCGATGGTGCCTTTCCCAGCAAACCGAGCTTAGACACCGCCGATGGGCCTCCCGACGGCTGACCCAGAATGATACAAGACCCGGCGACAGAAGACGAAGCTCCTGGTTCACCGGTATTGTTTCTCGCCCAGCCCAACTGGAAATTTTTCACTTTTAACGGCCTAAATTTCTTCTTCCTCTTAGCAAGCCTTCTATTCCCAACCTTGCCCAACGACTGTTTGGGCTAAAAACACTCATCCTCTAGCTTGATTGATTTGTCTAGCACTGACCCAACACCTGAAAGCCCATTTCCGCCTAGCCCATACTTGCCCAATTTTAGACGATCCAGGCACGCTCCAATCTCCAGTTGGAGCTTTTCAAACGAATTCCTCAATTTAACGTATTTAGTGCCTCAAATCACCACGTAACCATTGTCAAGAATATCATTTCCTTTAAGTACAACACGTCCTTGCACAGCCCCCACTGCATGAGACAAGGGACCACTACCCAACAGCCCAGGTTTCACCGGAATTTGAATTGCCGAAGAAGCAATCTGCACTGACGAGAGGATCGCCAGAAATTCAGAGTGAAGTTGATGCTCAACTTTTTCCAAACTTCCTCCCTTAACCTGCTCCTTCCCCATGGCTACCACCGGAGAATGAAGGCCCACTGGATGCTGATGAATAGCCACCGGACCTGAGGCTGGAACAATTGTCTTCTGTAAATGACCTCTATTGTCCCCCAATAGCCACTTTGGCACCCTAGCAATAGGTGTAGTCGACGGCCAGAACTCCTCTAATGGCCGCACTGAGGACTGGAGCACCTCAGTAAATCTCCTTTTCTTCTTTGCTACAACATTATTTGAATCCTTCAAAAACGGTTGGAAGAACGTAATGGCAATTTGTAACTCAGATTCAAGTTTACTCCAACCCTTTTGGTTCCTTCCTTTCGGCACCATAACTGACTTGTGTCTCTCCCTCCCATCACACTCGTCAATCACCAAAAAACTTCCAAATCTATTGAAACACTTCTGAGCTAATAATCTGGGACAGCCTAGCTTAGTCTATTCACGAAAACCCTTGAGTCCTTCACTGTAACCAATTCCTCAAAAATGTGTAACAACCAAACAACTTCCTTGCTACCCATCCTAACAGACCTCAACACACCTTTACTCCTCTCCTGAATCAATAACTCAGTTTCACCATCCTTTACCTTCATCTCAAAATCCTTGGATTCCACCGACCATCTTCTTGTTAAACCCATCACTCCACCACCAGCCGCCCACCTGAGTAGAAACACTCCGCACACACCTCCTCCAAGAAGGAAAAGAGGAGAGAGAAGAGAGCTTTTTTCTTTTGTCGTTTACCTTACCACATGTATATAAATAATATAAGTGAAATTGGAGTTCCAACATGAAAGCAAAAGATTCAGTGGCAACTGACATGCTTTCCTTCAATGACTAATCTCAAATACATTACCCAATGAAAGATGATATACCTACTTGTTTCAATAGGACCATGAAAATTATATCTTCAAGAAATTACAATTGGTTTACTGAGAAAAATAAAGGTATCACAGCATTTGATGTAGAAAAAGAGAAAACAGCTCATACCTTTGTAACAAGGAATGAATATCATGCCCATTGGTGATACTCTGCAAGAATGTTAAAATACATGATCAGCAGTTGTTTGTAGTCATAAGCACAAATGCATCTTTTGATTTTGGGGATGGGGGGGTGGGGTTGGGTTATGGAAAGATGGGGGGTTGGGTTGGGTTATGGAGAGACGGGTGGGAAATGCCTTGTATTTGGTCTCTTCAATTGTAAAAATTCCAGCACCTTACTGCAGCCGGCACGTTCTTGTACCATAGCATGCATCCAAAGGTGACCTCTCACATTCACATACCAGAATGTTAAAAGTTCTGGTGTTCATCATGATTGGAAATCTAAAGTAAGATAATCCTGATTTATCCATAATTGGACGGACCCACTTAATATGGGCTTACAAAGGCTTCAAGTCTCTCACACTCATACATACCTGGCCATAAACAGTGAATCATGGTAAGCTCTGCTAATCATCAGCTTGTGTTTTAGGTTCAGCTCTTTTGATGCAGCTTCCATTGCCCCGATTATTGTTTTTTCAGCAAGGGCAGGTGGGTCCTGATTTATGATTTTGAATTCGGATAGCCTGACCCCACGGTCTATTGCTATTTTACTTGCAGAGTGCCAGATCTTCTCAATGACAATGTTTCTTCGCTGTTCATCAATGTCTCTTGTGTCTGCCAAAAAATAAAAATAGAGATGCCAAAGGAATCAAATAAATTAATGCCTGAGTCGGTTGATATTTGGTATAGAACATTATGGCGGGATCATACATATGAATGTCTTCTACAAACTTAAGAAACATTAACAAGAATATATTGTACAAAAAAACTTTGGAAACAAACATTTTAAGTATACTTGTTTGAATAGTATGTTTTCCTGGTAATTTTCTTTGGTGAAAAGAAGCGTACCGATTTCCAGGTGTGATTTACTTGGGATGCTGTTAATTGCCCCAGGATGCAGCTCCATTATACCTTTGAAACATTAAATGAAAATTTATAGCGGAGGTCTACACTAACAAAGGTAGCAAGAAACTGCTTTCACAAAATATGCAAGATGGGCTTCAATATTTAACTTTAAAAAAAAAAATAAGAAAAACAAAATGTGATACTTAGGCATGAAGAAAGGATGGCTTACCAACTGTGCCAACAGTATCAATAGATCCAGATTCTAATACATGTTTCTCAACAGCCAGTGCCAGCTCTGCAGCTGCTAGTCCAGCATCATTTCTGCTCCCAGTGATGAAAATAAAATAATCACTCATTTTAATGAACAAGCATAATAACATATTGTAAAAATGATCTTATTCTAGAAGAGATAAAAAATTGCCAACAGGGAATATACTATTATCAACACAAATACACTACTTCTTGCACAAAGAAATTATGCAACAAGAAAGGTGCATAAGTTCATGGTGTTATTACAGCCAGGAAGTGTTCACATCTTGGAAAATCACCTGTGTGGCATTAGGACAGCGCCTGCATGCCCTCCATTGCCTTCAAATTCCACTTTTATACTTGCAGGGGCTGCAATGGCAGTTACTATCCCAATAGATATACCTGGAATGCAAATAAACTGGATTGACGGGAATTTAGGATATATAGATAATGCAAGGTTAACAGTGGCATTGAAATAATTCCACCTTCTTCCTCCAGAAGGGGCCCCTGCTCTATATGCAGTTCCACAAAAGCAGAGTAAGTTCCTTTCTTTAAAAACACGCTGGATAAGTCATCTTGATCCTTCGCATATTCAGCAGATCTGGCAGCATCTAGAAAGGATCTATTTTGAGCATCAACTGTTGTCTTCAGAGCTTCCACAAGTACCTCACTTCCCGCCAATAAGCGGCTGCACATTTAAGATATCACATGAGGAACCCCAAACCAGGGAATGGGAAATAAAATCAATTCACCATCACCAAGAAATGAAATCTCTGGCAGCTTTTATCAATAAATGTAATAAGTTAAAAGTTGAGAAGAAATAGTGAAGGAAAATTCAAATAAAATGTTAATCCGAAAATGAATAAGAAGTGACCTTCCCAAGCAGCTGATCCCAAAGCGTGTAGGCTCCTCTGAGGTGAATAAGATAACATCCAGTGACCTTCTAGGTCTAAAACCAGATCTGTTGAAACTTCCAGTCAACAAACTACCAACATAGTTGCAACTACATATGGACTTGCAAGAACCATAATAAAGTTTTATATCCCTCAGAATATCATAATTTATATTATCAATAATTCTCAAAGGATGTATAAAGAAGTTCAAATGATCATTTCAATATCATTTTTTTCTAATTAAGATAAAAAAAAAAAAAAAAAATACAGCTGTTTGCATCATTTGTTTCTTCTAGCTATAACTTCAAATGATATATGGAAATAAGATACCTAACTACCTGCTAGAACCCAATTTCAGGAGGTTTTTCAGGCATGTTTGGATGAATGGATAGGTCTGCCACTCATTCAAGATGACCAATATTTCAAATGTCTCACTGGGTACTTCAAAATTAGCAGGTCATAGAGTCATCAACTCTCCTTTTAGGATCCCACTTGTTCCAGCTATGGAATGAAAAAAGGATGTAAACGTAATTATCAGTTCAATCCTAGCGTTATAAGGCTATGGCACATGAGAGTAAATTTAGCGCTCTCATAATATCTTAAAAATATGTGTTAAATTATTCATATCTTATAACTTATCCAAAAAAAATTATTAGTCTTAATATGTTTTATGGGTTTGTACTGTAATCAAGTACTAAATCAGCCATGATAAATTACAGGCTTTCCTAGATAGAAACCAACATTAACATAAAACATGAAGTTGCAAACCTCTGTAGTACATTGATGGCTTCGATCGCACCTAAAACACCAACGACTCCGTCGTACTTTCCAGAGTATGGAATTGCATCAATGTGAGAACCTGTTGCCACTGCAGGAAGCTCTGGTTCATGGCCATCCCTGCATAATTTTGTTTAGTCAAAGCCATCTAATAACACAGTATAATAATGAACAATTTGACCAAAGCAATCAAAGGTAGAGATGCAAATATGA
This sequence comes from Carpinus fangiana, assembly GCA_006937295.1. Classification (NCBI taxonomy): domain Eukaryota; kingdom Viridiplantae; phylum Streptophyta; class Magnoliopsida; order Fagales; family Betulaceae; genus Carpinus; species Carpinus fangiana. The sequence continues at coordinate 15,024,466 of CM017323.1, read as the reverse complement.
GCTTGAAGACTCAGAAAAGCTGATTATAAAATCCCACTTTCATTTTTGATCTTTTCACATGAAATATAAAAAGATAGAGATAAAAATTAGACCATCTCCTACGAAGCTTCAAGCTAGTACTAAAAAGGACAGATTTATTTTTATTTTTTTTAAGTGGAAAGAAATAAGAAAAAAGAAAAAGAAGTGACAGTGATGTATGTTGATGATGGAACTGTTTGCAAGAATCATCGAACCATATATCTACTCTCGTGAATATAAAATAAATCAAGCTAGATTGCATTTTACAACCAATATATTGACAAAAGCTTTGGGGGTTGAGTATAAAGTCCCTATCAAGTTTTAATATACTTAAGCTAGACCAAACCCAATGCTGACACTTAAGCATGACAAAATAGAAAGCAGAGAGAACTAAAACGTGATAAAAGCAAGCTACAGGATGATAATGACTATAGATATTGTAATGCAAATGATAAGATTACTAATGTCGGAGGCTCCTGAAGTAATCTCTAAGAGAAGAAAAATGACACCTTTTATGAGCTAAAAAACAGAAACATTCTTGTCTAGCCATGCCTTTAGGTTGTTTTTTCAGTTGAATCAAGTTTATACAGAAGAGCCTTAAACTATGTCTTTCAAATTTCAGAATGACAAACAATTAATTACAGCAATCTTTTAAAAAGATAGAGACATACACTTACCATCGGCCAAATATGTTACCTACAGCATCCTCCCTGACAGAGAGACCAGAGAGTCCCATCAAGTTTTTGATATACCTGCAGTTTATTGTTACAACTAAATGAGAAAAGTAGATTCATTTCAGTGAAACCCAAAAAAGAATCTGAGATTTTCTATTACCATGTCAAACACATAGTTTCTTTTCTTCTTTTTTTTTTTTTTTCTGTATCCCCTAGATTAATCAATATTAAGAATTTGTAGGGGATAGCTTCAGAATAGCTTCAGCTCTTTTCTCTCTCTCCTTCCCTTACTTATAAAAAAAAAAAAGAATTTGTAGACACTTTGATTACATTTACATGCAGTGGTTAGTCCTGGCTAAACTCTACCTTGTTCTGGTACTGTAGCATCTTCGCCACATATGATATATTAAAAGTGAATGCAACCGGCATATCAATCTATTAATCTATGTAAACAGTATATACATCAAAACATGCTGATATTTCAATTATAAGGAAATTGAAGATATGAATTCATTTCAAGTAGGAACCAGTCAAGAAATTAAAACCGCAGCCAAAATTAATGGAACATGATAATTTTCGTGGAAAAGAATGTTATGGTCAATTGCAATTGATTGATCATTGCACATGGATTAAGCCACATGCCACAAGCATGACCCAAATCTACAGATGATTTGAAGCACATAATGGGTTGGGTACACGGATACGTATGGACTAACCAGCATGATACAATCATGACTGCCTGGGGCAGCTATAACCGTAGCATCAAGCATGCTTCTTTTCCCAATTTAACTATGCCGCATTTTAAGTTCCTACCAAGACAGACATGATTTGGCTTAGGTGCTTTGAAAAGATAAACTATAGGAGATCTCTTGTAGTTTTTTCAGCGATCTAAATTTAATTCTAAGCTTTCCATGAGAGAGAGAGAGAAAAAAAAAATATTAAAATTAAATTTGGACCATTGAAAAAACTATAGGAGATCTCCTATAGTTTTTTTTTTAATTTTTATTTTTTTACAGCACCTAAGCTAAATCCAAACAGAGTAATTGACTTGCCATTTGAGAAATGGCCCAATTCAAGATGGTGAAATCACAAGTTCCTATATGAAACAAAAATTGGGCAATTCAATCTTTATGGTATGCCCAGCTCGCCCTAAGATTTTCTGCTTATTTAGGTACATCAACAACAAATACGCTACATCCTTTGGAGCATTGCAGACTTTCTGATCTTAGTTTACACAAACAACTTAATAATCATTTTGAAGTGAAAAACTCCGTTCCTCAAATCACAATCACAAAAATGAATGTCTTTGTCATACATTTGAACCCACGTAGTTGGGAAGGGTTAAGTTAAATACCTGCGAGCCAAAACATCCTTCTCAGTGTACAGGATCCTAGTCACTGATGGGGCAGGCGTATCCGAGAAAGTAGCAAGTTCATCAATCTAGTGAGCAAAACTCATAACATTAACACTAAGACTAATCAATACACGCACACATTGTTATTGTCACATCCAGACCCTTCAAATAGAAACCCAGTAAAAGCTAAACCCAGTACCTCTTTCTGTAAACTTTCCGTATCAACGGACAGTAAAGACAAGGATTTTTGGAAGAAAGAGTGAGGCTCGTCAATTGGGTACCCAGAAAAATCCTCCATGGTTTTGGTAACAGGGTCTTCATCTTTGTGAGCTATGATTACAGAGCAGCAAAAACAGAGCAAAAGAAGTGGAAGTTGAGGGAATCTCAGGGCCATCTTTTCTTGGTTTTGGTATAGTATTGCTCCTGCTCTAATTAGCTCCTACAAGTACCGGAGTGCGACCATGAACACGCCAGGTTATCCTCAGTGGAGTCAGTGCGAATCTGACGCTGGCTTGTTTTGTTTGTACTTTGTACTCTTTGCGCAAACCCCAAAGTTTATCTGCCTTTTTATATTTAATTCATTAAAAAGGTATTTAACTTTTATTTTTTCTATAAACATACGTTGGATTTGGATGCATAAATTTATAAAATAAATAAAAATATGTTGTGAAAACTTAATTCTTGAAATGCAACATTTAATATCTACAAAATTATTTCCAAAATAAATTCAAGGTTTACTCCATTGCTAGTTTTATATTTGGTGTATTTTCTTTTTTAGTTGGAATTCAACTTTGGTAAGGAGTTTCCTTAAAATACCACTTTTATAGCACCCAATCTCTAATTAATACTTAGAAAAAACTAAAAAAATGCACTAAAATAACATAAATCCTATTGCATTGGATTGTTTTGAGGAAATAAAAAAAAGATTAAATAACCGGTGAAGGCAGAGACATTTTTGTGCCATACCCACGCCGTGGTTGGGTTCCCCTTCGTGCCAGACACGCCGTGGGTGGGTTTCGCCATGGGTTTCGATGTGGGTTGGTTTCGACGTGGCTTTCGCTGTGGGTGGGTTTTGCCATGGGTGGGTTTTCGCTGTGGGTGAGTTTCGACGAGTCACGCGGGTTTTGAATTGAGTTTCAGCGGGTTTTGAAGCGGATTTCAGCGGGTTTTGAATCGAGTCACGAAGGGTCACGGCTAGCGAGACCCAGGCCAGTCGGCCGGCGTGCTCGCCTGACCCGCCAAACCACGGCCGACGTGGGTTTCGCCAGACCCTTGGCCGTCGTGCTCGCCTGACCCACTACTGGAGTGGGTTTGGCTAGACCCACGGCCAGCGTGGGTCTTCTGGGTTTGCTTCTTTTTTTTTCTTTTTTTTTTTGGAGTCTGTTGGGTCTGCTTGCAAGGTATTTTTGGTATTATATTTATTTTGATTTGGTGTGTTTGTTTTCATTTTTATTTTTTGCATTTCTCTTAAAAGTGATGATGTGACACTTGGTAAGTGGGTGCTGTAAAAGGGGTGATTTACAGTGCATCCTAACCATAGGGGCTCTCTTTTAGTTGTCGAGTTGTTTTTTACAATTACTTTTTTTTGAGGAAATTTCCCTTTATGAATTTCATTGTTGGCTTTTATAGTTTACGTGAACTTTCATCAATTTTATAATTTTTTTCATAAAACTTAAAAAATTTTAACTTAGCGTATTCAATTTTAAAAAGTTTGCAATGACACCCCTCTTGTTAGGATTTTTTTTAGGATTTTCTATTAAATCCTATTGAGGCCATGCAATGTCAAAAATATCTTTAACAAAAAAAAAAAAAAAAAAAAAATTAGTTAAGGTAATTTTGTATTTTTAAAATTTGTGTAGAGATATAAATGTCATTTTATCCTTTTGCTTTTTGATTTAACTTCAAACCTGAAAGGGAGGGATGCCATTGTAAACCTTTTAAAGCTTGATATATTAAATTGAGAAATTTTAAACTTTGTGATGATTGAAAAAGCATAAAAATTTAAGGGTATAAGATTTTAGAGAAAATTTGGAATTGGCATATTAAGATTTTAAAAAATGAATGCTTGATGTATTATTTAATCTTAGCCATTTTAAGCCACATTTTATATCTGAAGGACCCATTATGAGGAAATTGAACAGGGAATTGGCTAATGTGAATAATGTTAAAAGGATGACTTGTCTTCTTTATATCCTCTTATATGTAATGTGACATTTAAAATGATTATTAAACTTGAGATGATCATTATTGGTTTTCAATATTTTGATGATTTTAATAATAATATCACATTTGAAATGACACAAGAAAACATGAGTTTGATGCGAAATGTCTAGATTTAAAGTTAGTGTATCTAACAAGGTATATAAAGTTAATGTTGACATGTTTTTTAAAAAAATTTAAGAAATTATTTATATTGTTTGATGCACAAACTTTAAATTTTAACTATACAAATGAATATTATCAATTTCATTTGAAATTGAAAGAATTTTTGTACCTAGTGGCATTTTCTAAATATAAAATAATAATAATTTGATACAGCAAAAATAATACAAAAGGACCTAATTAAAAATTGTGGATAAATTTTTATTTATGCTTACCCTAAATAAAAAACAAATTCAAATTGTGCTTAAAGACTTAAAACAAATAAATAAATAAATAAAATAAAATTGATAATATTTGGGGATGATTCGGATGAAGAGTACTTAAGAAGCCTTTGATTGATAAGGCGGGAAAGACCAAATCTCACAGAAACAGTGCTAAGCCGGCAATGGACTCAACCAGACACACATGCCTCAAGCTCCATCCCCAACAGGGCGAGCCCATCTTCGTCAAGGGCACTTGGTTTCACGCAGGATTCGACCTCTCCATCACCGACGGCCTTCACACCTGGATCTGCCACGGTATTTCAATCTCTCAATCAAAATTGTTCTAAAAAATCGATTAAAATCTCACCAAAATCTTGGATTCTGTTCTTCTTTTGCGAATTCAGCTTCAGAAGAGGAGGTGAGAGAGCGCGCGGCCCAGTGGGACCAGCCGGTGCCAGAGTATGTGGAACTGGCCGAGCGGTACTTAGGGTTTCAGCAGCCCGGATCGGTCTACCGGTTCGCCGATGCAGGAGACGGCAACCAAAGGGTTTGTGCTTGTTGCTTACTATAACAAATTTGTTACGTTTTATAGCAGTGTTTGGCTTTGAGAAAATTAAGGGAAATATTTGTAGTGAATAATGGTAGTAATAGAAATGATGAATCATAAATGTATGTCGTAGAATGATGATTCTTGTTTTTTCTCCTTAAAGGAGACACAGAGTTGCTATTATTTTTTAAAATACAAAATAAAAAAATAAAAAAAAAAATTGGCTCATATTTTTAAAATTTTGGGAATGAGAGATCATAAGTTATGCTCTATTTTATAGGGTAATTAAATTTAGTGGAGCTATATAACCATTATTTTTTAACTAAAAGAATGAATTAAGAAAAAAATATTGCTGTCATGCTGAGAGGACAAAATCTAAATTATTTAATTAAACATTAATGATTAAGATTTTAAGAACTCTACTGTGAAGTTACGCTAGAAAACTTAGAAGATCTTATCCATAAGTTATAGTTACTTTGTTTCATAAACAGGTAATGTCATGCAGTTAATTATCTGGTTTTGTTATATATTTTGCAGTTGTCATGGACTTTTGAGAAGGAAGGCACAACACTGGAATGGCGATGGAAGTGTCAACCATCGCCTAATAGTAAGGAAATTACAGTAGGGATTTTGGACTTCCTCATGGACGCAAACATAAGGCTAAGTGTATGATTGTGCATATTTTCTCTTATTTCTCTCCTGCAATGTAATTTTAGTTATGACTCTTCTTGGTGTATGGCATTTACGCAGCTGGTTATATATCAGCAGTCTGGTCATTGAAATCTTAGCAAATTTAATTCAGCATAACTGGAAGATTACTGTCATTTTTCATGATAGAAATTTAGCATCTGTCAAATATAGAAGTTAAGATCTGTAATACAGGGGGGCATAGCTGTGAGAAAATTGATAATCAAAGAAGGAATTAGAAGCAGAACCCTTAACAGTAGTTTATCAAGTGCACTTCTCTTGTAAGTCAAGATTGATTCACTTCTTTAAAAGCGCGATTCATGCCCCATATAGGCACTTTGACCAACTACATGTTGGAGATTCTTGGTAATGAGATACTTTTGTTGTGAAGTATATCAAGCCAAATAATTATGTCTAGATCTAGAATGGTGGGAATTGTGAGACAGGCTATAGAGTCATGACATACCTCTGGTAGCGACATGTTCGTTTATAATTGAGTACCTTAAACATTCCTTATGCTTGGTTGTGATGTATAATTTCATGTTGTTTACTCCGTGTCACACATAATTAGTATTTGAGAGTCTGATAGTATGGCTTTAGATTGTCCGAGATCTTAATTTACTTTGTGTTGTTGAAACTTGTAAGTGACTTTCAGATAAGTTGGGATAATATCATGCTAATGAGTCACATGGGAAGTGTCAAGTATAACATATAATTGAAGTTCATTCATATTATTGATGATTTTTAAGTAAATCAACTTTTTTTAATCCTCCTGAACCAAATTTGTAGGTCTAGTGCATATTTGAGTGCCTTGTTTGTTTCATTTATATATGCTTATACTCTCCTGTATATATGCATAGGAAGAAGTTGTCAGAAAGACTCAATCATTTGAGAGGCTGAAAGTGGAAGCTGAGAAGTGTATAGCACATAGTGAGAAAATTAACGACGAGAAGGTTGAGTTTGAAAATGCAATATATGCAAAGGTGTGAACATTGAGTTATCTTACTTTGTTTTCTTTTCAATAAATATAGCATCACTACTTTATCTATTTAAGTTTCTCGATGTATTACTTGATTTTGCCTAGTGATTTTCAAGCATAGGTTATGGTATAATCATTCTCTGCCACATCTTTTAGTTGATTATTTTGTTAATTGTTGTGCTCTGGAAGTTGGTTTAATTGATGTAACATTTTGAGTTGTCATTAATCATATTGTTTATTAGTAAGTTGCCAATTGTGCCAAAAGATAGGTTAGAACCTTTGAAACCTTTACAATTGAGAAATCAGGAAGAACTGTTCCTCTTCTTGGATTAATAAACTTTAGGTGCATGCTGATTTATTGCTGCTGCAATCTGGTGCATGTGTGAGGGATTCATTTTCTAGATTTTTCACCTCTCGTATTCCTTTACATGATATGTAATATTTGGTTAGCAGATTGGATAAATATAATTGAAGCTCTTTCATAATTTTAATGCAATTAAGGCTCTTTCTCAATTTTGATGAGATTAAAGCTCTTTCACATTCACATCTACCTAGTGAAATTGAATAGGAATGCTTGTTAATTATAGAAGCAATGTTTTCGTTAGATGTTCAGATATTTCTTGTTTCAAAATCATTATAGATGATTTTTTTTTTCTTCATATGTGTCATGATGCAGTTTGATCAATATCAATGTCATTAATTGTAGTTTATGCATGGTGCATGCAATGGACTAGATTATTTCCAGCTACATTTGTTAACTGGAGCGAGTTATTACTTGGGTATTTTTGCAAACATTAGGACTAACTCGGACTTTTTCTGCTTCTAGTTTCTTGGGGTCCTGAATTCAAAGAAAGCAAAATTAAGAGAGCTCCGAGACCAGATTTCAAATAAAAAAGCAGCTGGGAAATTGCCAGCAGAAGAGGAAGAAGATTCAACCGACAAAACTGAAAGTTTTGAAAGTGGAAGTGATGATGACAAAAGTGGGGACGAACCTGCCAAAAATGTTACAGGCACTTCAAAGGATGTTGTAACCAGTAAGCCTCGTGGTCGTAAGAGGATTACACGCATCTAAGTAATTTCAGCAGGTCTTCCCTACTTTCTTCTTATTCTTCTTCAGACACCGTAGCTGATGTAGATTGATGTGAAAAAAAGAAGAAGAAGAAGTAAGAATGTTTGGTATGGAAAAGTAAAAAAATAGTGTTTTGTAGTGATTTTTTTTTTTTTTGAATAATAATAAATAGTGAATGATGTGATATAAAAAGTGAAAAATTAAAATGTTTTGAGGCTGATTTTTTTGAGAAATTGTGGTTAATAGTAACAAAGGAAACTTCAATTCTCTTGCCAAACTAAGCCAAAGAGAGAGTGGATGATCTCAAAATTGAAAGAGGGGTGAATTCTCCAACACTAGATTCAAAACGAAATAAAACAGTACGGAAGTACATACAAATGGTAAGAAATGAGTCAAACAAGTGATTCAGTCCTCATAAGTGGCTGCTCAAGGTGTCTACAAAAGCAAAATGGGCACAAAGTGAACCCTCACTTGGGAACAACATCAACCACTGAAAGGAGGCTGAAGTTGGAAATGTATTGTCATAGTTCAATGTGGGAATTGGAAAATAGAGAGGTATCAACATAAATTCAGCTACAAAAGTCTCATTGGAAGATCAAATTGCCAAAGAGCTAAGAGACATTAACCTACAAACACAAAACTAGCAAAATACAAATAAAGCTGCAAGACAATAGAAAAAGAAAAAAACATGGAAAAAAAAAGAAAAGAAAGAAGAAACTCTCCAATGCAAAATGGACTGGAGAGTATCCAGTTAATGGCCAGGATATCTCTATAGAGATCTTATGGTCATAAATGGGACATTTGTTCCATTAATATAAATAATAATAAAATATTAGTTATATTTTAAAAATAATTAAAATCAAAATAATAAAAAATAAAAAAAATTAAGGGATGGCTATCCACCCCATCTTTGCCATAGGGGGTGGCCAACCACCCCAGACTGCTCAGAAAATACCACAAATTTTTCTTCCCATTTTGGGACTTAAGATTAATGCAAACACACTTCGGCAAAAATTAAGGCGTGTGTTACAATGATTGTCTACAAGTGTGCCAAGTCCTTCAATGAAAGTTCTCACCAACTATTTTTCTGACTAATCTCGAGTTTAGTTGTAGAGGCGCTCAAAGCAACTTTGATATTCACACACACAGTAGATGCTTGTCGAATCTTTGCTAGTTCTTGGTGCACATTGGCTCTCCATGACAAGTCATGGACCAATCAACTCATTGCATAACGTCTCCTTTTAGATTAATTGAATATTTAGGTTTGTAGTGATATTTGAAGAATCATTCCGCTCTTGGTACCTATCCTGAGGGATCTCTAATATCCTTGCATGGGAATTCTAATTTCATACATGGAGTTCCATACTCTCATCTCTTTGAAATCGATTTTTAATAACTCAATTTTCGTCTGACATAGCCTCTTACTCACTTGTAATAGGATTTTCAGTACTCGATTTGTTTTCTATCATAGAGTTCACCCCTCAACTATTTAAGGCTTGTTCGATCGTTCTTGTAATAGAATCTTTTATTAATTCTCTTAATTGTTCTACAAATTTTGAATCCATTCTCGATTCCAACAACACCTTGTTTAGGGGAACGTTGCTACTAAAAGGCAGTGGTGTATAACATGTTTGAGATTGCTTTGGGAAGTAGAGTTTTTAAAGTCAAAATAAGATTTTTTAAAAAAGCCTCAATTTTAAGTTTTTTTTCAAAAGTATGTTTTGATATTTTTATACTAAAAAAATAAAGAAATACTTTTGAAAGTTTTTACCAAACATATTAGTTTTTTGTTTGACACAACTTTTTAGGTATTAAAAGTATTTTTTTAATGCAAGTCCAAACAGACTTTTAGGGCATGTTAGTGATTACGTTTGAGAAATAGAGTCTTTAAATAAAAAAACGCTTTTTGACAAAAACTTTTCCATTTTTTAGCTTTTATCAAAAGTGAATTTTGATAATTTTTAAGTTTTTTAGACCCTTAAGAGCACTTTCAATTCTCTTACCAAATATATATTTATTTTTTTAAAACGGACTTATTCAACGGCAAACACACCAAAATAGGCCCTTAATATCAAACTCTTTGGGAGTGATGAACTTTTTTTTTTTGTCCGTACACAGATTAAGCTATACAGGCTACAGTAAATACAACACCAAAGCGAAATAAGAGAGTACATGTGCTGAGATAGGTCTATCCGCGCACCGGAATAAGAACTCCCACCAAAGCTGCAACCAAACAGTCTTGTTCTTCCAGCAAATTACCCAACGCACGACTCACAAATCGCAGAACAGAATTGCAGCGCCAACGGCTGCTTCCCACGGCTGCCCACTGCCGCTTCCAGCCTTCGACACAACCGGATAGAACACTGTCAGTCACCGACTTCCGTTCCCGCACTAAGCCCAGAGACACTGCTCCGACGTTGCAGCGCCGCGCAACCCACCGCTCAGCACTTTAAACAACTCGGGTCCACCGCCTGCCACCGTCGGCCACAGCGCCAGCCCACGGAGGATATCGCAGCACCCTGTATTCGATCACCACTTCGCACAGGTAACCCACTCGCACGACGGCTCACCGCCCGTATAGAAAAACACCCAAAAAAAAAAAAAAAAACCCACTCTGATACCAGATGGTAAGACCTGTAGACTGTAGAGGCTCAACCCGCACTACACCACTTCAACGCCCTTACTTCCAACTCACCAATCACACCGCACCTACAGCACCGGTATTCTAGGGAGTTATTCCAAAGTATTATGGAAATTATAGAAGTCTGAAGAATGTTTGTGATAGGATGTTTGGGATCCTATCATTTATAAACAATTGAATTGCGATTTTTAAGTTGCATTACCTATTTATTATGCACAAGTCTTAATTTCATTCTTGGTTATTTTGTCACCGCAGGACTATTTAATTGCAACCTCGTTGATTTTTGTTTGTATTACAGCTACGAACAATGCTTTCTGGACTCAAGTTTATTCCCCGTGATAAGATTGAGAAAGTAAATCCTTTACCTTTCCTTTTCTTTTCGTTATTTTTCTATTATGTGTGTTTTTATACTTAATTATTTACTTTTGGCTTATGTGCCTTTGAATTGGTATTGTGGGTATTAGGCACAAGATGATGATTCGGATGATTTTATAAAGGAGAGGAAAAAGTCAGGTAGTAGAAAGGAAAAACATAGGTTGAAACGGAAGAGTTCTAGGTACAGAAGTAGTTCGGATGATGAAGATGTTGAGAGAATTAGGAAACGGTCTAGTAAGAAGAAGAAAAAATGGTACTCATCGGATGAGTATTCTTTGAGTGAAAGTGAGGGGAGTTTGGACGAAGAAGAAATGAAGGATCGGGATAAGAGAAAGGGTAGGAGGAAGCATAAGAGAAGCAATGATGATCCTTCGGGGGATGAAGATAGTGATAAGACAGAGAAGAGGTCGAGATGTAAGGAAGATGGGAGGAGAAGGAGCAAGGAAAGAGTGGGTCAAGAGGATGCTGCTGGAGAGGACTTGTCTGGTATGTATTCTCTGCTGTTTCGCTAATGTTTGGCAATTTTATGATGGTGGTTAAATATGATTTGGCTGCTTTGAATTTGTAGATGGTGGGAGGGGAACTACAAATTCCTTGAAAGAAGAGATGGAAGTTGTCCGAAAAGAAATGGGACTTGAATGGATGCTCAGGCCTGCGGAGAAGAGGGGCGAAGGGCCTGTAATGACTGTTGACAACCAGTCAGAGGAAATTCCCACTGAGGAGGTATACTACTCTTTAGCTTCAAAGCTAGCTTGAAACTTCAGTTGTTCTAATGTGTAATTATTTTTTTTGTTGTTTTCTTTGTATTGCCATATCCCCTACCGATTCTCCCTTCTTCCACTTTTTGGGGAAATAATTGGATTGGTAGTTTGGTCATGAGAAACTTTTGTTTTTCTTTTGACTTTCCGTACAAGTTAATATATAATGTGTTTGTTTTCGAAGATGAAAAATGGCATCTCTGTTTTGACAACCATTTATTGTGTTTATGGAAGAAACCAAAAAAGAAAATTGTGATTGATTATGGTATGTTTGGATGGAAGGAGAGGAAAGGAAAGAGGAGGGAAAGGGTAGGGCAATTCACTCCCCCTGTTTGGATTTTTTTTTTTTTTTTTGGGTTTTGGGGGAGGGGATACATCCGCAAAGCCACTTTCAATTCCCTCAAGTTGGGTGAATTTGAAAGGATAGGATTTCAATTTTTTTAATTGAATTTGTGTATACTTCCGTATCTAGTTTTATAAAAATTACAACAATAATTATAGAAACACAAAGATACTATGTTCTTTTATCACTTAGCTCTCCTTATTGAATTTTTACATGATACCTTAACATTTTCTCCTTTATTTATTTTTACTAAAATTTCAATAATAACTAAAGAGCCCAAGCATAGTGTTAGTTCTTCGGCATGTATCTTTTCCTATACCTTATCATTTTCTCCTTATCCCAAACATACATTTTCTCCTCTCCTTTTAATTGAAAAACATCCAGACAAAAGAATGGATACCTAGTCTCTCTTCTCTCTTATCCTTTCCTCTCCTCTTCCTTTAAACTCCCAAACATACTGTTAGTTCCTATATTTTGGTTGCGATGCCCTGACCATTTTGTGTATAACTTCTTTTGGCATTCTTAATAGCTTTACTTGTATTTTTTTTTTTTCAATGAATTTGTGTATGGAATTTAGTCACGGTTCTGGTGCTTCTGTTCCACATGGTGGCATGTACATGCACATTCTGTTTGCCTGAAACATGCGCCTCATTTGCTGACTGTCTACCTTGTTTGATATGTCTACATGTTGACTAAACATTATTGGTTTTTTTATTTTATTAACCAGGTGAAGAAGGCAAATCCCAGGGAATTGAACCCATATTTGAAGGATGACGGCAGTGGTTATCCAGAAGAGACTGATGGGAGCAAATCCACTGGGGACCGACTTTTGTCTTCTTCAGTTGTTGGAGATGGAGGTGCCAGCTGGAGACTCAAAGCATTGAAGCGCGCACGAGAACAAGCAGATCGAGAAGGGCGAAAGCTTGACGAGGTATGCTGCCTTAACTTTAAGATATTAGCAAGTGTCTGTGCAATCTCTCTCTCTCTCTCTTTTCTTTTGGCTGTTGTTTTTTAAATAATGAAATTGGGCAGGTTGTTGAAGAACGGTGGGGTTCTCTTGGTCAACTGACTGTGTCTGTAGCGTCTCGTAGAGCTGCTCCTTCTCATGCTCATCTACATGCAATAAAAGATAGAAAGAGAGGGCTAACTGAGGAACGGTCAACAAGTTCAGGCAAAGAAAGTCAGATGGATGTGAAAAAGGTACCTTGCCATTCTCTTGTGCATTACTGGTTTTTTGTTTTGATGCTTGTCCCTTCCATTTGCTTACATGTTACATATTTGTGTTTCTCAGAAGAATGATGCGCACTACTTGAAGGATGTATCTTTTCAGCATCATAAAATGAGGGAGCCTAAAGTTCAAGATTCTTTATCGTGGGGAAAACGGAAAAGTCAAAATCTATCTTCTAAGGATGCTGGCCTTATCTCTGCTGCAGTATCTAGTATAAATAAGTTTTCCAACGATGGAAGCTTTATGCATGAAGTTTTTCAGCAACAGAACAATGATCCTGGTGGTTTTGTGGAGTCCGAATCTGTTTTATCACGAATGACCCAAACTAGTGAAGGTAGTGCACCGAATAATGATGGATTAAGTGCAAACCAGTTGGCAGCTAAAGCTATTCAGCTTCGTATGAAAGGAAAGCATGAAGAAGCCAATAAACTTCAAGTAAGATAGCATTCCTTATTATACAGGTTTTCTACTATTTTCTCTCTAATCAAGATTACATATGAAGAAATCAAGTCTCTCTCTCTTTCTCTCTCTTGCCAATGATTTTGTGGAGAACATATTTTCAGTGACACACAGATTTGTGAGAGAAACTAAATGCAAGCATATTAAATTTAAAAAATTGTCATTGACAAGAATGTTAATTTGGAGGGAGTAGCTATATAAACACCCAAGGGGCATTAGAGCATTCTCAATGAACTCTCTATTCTTTAGCTAAAATTTGGCTAAAAAACTCTTCTTTTTTTTTCCTAGTTTAACTAGCTGCTAAACAAAAGTACCAAATAATAAACTCTCTAAATTTTACTCTATTCTATTTAAATATAATTTTTATTCAATCTTCATTCATTTTTTATTCTCAAAAGCACCCCACAAAGTTTTTTTTGATAAGTCAATAGAATATATCAAAAGCGCAGAGGGGCGCAACCCATAGTACATAGGGAGTATACAAGGGGGATTAAGGGGAGATAGAGAAGAAAGAAAGGAAATCTACAAATCTAATGACTGTGGGGCAAGCCAGCTTGTAGTCCAACTATAGAGAGTAAAAAGAAAAAAAATGGAGGAGCTCCTCTCGAGACCTCGACGAGTCCTCAAAACATCTGTTGTTATGTTCTCTCCAAATACACCACATAATACAATGAGGGACCATTTTCCCAACAATAGTGCTCCTCGAACGACCTCCCATCCACCAACTTGCAAATAGCTCCTTGACGGAGCGAGGCATAACCCAACAGAATCCAAACCGTGCAAAGAAGGCATTCCACAAACCACTTGCTGCCTCGCAATGAAGAAGAAGATGATCAACCAACTCTCCTTCTATTTCACATAACTAGCATTTGTTTACCACAACCATACCCTTCCTCCCAAGATTATCCAAAGTAAGGATCTTACTACGAACTGCCGTCCAAACAAAAAACGCCACTCTAGGAAGAGCCTTGGATCTCCAAACGCTCTTCCATGGAAAAGAAAAGGGCCCACGAGGCGAGAGTGCTCTATAGTAAGACTTAACCTCAAAAAGACCCTTACACGAAGGCACCCACCGCAACTTATCTATCCCTTCCTCTCTCAGCTTACAAGCATAAAGGCATCTATAAAATGAGGTCAACTCCTCCACCTCCCAATCATGAATCAGCCGAGTGAACTGGATATTCCACTGGACGGAACCATTAGAACGCTCCATGCTATCTGCAATGGAAGCCTCCTTGAATCTAGCAATGTTGAACAAGCCTGGAAACGCCTCTATGAGAGCCCTATCCTTGCACCAAACATCATCCCAAAAGCGGATCTTTGAGCTTTCACCAGGATCAAACTTAAAAAATCTCCTAAAATTCTGCCACCCCATACAAATAAATTTCCACAAGCCTACCTCGTGTGGGCCAGAAATGACTCCCGAGCGCCATCCCCTCCAAACTGACCCATACTTTGCCACCAAAACCCACCAGAAATGACTCCCGAGCGCCACCCCACAAAGTTACTAACCCATAAAGGTAAGAGGGAGAGAGAAAGTGTTAGGGGAAATATAAAAACATAAAAGATAGAGTAGAGAAAGGATTTTGTTCTCCAAATGTGGGGAGAGGTTTGAGAAACCCTAAAATGGAGAGGGGAATATAGAGCTTGATGGAGCTTGCTTTCTGTAGAATTTAACCAACTTTTAGCTAAAAGTAGAGTTTTAGCTCAGTGCAGATGCTCTTAGCCATTGAGTTTAATTGCAAGCTAGAAAGGAATTTCCAATCCCTTTCCTAGATATTGTACATCTATTTAGGAAGTAGACAGAGGTGTTGGCATTTAGCTAATATTGGTCATCTCACAAGTTCGATACTTATCTTCTTCTCCTAACCTAAATTGAACTGAATCTGTAAATATTCAAAGTCATGAATGGATATATATTTTTTCCCATTCTGTGTTATACCTAGAAAATGAATGTGACCTTAATCTGTTAAGAGATTTTACGATACTGAACAAAGTAAAAAAGGGCTCTTGTGGGGTATGCGTGAAAAAAAATTCACATCTTAATTAGAGTCATTATACTTTATTAATATTTGATATAATTAGTTATTAAGAACATGAGTTTTTGCTTTTGTGATTAATTGCAGTTATCTTGTTTTTCTTATTGTTTATTAGCAAGAAGCAGAGAAAATTAGGGCAAACCAGGGTGCTGGTGATAATTCAATTCGACAACAGAATAAGGGAAGCTCAAGCAGGTAATTATGCATCTTGTGATTTTTAAAAAATATTTTTTGAGGGGTCTTTCTTTTTTTAATCCTCAAATTTCATTAACTATTAAGAAAACAAGCATTTTATGGGACGGGTGGGTGGATGGATTCTTTTCCTTTTCTAATGGAGTCTTTGAAATGGATGTTTTTTTTTTTTTTTTTTTTGGTTTTATTTATTTATTATTGTGTTGTTTATCTCTTGTAGCTTGCCATTTTAATATCTTCCTTATTCCTGTAGCACGTTTGGTGGTGTTAATGTTCTATTGATATACCATTCCTTTTTTTACCTTAGATATATTATGAAGGACAGATCTGTTCAACAAAAGAAGGATGAGGATGATACTGATATGCATCTAGCTCGAAAGATAATGCAGAACAAACAATTTACCACGTATGGTCAAGCAGATGATGAGTATGATTTTGAAGATGGTCCTAGAAGGAAAGCTCAGCAGAAGGCTGGAGGTAATGAGCAGAAGGTTAAGAAGAATATGTCCCGTCTGTTAACTCAACAAGAGCGCTGTGTTTTTTGCTTTGAGAATCCAAAGGGGCCAAAACATCTTATTGTGTCAATAGCAAATTTCACATACTTGATGTTGCCACATAGGCAGTCTGTGGTGCCTGGTCATTGCTGCATTGTACCGCTGCAGGTGAGCTTAATTTGGTTCCTTGTCCTAAATGTTACATATCTTCTTAGTTATGAGTAATGAAGTTATAAAGTGAACTAAACTAGGTTTACTCTCAACTTCTGAATTGAATTTTATTTATGGTTGACAACGATATTGCGGTCTTGAGATTTGTATTTGGAGGTGCAAATTCATCCTTTAAGATTGAGCTAATACTAGAAAACAGTGGGGAAATTGCAGATTATTGGATCTATTATGAAAGAAATAATGAATAATGTTAGTGATGTCAGTTTTTTGTAATTTGAGAACCTAAGGGTGCTTCTATTATGAGATGCGATACTGTTGTTCTAGCTGCTTGAAAGTGAGTATTCTGTTGAAGTTACATGAAATATGAAACATGATAGAATGATTTAGTTTCTTTGGGGACATGGATACACCTTTTCTTTTCTTGTTAATTTAATCTATTTCCTCTATTTAAATATTTCCCCCCCTAAAGCATGGCTATTTGCCTGCAGCATGAATCGGCCACGAGAACTGTTGACAATAACGTGTGGGAAGAAATTCGCAATTTCAAGAAATGCCTTATTTTGATGTTTGATAAGCAAGAGAAGGATGTAGTGTTTCTTGAGACAGTGATGGGGTTGGCACAACAACGCTGCCATTGTTTGATTGAGTGTATTCCTTTGCCCCGAGAAATTGCCGAAGAGGCTCCATTATACTTTAAACAGGTATCATTTTTATTATCATTTTGTTATGAATGCAGCATTGAAAATTTGCTTGCTTGTCATTCAAGGGATGTGCTGTTCTCTCTCTCTCTCTCCACCCCAAAGATGTGCAATACTTGGATGATTTTTATGCTTTGAAAGCCAAAGAGATATTTAAATATAGCTTAGGAAAAATATAGGCTACCTTTTAGCAGGGCAGTAAAGGTGGAGGAACTGAGGAAGTGTACTGAAGAAATGCTATTGCTTAACAATGCTATTACTTCAGAAAATTCTTTGCTAATTTTGTATATTTGTCTAATCATCAGAATTTTTAGCATTCATACTGAAACCAGGAGTTTACATAAAACATAAAGAACCTGAGGAACTCAGCTTCTTCTTCTTCTTTTTTTTAACTCTCTTGATGAGTGAATTTTGTCCCAAGAAAAGGAGAAATTTGAACCAGTAACTTCAACATGTTCAATGTAAGAAGAATTATGTACGGTATTCATCTTTTTGGAAAGTTTTGTTATTTAGTGTTTTATGTAACTCCTTGACACTTTCTTTACTTTATTAATCTTCATTATTTGTCCCATTGATATTTTAACATTCTGGTAATTATATTATTACCTGTTGTTGTCAATCCAAGTGGCTTGATTTACCACAATTTAGCTTAAGAAAAGAAAAAGAGAAACATAAATTTAGCTTGATGAAATGTGTATGTTTGAATGCATGCAATTGTATGTGTGACAGTGTGTAGTATCTCTTTGCCCATGAGGCCATGAGCCTGATTTTGAATTATTTTATAAATTTCTAAAGTAAGTTGGTTTCAGGAAATTGATGAAGCTACAAGTTGGTGGAGCCAACATCATGCAAAGAAGCTTATTGATACAAGTGAAAAGGGGTTGCGTGGCTCAATTCCCAAAAATTTTCCTTATTTCCATGTTGAATTCGGTCTACGCAAGGGTTTTGTCCATGTAATCGATGATGAAACACAGTTCAAAAGCAGCTTCGGCCTTAATGTGATAAGAGGCATGCTAAAATTGCCGGAGGAAGACATGCACCGTCGCCGACGGTATGATTCCGTTGAGGTTCAAAGGGAAGCAGTTAAAAGCTTTGTCAAAGACTGGGAACCTTTTGATTGGACAAAACAGCTTCACAGTTAAGCCAGTTGAATATTATCTGCCACCTGTGATTTGCCTGTCCCATTGTGGCTGGCCTGTCAGACTTGGGGCGGCCGTGACTTCTTATTGCAGAGGTGACCGACACGGCTAAGTAGCGCTGACCCTAGCCCTGGTGCATGCATGTCTCTTATAATTCTGCATTGGCAGTGTAATTTAACTTGAATTTTCATCTTCTTAATAGTGATAAATTTTGATATTTTAGATTCAAGCATATATATATTTATTTCACTGACTACTGTAATTTAAAGAGTTGTAAAAAGGAAATGCATCAAGTCACGTTGTAATAATCAGATGAAGCTGCCCTGAAATTGTTTCATTTCAAATCATTTAACTCTTCTTTTCTCCTATATATATATAGAGGCTTATGTGAATTTGTGTATGAGTAGTAACCATTTTGACTGAGTTTTATACGAGTTTGTATTGTTTAATAATCGAGCATTGTTAATGTATAACCCTTTCACCATGGAATAAAGCATTAGAAAATTGTGTCCTGTTTGATGGATATCTTCAACTGATAAAACGGAAGTAGAGGGATAAATGGAAATAAAATAGAAATTGTATTGATAGTGAACACCAATTAGTGCTCGAGACAAACCACAAAGACTTACGTTAACAACCAAATAGATCTTTAAATAGAAATATAATAATAAGATGACATCTAAATTGATAAGAACTCATAATTAATCCTAACCCTCATTTCAAATAAATTAATACTAATTTAAATAATTCAATCCTAATTAGTTTTTATTTTTTTTATTTTTTCGACATATCCGCACTAACCGCACAAGAGATTAGAATAAACAAAGAGATTAAGGTGTTTCGGCATATAGTCTATGATCTACACATTAAAGCTTTAATATGCTACATATTTAATTCCTTAATTGTATATGAGTCATTTATATATGATTTAAAATATTTCAAATACAATCATATCCCTTAAATCATGGTTAATAAATATTATATAAATCCCTTAATTTGGAACATACAAATCAATATTTATCACAAAAGATTTATATCCTTAATAACATTCTTGAATCACAACAGAAATCTTTATTCACTTTTTTCTTTCAAGTCAATCTTTGGTTTTTGGTTTTTTGTTTAATTGCTTTATTTTTTAAATAATTTTTAAGAGTATTTTAGTAAGTTAAAATTCAAAAAATGTCGTGTATTTTAGTAGTATTTTTAAGATTATTTTAGTATTAAAATGACGTATTTTTATAGGGGCTAAGTGTATTTTATTTAGTTTAGATTTTTATAGTGGTGAATTTTACTTTAGAAACGCGTATTTGAATTTTGAATGGTTATGATCTAACAATATATATATTTTCTCATTCTATAATTTTTATGATATTTCTCTTTTACGGCCACGATTGAAAGAAAAACCCATCTAACACAATTTTAATTTTAGGGCAAAAAATTGTTAGCACCGTCGGATTGGAATATATCGTCGGTGGCAAAAGCCTGCCGCTTACGTTTTCGTAGAAAGTCTCGCGAAGCACGTAGGGCTTCTTGCCTATAAAAGGACACACATACGCTACGCAACGCAACCCAACCCAAAGAAGCAAAGATCCTCGGCCGCCTCTTTGTTTCGTACGGCAACATTAACCTCCTTTGGTATATCCCTGCCAGTGCCCACGTCCAAAGCCATCAAGCTCCATCACATTCGTTTAATCAGAGTAATCACGGTTGCGAAGTCGATTAACGCTCTTCTTTCTCCAACCGTGTTTCTCTGATTAAACGAGTGTGCTGGAACTCTCTTTCACGTCCGACCGGGGGCTTTTGATTTCATGTGCTGCTGCTGGCCGGGTTTCGGAGAAGGAGATATATAGATCTGTGTCTCTGTCTCTCTCCTATTGCTTTAAATCTGCTTATCTTGTTCTTTTTCTTTTTTCCTTTTTGGGTATATATGAATCTGCTAGTTCTGTTTTTCCGTTGGTTTGAATCTTAATTTGATCTGATATCTGCAATAGTCTGTGCTTGCTTGCGTCTTCTATTTGTCCTTTTTCCCCCCGTTTCAGTGTGCTTCTTCTTTTCGAAGAGATCTGACACTTTGTGATCTGATTTTAGATATTTTTCTGTCAAAACACGTGGATTCACAAGTGGGGTGATTGTCCTAGCTTACTCACGTGTTATGTTACAACAATCCAGTAGGTCTGAGTTAATATGCTTTGGAATACGTGTTATGAATGCTATTTTTATTGTTTTTATTATCGTTTTTATTATTTTGGAGGATATATCCGATTAAGTTGGCCTTTTCAAAATTCGTCTATTAGAAGAATATTGGGGTTCTTAATGTACCAGAAATTTGTATTTGGTTGATTTTCCCTCCAGATATCATAATATGGTATAAATTGAACGAACCTGAATAAAAAGCAGGGCCCTTTTGCCTTTTTGTGAAGGGGGCTCTCGTAAATTTCAGGAAAATTACTTGCATTATTTTTGGGTGAACCTCTGTACTTTTTAATGACTTGAAGGTTCAGTAAATGATGCCACATTATATATATAAAATATCTTTTCATTTACTGATTTACACATCTGTCTCTGTTGACGTGGTGTAGTCCTGTCAGCCACGCTACATCCTTCTGTGTTCGACACCGTTTTGTTCGAGTAAAAAGTCTTTTCCCTCACAAGTGGGGTTGTTGTCCTACCTCATTTCAAGGCCCTTTTGTCTTACCTTGTGTTATTGGGATTTAGGTATTACTTGTTGAAGTTGCAGCTTCCAATTAATCAAGTATACAATATGAGATTGGAGAGACCTTAATTTGGAATCTTATCAAGCAGTATTCTTAATACTCTATAATCTTAATTAAGTACATGAAATTGTTGGTGCAAAATGATCTGAAAACCAATCTCAGTGAGTGAAAATAATGCCTTAAAGGGTTGAGATAAATTCAACTAATTTGAATTTTTCTTGAAATGACCTCTTAGATGGACTTGTCACCCTCAATGTTTAGGAATGAGTGCGAAGATGAATATTTCCAATTGATGATGTTCAGCCCCTCCAAATTGATCCTCATAATGGTATGTTAGGTCTTTCATTCTTCCTTTAATTTTTCTTTAAATCTTATTACTGAATGTTACTATTCATAGTGTTTTCTTCTAAACTTTGTTTTATTCAGTTTGGTATAGATATAAATGTGATAGCTTATGATGTCGAGTTGTAAGATAATGAGTACAAGTGCAAGTAGAGACTCATAGTTGAACTTGAAAATGTTGAGTAACCTAAGAAAATAAATCAAAGTAGGTTTTGGGACAAAAAAAAGAAGTTAAAACGCATGCAATTGGGTATTTACAATACATCACCTAGCATGCGCTCGTAATGGCAACACAAAATCTAACAACCAAAACGGGGTGTAAGACAAATTTGAAAGCAAAGTTAGTTGGTATATTCTTGCCATAAGCATGGTTGAAGCCCAATTAAATCTAAATATTTTAGATACCATAGCAATTTGGATTCTATTGTGAAAATAAAGCTTGAAGATGTATGATGGAGCTAAAAAAAGGCTTTATTGATTAACTTTGTGATTATTTCATTAGAATGCGAGTAATGTGCGAAGCATCGAAAAAAAGACTGAATCACAATGAGTGGTGCTTTTTACTCTATTATGATAGATTTGGATGATAAATTTATGTTGAGAAATGTGATTGGATTGATGCACAAAGTAAGACATGGTATGAATATTTTGGGGATGTCATCATATTTGGCATGTACTTGACTAATAGATATGAAATGTTATTTGTTTCTTTTGTGGGAGTGAATTATCATGGTCAATCAATACTTTTTGAGTCATAGTTACTAACAAGTAAGGATATATAGCGATTTTTATGATTGTTTAGACATGGTTGAATGCATGAATGGTGTAGCCCCAAATGTAATTATAATAGATCAAGATAGGGCTATAAGCAGTGCAATTGGTAGAGTTTTTCCAAGACCCCAATATCGATTTTTGTATGCCATGTTTTGAAAAAAGTTTTAGGAAATTTAGATCATATTCATCTATGATGCTATTAAGAGTGTCTTATAAAAGTTGTGTATATGATTATTAGATATGTGATGATGAGTTCGAGGTAAGTTTGACGGTATATTTAGGTGTTATAATTTGAAGATGACTGCGAAAATTATATAGTGAGTAGACTTTGTGGGTACTAGGCTACCGGCATAAGTGAAATGTATATTTTAAGCCGGAATTACTATTATACAACGAAGTGAAAATATGATTGCATTTTTTGATGATTATGTGCATCTATTGTTTTAGAATATATTCCTAGATATGATTTAATTAATGAATTTGATTATAACATTTATTGTAATTAAATTAAATCATATTTATTTAAATTTGATTTGATTTATTTACAATGCATGCTTGAATCAAATCCCTTAATTAAATTATATCTAGCAATATATTCTTAACAAGTTGATCACATTACAACCAATATGATGATGCTTTGTAATCAACAATCTCATTCTCATTATTCTTTTGGAAATCATTATCATATTGGTCTGCAAATTTCTTTAATGTGGTCGCGGGTACACATATCCATAAAAAAATTCATTCATACTTTCATTTTGTTGTGTAATAATCATTTTAGCTCAAAATACATCTTCTACTTGTGCTAGTACCTAAAAATTTTGCTTATTATATAACTCTCAACTCTCGTAGCTATGCATTATCTTCGAGATTATAATACACAAGTTGACTTGCCAATTTTTCTTAAACTCATCACATATTTGAGAGTCATATACACAAATACTCAAGACACTCTTTAAAGACATTGTATTGTGAATCTGTTTCAATTTTTTTTTTGAAATTTTTTCAAAAATGTGTCAAACAAAATTTATGCGAAGGCTCGTGAAAATTGTAGCAATTGCATTTTTCATAGCTCTATCTTAATCTGTTATAATTGTACTTGGTACTTGCTGTTAATGCATTAATAGATATTAGAGGATCCTAAGCCTATTGACAAACACATGATTCGAGGATAAAAAACATTTCATGTCATTTTATTCATAGAATGTTGCCTTATATTTGTTTACACACTGGAGATTACATATTCCTACCCTATAACAATTACATGCATAAATGATGCACTAAACATAACAACTAAAACGAAGTATGTAACTGTTAGGATTGTGCTGTAAAACTCCAATTGTTTTACATGATATTTTAGTTGTAATAAAATAAAATTGTTTATTCACTTTAATATTAATGAATATTGGACATATATAACTGTTTACATGCATACTATTTACTACTTATTGTTTATCGTATACATGCAATGATCCTTAAGTTAAATTATATATGTCTTCGTTTGTGAGTAATGAGATTATCACATTAAAGATTTTACTCAAACTCTTATAACTTATATATTATTGTTCGTGGTTGTTATGTGACAACTTTATTTCCAAAGAGTCAAGTTCCTTTAATTAAATTAGAGGAATAAGGTATTTTTTCTTGACATAAATTCGATGAGATTGATCACTCTTAATATTAGGCCTGAGTGTTTTAGTATGGGTTACTAAAACTTCTCTCTACATAGTGAATGATAATTTCATAAAATACAAAGAATAGTTGAGTAATCGAATTGGGTACTTAAGGGTACGCAGTTGGGAATTAAAAGTGATAATCTTAGTAGACTGTAATTCAACTGTGGAAGATTTCATGGAGGGGATTTGAATGTCACTCTTCAAACTGATTTGACCATTTTATTGTATGTCTATTATTTGTTATATGCATGTTTTACATAGAACAAGGCATTTAATTCCGAAGTGGCATGTTCTTGGATTTGTTTATTTAGCCTAAGGAAATTTATTTTCTTTCATAAATAAATAGATCGAGCATTGAGTTATAGATAAAGCCCAAGTTAAATGCATTGGGCTAGGAGGGGATGGGCTTAGGGCCTAGGCCCTAGTACTAGGCACGTGGTAGGTGCCGAAGATTTCCACATTGCTGTGCACCATTGTTAGTCCTAGTAGTTCTAGTGGGAAGGTTTCACACCTCTCCAAGGAACCCAAAGCCTATAAATTGAGGTCTTTAGTAGAAGCAAATATCACTACAAAAAAAGAAAAGAAAAGAAAAAAAAGCCCATTTAGTGACGTCTGAAAAAAGAAAAGAAAAAAGAAAACAAATAACTAAAATGCGTTATTTTACTATTCAAACAATACTACTTATAAAGTAATAACGTTAGAATAGTGTTACTATTTATGCATTAAAAGGTAATGTTTGAAGAGTTTTACTATTCATGCGTTGCCCTCATGCGTTATAAGGTGTCATTTGAACAATAACACTGTTCAAATGTCATCTACTAACTAAAGTAGTGCTGTTTGAATAATAATATTGTTCAAACGTCACCTACTAACTATAGTGTTGTTTGAAGAGTGTTACTATTCACATGTCACCTTTCATGCGTTAGAAGGTGTCATTTGAATAATAACACTGTTCAAACGTCACCTATTGACTACAATAGTGTCGTTTGAACATTAGGGTTGTTCAAACAACACTAAGTAAATCTAGAAAAATTTTGCGCTCAAAATTGGCGTTTATAGTACTACTTCCATCACCATTTGGTCTCATTCAAAAAATTACCATGACAATTCAAAAATTTGAAAACTTGTATAAACTAGGGGTGTTCATATGGTTTTTACTAATTGCTTTAACCGCTAACCGCTTTATTTATATATAATAAATATATAAAGATATATATATTTATTATGTATATACATAAAATAAATATATTTATTATATATAATATTATATTTTTATAATATATAATTATATATAATATAACTTCTATATATTCAATATTCATCTCATTCTAACCCTAAACCTAGTTTATACACGTTTTCAAATTTTTTGAATTGTCATGGTAATTTTTTGAATGAGACCAAATGGTGGAAGTAGAATTGAATATGTTTATGTTTATGTTCCTTGTTTGGGATATCTACTCTAAGGGCTTTTTAACAACTAGGTTTTTCTTGATTTTCATATTTGTATTACTTTGGGTTAGAAATTTGATCATCATGATGATTTTTATATAATAATAATTATTATTATTTATATATATATGACCTTATTTTGGAGAGCCCAATGTGGTATATCGCAACCTATATGCTTGTTAAATAGTTCATATTTTGATGCCAAAAGGGCAAAGAAAAGGGCAAAATAAGCCTAAAATTGAAAATTGGAAAGAGAAAAGAATCTAAAAAGAAGTGGAAATTTTTTTTTAAAGTGAGCCTAGAAAAAGTCTAATTTTCAAATTCGGCAAAAAAAAAAAAAGCCCAAACAAAGCAGTTAGTAAAAAAACGGTTATCCTAATGTGGTTAACCGCTAACTCGGTGGTTAGTGGAAGTGGTTAGTAAAATGTATTAACTGCTTAAGCGGTTGCGGTTAGAGGTTTTAGCCATTATCCGCTAATCGCAACAGCATGATCACCCCTAGTATAATTGTATAAACTAGGTTTAGGGTTAGAATGGGATGAATATTGACTATATAGAAGTTATATATATATAAAGCGGTTAGTGGTTAACAGTTTTCGAAACTCACTAGCGGTTAGCGGCTAATAAAAACCGCATGAACACCCCTAGACATATTATCGGAGGTGAATTTTTGGGAAATAACTTTTGTCTATTATACATGTAGGGTCAATAGCATTGCTACAAAAAGTCACCTACGATAATGTCATTAAAATGTCTTTTTAATTTTAATTTTTTTATTATGCAATGTCATTAGCGGCGACATTGTCTAGTAAAAATACTTGTATGATGTAAGAGTTTAATGGTAAGTTTGGTGTATAATTACATATAATAAAACCCAAAATTTATTTATTTATCTATTTTTTAAATTTTCTAATGTCATTAGCAGCGACTCTAAGAGTTGTCGCTATTGACCCATCATCAGTGGCAACTTTGAGAAGTTGCCACTGTTGACCCATCATAATGACCTTTTTTTAAAAAATTATTTTTTTTTTAAAAGTTTTCAATTGTTAATAGTGGCCCATCAAAAGTCACCGCTATTGACCCCTCATTAGCAGGGACATACAGGTCGCCGCTAATGACATTTTTATTTTTTTTTAATTTTTCAATTGTAAATAGCGGCGACCTTGAAAGTCACTGCTATTGACCCCTCATCAGCGGCAACTTTAAGTCGTCGCTGCTAATGAGGGGTCATTTGGTTGCCGCTGATTGGACTTTAATAGCGGCGACAAGTGGACAACAGTGGCGACTATTGGCTGTCGCCACTGATTACTGTCAATAGCAGTGACATTTAGTTGCTGCAATTAAAGTCGCTGCAAAATACCAAAAAATGTGGTATTTAGCATCCACAATTAGCGGCAACCTGAAAGTCGCCGCTAATGACCCCTCATTAAGGTTGTTGCTAAAAATTTGTTCACTAATGACCATTTTTCTTGTAGTGATATACCTCCACCCCTCAAATTTTTATTTTTATTTTTGTCTTAAAAAAATATATATATTTTGAATTTGCTTCAGTTTTTTATTTATTTATTTTCCTTTTTTTGCTATATACAAATATTTTTGAATGAAAATATGATGTTTGAATAGTAGTGTCACCTTTTAAAAGGTAACGTACGCGTTTTACAGGAAAAAGACTTTAATTAGTGACATTTCAATAGTAAATATCACTATTCTCGAATTCTCAACTTTATTATTATTTTAAATGTTGTTGAAGTTTCACTACTTGAATAGTAACGTTTTTTGGGGTAAAAAATGTCACTATTCACATGTCGTGATTTGTGTGTTCTTTTTGTAATGTATACATGCAATTCACATGTCACGATTTGTGTGTTTTTTTAGTAATGTACGTATACAATTCACTCTACACAATTAGTTCGAGACAAATATGAATTTTTAGAGCACATTGTTCTCAAGGCTCTTGCTTCTAGTTTACACTAGAGTTTGAGAGCTTGCTCTCTTTGTAATCTTCAGTTATTGAAAAGAAGACTTGAAAGTCTTCAATCCCCTTGGTAGCCGTACATCACATAGAGGAGAGGAGAAGAATAATCAAGCAACCACAAAAGCCCGTGGTGGCTGATCCTTAGGTTAGTGCACTATCCTTGTGCAAATGTTTTTTTTATGCATGATCTACCATATTTCTTTGATGATATGATGGTCTCCAGATCATGATTCTGCTGCACACTTATTGCCTATGTTGATCACAATAGTAACGAAGACAATCTCTAGAATGACTAGGAGATAAACTTCTTATATAAGGGGTAATTCGATGTATTGAAATATAATAAGATAAAGAAGAGATTATTCTCAATTTCTTCCATTTCAGCACGTCGAGTGTGTCCCTTGAAACTCTTACTGCGGCAGACTTCTATTCATGTAGCATATTCCTTAAACTAGGCTCAAATAATGGCCCTCTTGGAGCATTTATAATGGAATTTTCAAATGAAAGTTAAATTTGAGGAGAAAAACTCACTTTATTACATTTAGAGATAGCCACTTTTAAAATAAACCAAATATCAAACTCTCTACATCTTTCTATATTTCAGTTAAATATCATTTTTATTAGTTTTAAACTAATAGGAGAGGGGAGAGTAAAAACTAAGAATACGAAATTATGTAACTTTTGCTTTTTGGCTCTTGGAATGTAGGGACAAGAGTTAAATTTAAAGTAATGTAGGGAGTTAGTTTTAAATGGGTCTTTTTAGGAGTTTTGATAAATTTTTAGAGAAAAGTTAAATGTAGAGAGCCCATTGTAAATGCTCTTACTCCCCCTGCTTCCACTACCAATAAGTTCTTCTTTGCACACCACTAAATTCTATCATCTCATGTCAGTTTTTAAGCTACTAGCTTAACCTTTTTCTCTACTTTGTAGTCCGTCAATCTAAACACTCTTCGGTTTTCATGAGCCAACAATAGGTTCTTCTTTGCACACCACCAAATTCTGGCATCTCATATCAGTTTTTAAGCAACTAGTATAACCTTTTTCTCTACTTTGTAGTCCGTCAATCTAAACACTCTTCGGTTTTCTTGAGCCAATTCTTAGCTTTAACTGATAGCTGGTTCCTATTGATCATAGGGTGTGGGTGGGTGTCAATTAAACTCTTTAAAACAACAACGCTCTACTTCATCTTCACTTTAAATTAAGATAATGTCCTGACTGGGTCCCACCGAAGTCCCGACAAAGGTCCAAGTGGGTTTTGGCGAGTCTCGAAAAGGCCCTGTTTGGGTCCTGAGTTGTCTCAGTTGGATCATAGTGAGGTGCTGACGACGTTTCGACTAGGTCTCGACAACGTCTCAACTGGGTCTGTCAATTTGAGAATGAAAAGTTAAAACTCGAAAAATGGTTTACAGTTTTCAAAAATAAAAATTATTTAACGTAAATTATTTTTTGTTGTATCAAATAATGAAAAATAAGAAAAATTATTTTTAAAAATTATTTTATGGCAAAACAAACGGAGCCTTGGTCTTTAAAAGATGATATATACATTTCTTCCTTATTTATATCTCATGTGGTCTATTTATAAATGGACCACTAATTAGTGCATTGTATCTGCAATAACACATCAATCCGAAGTCACCACTTTACATGATCACGATATATAATCATGATTAATGTGTTATAGTCTTATCAAAATGAAATGCCCAATTCTATTTTTGATTACGAATAATATTTTATAAGTTAGAAGGTTATTGTTCAAACTCTTCTATCTAATAATCTCATTGCCACACACCTTAAACCATATTCAATATGAGTAACTTATAGACCATACATATACGTGATAAATAATCATAGAGACATACAAGTAAGCAATTATAAGCTCAATGTTCATCAAATAAATCCATGAATAGACAATTTTATTCAATTAAAATTAAAATGTCTTACAAAACAAATATTGGACTTTAATGCGCGTACTATAGAGTATACCTAACTGAGGGATTGAGATCCCTTCCAATTGAGAAGAAATTGGAGATTCTCTAATTCTTAATCGTGATATTTTATTTTAAATTCAATGGTTTATAAAATGCCAAAGGTGGACTAATCAATAATTTTATGACTAAGGTTCAGCTCTTTAATGGTTGTGCACTCTGGCAGCTGGAGTCTGCGAGAGAGATAAGAATTCAATTAGGAATGGGAAATGCCAATGCTAGTGGGATGACTCACTCAACTGATGATTTCATCTCTTTGATCAGCTTATACGTCCGCATGGAAACTTGACCAACAAACAAATACTTTAATTTCTAATCATATTTCAAACATTCAAGGCACAATCAACTCGCTCCCAAGAATTTTCCTCACATAAAATCTCACCCACGAACTAATTATAATTAAGCTCACATGAATACATGATCATAAACGAATTTATATATTTATATATATAATAAAGTTGAAATCAAACCTCTCTATATTATGTACCACGATTGGTGGTGGTTTATTGGTCTCAATTTATTATTATTATTTTTTTTTCTTGAGGTTGGACATATATTAGGACATGGATTCGACTCTCCGCAATGAAGAATCACTCATACAAACCTAATTAATATTCACCACCTTAGTAACCATTGATATGTTGGTGGGGTTAGATCAGACTATGGTTCAATTAGTTTTAAGGAAGTGCTTGCAACTCCTGCCGTTTAGGCTTCCCCTGAGCAGTTGGTTACTCTCTCTACCCTTCTATTTAGAAAAAGAAAAAAAAAAAGAAAAAAAAGCTCTCTACTATATTCGTAAAAGACCATACCCATAAAAGAATCCGGTCATCTCCAGACAATCAATATAAATATTTACATATAGATATGGAGGAAAAGGAAAACCTTAGCATATTAATCAAGTTGAAATACTCGCCAACGTGTGGAGCGCCCTGCACAGCGAGTGCAACCTTCCTCCGCTCCTAGCCTCCTCAAGGTGCGTGACCCTCACGCGCTGGCGTGTGGCTTCCTTAGCCGTGTTTGGCCCTTGGCATCCTTGTAGGGTTTGGCTGCCTTCACTCGCAGTGTCTTCCGCCTGTGCTGCTCTCCTCTTATTGTATTTGTTGTCCTTTTTATTTTTTCTTGTAATTTTTTGTTCTCTGTGTTTCTATCCTTCTTTTTATTTTTTTCAACTATTGATGGTCGGCTTTATTCTTCTTTTTCGCCTACTAATGGTTGTGTCGGCAACTCTTTGGGATTTTGTTCTATTTACAGAATGTTGTCATATATAATAGCTTATTTTGGCCGTTTTGATTCGCTTGATAGGGTGAGTCATTTATTTGACCCATTTTGGACCGTTACTAGGATATCTTATTCGTTTTTGTTATCTTATTCGTTTTTGTTTGTGTTCTTGTAATTTTCCCATTCCCTTCCCCCATTTTGAATAATAAAAAAAAAAATCAAGTTGAAATACCCTTCCAATATTCCTGCTTACGACCCATTCAAAATTTTTTGTTTTCTAGGAAATTACGTACACCTAGCTAGTGGTCAACAGTCAAAATCCTTCAACAAATAAAAAAATAACTACGTATACCTTCCCAAAACTGATCGCTATAAATACTACAACTCCCTCAGGAATTCATCATATATGATCTTAGTGATCAACAAATAATATGAGACTTCTAAATATTGTTTTGGCAATGCTGCTGCTGCTCTTTCTTCTGCATGTTCAATTATACGAAGCTAGTAGACCATTGCATGCAGAAGAAGATGTTAGGTTGCAGTCTCTTCAGAGGGGCAATGTCCCCCCCTCCGGGGCGTCTGGGTGCACCTACATTCCCGGAACCGGTGGACCGGGCTGTCCGGTCAAGGAAATGCACTACGCCGGTGATGCTTTGCCACGGCCGGCCATGGCCAGCGCTTTTCCACGTCTCGTGGTCCCGTTTGGCGTGGCTGCTAATACCAAAGAGAAATATTGAACCACACCGTCGAAGATATTTTTTATTATTCAGAATCTTGAATCTCAAGTTATGGAATTCAAAAGAAGATCGAAGGATATCGGACCAAATCCAGGTCGTTAAAAAGTATAGATTTATAGATTTATTTTGTTCATTTGTTATTTTCCTTAATTAATTGTACGTACATATATGTATTCTTAATTATTTAGCCTTTCTTTTTCCTAATGGAGAGAAAGTCTTGTGAATTTATAAAGAATTAATGTTCTCAGGATGCAGAATAAGTCTGAAGCCAGTGCACGTACTAATGTAATTAAGCTTCTTTTTTTTTTTTTGAATTTATTTATTTATTTTTTTAATTCTTTGTGCAAAAAAAAAATACCTTAACCATTGAATGGACGGACAAGCCTGTTGAATTATTCTCTAGGACAATAGGCCATAGCATTAGTTTATGAATAACATGACATGTTACCTCTAAATTTCAATATATGTGCCATAATTACAACTAGCTTTGTGTGTGAATGGCTCGAATGAATTTTGCTTTGGTGTTGTAAAAAAAAAATACAACATATTTTATGTAGTTATTTTAACGGTTTAAATTTGTTTATTAAAGAAAAAAAGAGAAAAATTAAATCTAAGCCGTTAAAAATTGTATTGTAGTACTTTTTTTTTGTACTGCACCTAAACCAAATCTGGACTTTCAAACATATATATACTAATTAAGGGCCTTCATGTCACTATTTTCAACATGGCAGATAGAACAAAATGAAGAGATCGATCGACATAGTGATATTATCAACAATCATGATTATAATTGGACCGCTCATGTTTTATCCAAGGTAGCTCCAAGCCTCCACTTGAGGGAGGCCGCATTAATGAATGTATTCGTGGGTAATGCGTAATAAGCTAATACTACTTTTTAAAGTTCCTTTAGTGGATACATGACTCAAAAGATATGATCTACTTAATTAACTATTGTTTAAGATAATTGCGTATCATAATTGAGGACGCATGTTAGGTTTTTGTGTGTTCTTTTAAAATTGATGTAACATTTAAAATTATTATTAGATTAAAATTTAATAATAATTTATTACAAATTCAGTGATAATTTTAACAATTGCATCAAAGACACAATAAAAACATAATTGTGTATTACTCAGACAAAATAGCAAGCGAAAAAAAAAAAGGGAAATGGAAAAGGATTATGTACTAAAAATCTTATAATTAGGTGCTATCTATGATTTCAATCTTTCGATAACTCATGTACAAATACAGTTAAAGAGCAGATATGCTCCAATCCAAACAAACACATGAGTAGCCAAATTTCCTAACAAAAATTATTTAAACCAGTCGTGAGAGATAACTCCTTATACCTAATTATTCAAGCTATAAGAAAGAATCTCTCACGTCTAATTATCCTCCCTCACTCATGAGGGCAAATAACGGCATAACACGGTGAAAGGTGGATGGACATATAGTGGAGAAGTCGAAGTTGTTGATCTAGTTGAAAAACACCTTAAAAAAAAGAAAAAAAAAAAGAAAAAAAAAGGGAAAAAAGAAGAAGCAAAGTACATGAACGAAGAGTAGAAAGGGTAAGGGAGAAGAGGATATGCTCCCTCCTTCCCTTGGACAAATAAATTGAAGATTGAAGTAGGATAGTTGTGACAATTTTTTCACACTCATAGGTGGCTTTTAAAACCACCATTGAATATGAGATGAATCTATATAGAATTTTAATCTAATTTTAGTTTTAAAAACCACCTATGAGTGTGGGTAATTAGTGTAGCATTACTCTAGTGCTTTGGTGGTTTGTTTAAACTCTGTGGGCTGCAGTACTGCAAAGCTGATCCCATAAAGGATTTTATATATATCATAAAGTTGACATTTAACAATCAAACTTCTTTATTAATCATCTATCAAGAAAATTTTCCAATTGGTTGTTTAGTTTTAAAAACCACCTATGAGTGTGGGTAAGTAAGTGTAAAGATGTGGGAGTAATTAGTTTAGCATTACTCTAGTATACTTTGGTGGTTTGCTTCAACTCTGTGGGCTGCACCGCAAAGCTGATCCCATAAACGATTTTATATATATATCATAAAGTTGACATTTAAAAACCAAACTTCTTTATTAATCATCTATCAAGAAAATTTTCCAATTAGTTGGACATGTATTAGAATAAGGCCAAGTTCGACTCCTGTAATGAAAATCCACAATCTAGCTTATTAGTATTAGCCGTCTTGGGCTCCATTAACGCCATGATCTCTAGTGCTAGTTCCAAAAGTTAGGTGCTACGTACTATGATCATATCCATTTAAAATAGCTATAGTTGATCTTTCGCGCATGCATTTTTTTATTAAAAAAAAGAAAAAAGGAAGACTTCTATTATATTCGTTGAGGGCCAATTTGTCTTAGATGGTGTAGTTTTTTAAAAGCTATAAATACCATGACTCCCTCACGCATTCATCATCCTAGCTGGCTAGTTTATCTTAATTATCTTAGTCAACAAATAAGATGAGACTTGTGGAATATTGTTTTGGCAGTGCTGCTGCTGCTGTTTCTTGTGCATGTTCAATTATACAATTAAAGCTAGTAGACCGTTCAATGAAGAAGGAAAGTTGTTGAATAAGGAACCTTGGTTGCAGTCTCTTCCAAAGGGCTATGTCCCCCCTTCCACGGTCTCTGGGTGCACCAACATTCCCGGAAGCAGTGGACCAGGCTGTCCAATCCACGGACCTGATGCTAATATTGAAGGACACCATTGAAGATACGTGCTTCAAGTTCTTTCTTAATTATAGGATCTATTTTTCTTTTTCCTAGCGGCCGGAGAGAAAGCCTTGTAAATTAATTTTAAAGAATAATTGTACGTTCTCAGGTTGCAGAATAAGTCTGAAGTCATCCATATATGGTGAACTATTAATTGTAAGGTTTTTTTTTTTTTTTTTTTTAAATTTTTAATTTATTTATTTTTTAATAATGCATGTTTAAAAATACAGATCGACGGAAATATACCTTGAACTCCCAAAACGACATGAAGATCAAACTCTTTGACCGCCCTCCTCGATCCCTTCACCATCCGCTTGATTTCCTCATTTACCACGTGCGGAAATTTACCAGAAAACGTGCAACTTTGAAGCGGGTGTCATATTCTGACTTCTCTTCGCTGGTAAAACATAGCTGCGCTGATGAATGGGAATGGTAGAATCTCAGCCTTAGAGTTCAAGGTTGACAATCAAATACTGAACGTATGATATTGTCTCAGCCATCTTATGTTTGTCACGGGATTCCCAACA
This sequence comes from Carpinus fangiana, assembly GCA_006937295.1. Taxonomy (NCBI): domain Eukaryota; kingdom Viridiplantae; phylum Streptophyta; class Magnoliopsida; order Fagales; family Betulaceae; genus Carpinus; species Carpinus fangiana. Next base: position 14,989,880 of record CM017323.1, on the reverse strand, counting down.
AATGAAGACAAATTATATACGAAAATATGTAAATTTTTTCAAATTAAAGCTGATTTGATACCTAATTGCTGACTAGTTCCCCTAGGAGATATTTCTCTGTCTAAAATGTATTGAAACCTTTTCAATTAGTCATCAACGCGCTCATAATAAATAATATAAATTTTTATTACATTAATTATCATTTGAATATATGTAAATGAATAGTGATATATATATAATTTGACTGACGTACAAATGTCTAGTTTTTTTAAAGATGAGATTGAAACAAACAACATAGAAACAACAACATGAACATACAAGGAAAAAACTAACAGAAAAGCCTATTACAAATCAACTGCAAAGAAAAGCAAGAAGGAAGGGACTAAAGAGGATCTTTGCCGGCCACTATTCAAGAGTAGATTCAATAGTGGGAACATAGAGTTGGGAGTACTACTAAAGAAGAGTAATTAAGGG
>CM017323.1:14973192-14989001 GCA_006937295.1 Carpinus fangiana | reverse complement strand
AAAAAAAAAAAAAAGAGAGAAAAGAATCTAAAAAGAAGTGGAAAAAAAAATTTAAAGTGAGCCTAGAAAAAGTCTAATTTTCAAATTCGGCAAAAAAAAAAAAGCCCAAACAAAGTAGTTAGTAAAAAAACGGTTATCCTAATGTGGTTAACCGCTAACTCGGTGGTTAGTGGAAGCGGTTAGTAAAATGTATTAACTGCTTAAGCGGTTGCGGTTAGAGGTTTTAGCCATTATCCGCTAATCGCAACAACATGATCACCCCTAGTATAATGGTATAAACAAGGTTTAGGGTTAGAATGGGATGAATATTGACTATATAGAAGTTATATATATATATATAAAGCGGTTAGTGATTAACAGTTTTCGAAACTCACTAGCGGTTAGCGGCTAATAAAAACCGCATGAATACCCCTAGACATATTATCGGAGGTGAATTTTTGGGAAATAACTTTTGTCTATTATACATGTAGGGTCAATAGCATTGCTACAAAAAGTCACCTATGATAATGTCATTAAAATGTCTTTTTAATTTTAATTTTTTTTATTATGCAATGTCATTAGCGGCGACACTGTCTAGTAAAAATACTTGTATGTTGTAAGAGTTTAATGGTAAGTTTGGTGTATAATTACATATAATAAAACCCAAAATTTATTTATTTATCTATTTTTTAAATTTTCTAATGTCATTAGAAAATTTAAACAACTCTAAGAGTTGTCGCTATTGACCCATCATCAGTGGCAACTTTGAGAAGTTGCCACTGTTGACCCATCATAATGACCTTTTTTTTTTTAATTATTTTTTTTTTAAGTTTTCAATTGTTAATAGTGGCCCCTCAAAAGTCACCGCTATTGACCCCTCATTAGCAACGACATACAGGTCGCCGCTAATGACATTTTTATTTTTTTTTAATTTTTCAATTGTAAATAGCGGCGACCTCGAAAGTCACCGCTATTGACTCCTCATCAGCGGCAACTTTAAGTTGTCGCTGCTAATGAGGGGTCATTAGGTTGTCGCTGATTGGACTTTAATAGCGGCGACAAGTGGACAACAGCGGCGACTATTGGATGTCGCCACTGATTACTGTCAATAGCAGTGACATTTAGTTGCTGCAATTAAAGTCGCTGCTAAATACCAAAAAATGTGGTATTTAGCGTCCACAATTAGCGGCAACCTGAAAGTCGCCGCTAATGACCCCTCATTAAGGTTGCTGCTAAAAATTTGTTCACTAATGACCATTTTTCTTGTAGTGATATACCTCCACCCCTCAAATTTTTATTTTTATTTTTGTCTTAAAAAATATATATATTTTGAATTTGCTTCAGTTTTTTATTTATTTATTTTCCTTTTTTTGCTATATACAAATATTTTTGAATGAAAATATGATGTTTGAATAGTAGTGTCACCTTTTAAAAGGTAACGTACGCGTTTTACAGGAAAAAGACTTTAATTAATGACATTTCAATAGTAAATATCACTATTCTCGAATTCTCAACTTTATTATTATTATTATTATTTTAAATGTTGTTGAAGTTTCACTACTTGAATAGTAACGTTTTTTGAGGTAAAAAATGTCACTATTCACATGTCGTGATTTGTGTGTTCTTTTTGTAATGTATACATGCAATTCACATGTCACGATTTGTGTGTTTTTTTAGTAATGTACGTATACAATTCACTCTACACAATTAGTTCGAGACAAATATGAATTTTTAGAGCACATTGTTCTCAAGGCTCTTGCTTCTAGTTTACACTAGAGTTTGAGAGCTTGCTCTCTTTGTAATCTTCAGTTATTGAAAAGAAGACTTGAAAGTCTTCAATCCCCTTGGTAGCCGTACATCACATAGAGGAGAGGAGAAGAATAATCAAGCAACCACAAAAGCCCGTGGTGGCTGATCCTTAGGTTAGTGCACTATCCTTGTGCAAATGTTTTTTTTATGCATGATCTACCATATTTCTTTGATGATATGATGGTCTCCAGATCATGATTCTGCTGCACACTTATTGCCTATGTTGATCACAATAGTAACGAAGACAATCTCTAGAATGACTAGGAGATAAACTTCTTATATAAGGGGTAATTCGATGTATTGAAATATAATAAGATAAAGAAGAGATTATTCTCAATTTCTTCCATTTCAGCACGTCGAGTGTGTCCCTTGAAACTCTTACTGCGGCAGACTTCTATTCATGTAGCATATTCCTTAAACTAGGCTCAAATAATGGCCCTCTTGGAGCATTTATAATGGAATTTTCAAATGAAAGTTAAATTTGAGGAGAAAAACTCACTTTATTAAATTTAGAGAGCCTTTTTTCTTTTTTTTTGAGTAGCCACTTTTAACATAAACCAAATATCAAACTCCCTACATCTTTCTATACTTTAGTTAAATATCATTTTTATTAGTTCTAAACCAATAGGAGAGAGGAGAGTAAAAAATAAGAATACAAAATTATGTAACTTTTGCTTTTTGGCTCTTGGAATGTAGGGAGTGAATCTAACAAGAGTTAAATTTGTAGGGAGTTAGTTAAATGGGTCTTTTTAGGAATTTAGTTAAATTTTTAGAAAAAAGTTAAAATGTAAAGAGCCTATTGTAAATGCTCTTACCCCCTGCTTCCACTACCAATAAGTTCTTCTTTGTACACCACTAAATTCTGGCATCTCATGTCAGTTTTTAAGCAACTAGCTTAACCTTTTTCTCTACTTTGTAGTCCGTCAATCTAAACACTCTTTGGTTTTCTTGAGCCAATCCTTAGCTTTAACTGGTAGCTGGTTCCTATTGATCATAGGGTGTGGGTGTCCATTAAATTCCTATTGATCACAGGGTGTGGGTGGGTGTTAATTAAACTCTTTAAAACAACAACACTCTACTTCATCTTGAATTTAAATTAAAATAATGTCTTGACCGGGTCTCACCGAAGTCCTGACGGAGGCCCAGCTGGGTTTTGGCAAGTCTCAACAAGGTACCGTCTGAGTCCCGAGGTGTCTTGATCGGATTACAATGAGGTTCCAACGACGTTCCGATTGGGTCTTGACGACGTCTCAACTAAGTCCGTCGATTTGAGAATAAAAAGGTAGAACTCGAAAAATGATTTATGGTTTTAAAAAATAAAAACTATTTAACAGAAATTTAATTTTTTTTTTTTTTTAGTTAAACCGAAAAATATTTTTAGTTGACTATTATTTTCTTGTCGTATCAAATATTGAAAAATACGAAAAAGTATTTTCAAAAATTATACGATATATACATTTCTTCCTTATTTATATCTCATGTGGTCCATTTAGTGCGTTGTAATTTGTAGCCACAATAACACATCACTTTGAAGTCACCACTTTACATGATCACGATATATAATCATGATTGATGTGTTATAATCTAATCAAAATGAAATGCCCAATTCTATTTTCAACTACGAATAATATTTTATAAGTTACTAGGTTATGGTTTAAACTCTTCTATCTAATAATCTCACTGCCACACACCTTAAACCATATTCAATATGAGTAACTTATAGACCTTACATATACGTGATAAATAATCATAAAGGCATACAAGTAAACAATTATATGCCCAATGTTCATCAAATAAATCCATGAATAAACAATTTTATTCAATTAAAATTAAAATGTCATACAAAACGAATATTGGACTTTAATGCACTATAGAGTCTATACCTCACAAAGGGATTGAGATCCTTTTTTTTTAATTGAATAAGAAAATGGTTACAGAGAGGGATCCTTTCCATTTATGATTTGAACGGAAGAAGAAGTGAGTGATCCTAAAACGAAAAAGGGGTGGGCTCCCAACAATAGACCCAAAAACAAACTAAAACAGCTCATAAATAATTACAATAGATAGGAAATGGTACAAATAAATGATCCGGTCTTCTCAAGGGACCACACAAGGTGGTTACAGAAGCAAAAAGGAAACAGATTAAGGCAAGCCTATCTGAACCTCCATATAGAACCAGCGACAACCACCGCAAGGAGGTTGAAGCTGAGAATGCATTGTCATAGTCCGATATAGGGATAGGGGTGGGCAAATTAACCGGTTACCGATTAACTGACCGATTACCGATATTAACCGAACCGATATAACCGTAACCGATAGTTATCGGTCGGTAATCGGTTAAAAAATTTATACCGATAAGGTTATTGGTCGGTAATCGGTCGGTCAAAAATTTATTATCGGTTAACCGATATGACCGATAATTTTTTTTAATTTTTTAAAATTTTATACTTTTTACTCTTTTGATTTTTATTTTATAATATAAAAAAGATGTAGTGGATCAATATAAAAAAAGATTCAATAAGCTATTTTAGCCATATATATATTTAGGCTCCTAAAAGGGCCAAAACAACTAATTTTTAATAAGTTATTTTAGGCTTTAACCCAAAAAAAAGTATTTGAGCTCTCAAAATAACTAACTTTTTGCCCAATTAGCAACTAGTAAAAAGCTCAATAAAAAGTTAACAAAAACCGGTTTAACCGGCTGGTTTAACCGATTACCGATATGACCGATTACCGACCGATAAGCTATCGGTTAATAACATGATTGTTATTAACCGGTCAAGAATCGGTTAACCAATAACTTATCGGTCAATAACCGATAACCCTATTAACTGGACCGATATGATCGATACCCAACCCTATATAGGGACTGTTGAAAAGAGAGGAACCGCCACAAATCCGGTTTCAAAAATCTCCATAAAATGATCAAAACACCATAGCCCTAGGAGATAGCAACCCACAAAACCAAGCAACAAACAATAACAAAAAGAGCTGCAAAATACAAGAAAAATAACAATACATTGAAAAAAAAAAAAGTAGGAAAAAAGCCTACTGAGTAGTGGTTGTAACAGAGGACGGGGCGGAAGGAGGTTGGTGGAAGAGCTTTTGGCAGTAGCTCTAGGTGAACGCAGCGGCGCTTGAGCTCCACGCGCAGGCACGTGAGATTAACGTGCAAGTAGGTTCTGACCACACGGCTGCGCGTGGTGGCTGTAACAAGGCAGTGAAGATGTTGACAAGTAGCTGGGAGGATGGGGAAGACCTTGGTGGGGTGTGTTGGAGCTGTGGAGGAACGAAGGTCTACAAATCTGGTTTGGAGAAATCTGGAGTTGAGAACCACCGTAGAATTGGGAACGGCACGACTGTAGGGGGTGGAACGAGGCCAGAGGGGGCCGACTAGGCGGGGTGGGGTGGTCCAAAGGCGGTAGAACAGCGACACCGGAGCTCAGGGGAAAAAGAGAAAGAAAAAAGGAGAAGAAATGACGATAGAGGGGGAGGAGAGATGGCCGCACTAGGTGGAAGGGAAGATGGGAGGAAGGAGAGAACAAAATGTCTCCCTACTCTCCTGGAAAGAGCCACACAGAGGCGGTGGAGGAGCCTCATTGAGGAGGTGGAATACCAAAGAAAAAGAAAACTTTTCTCAGGAGAGAGAAGAGAGCTTTTTCTTTTTTAGATTTTTTTGAGTTTGATTGAGATTCCTTTCAATTGGAAAAAAATTGAAGATTCTTCAATTGTTAATCGTGACCATTTATTTTAAATCCAATGGTCTATAAAATGCTAGAGGCCTAGATTTGACTAATCAATAATTTTATGACTAAGGTTCAGCTCTTTAATGGTTGTGCACGCTGGCAGCTGGAGTCTGCGAGAGAGACAAGAGTCCCATTAGGAATGGGAAATGCCAATGCTAGTGGGATGACTCACTCAACCGATGATTTCGTCTCTTTGGTCAGCTTATACGTCCGCATGGAAACTTAACCAACAAACAAATACTTTAATTTCTAATCATATTTCAAACATTCAAGGCACAAGCGCGCAACTCGCTCCCAAGAATTTTCCTCACATAAAATCTCACCCACGAACTAATTATAATTAAGCTCACATAATCATAAACGAATTTTTTTATATATATATATATCATAAAGTTGAAATCAAACCTCTCTATTATGTAACATGACTGGTGGTGGTTTGTTGGTCTCAAATTTTTTTTTTTCATGAGGTTGGATATGTATTAGGGCATGGATTCAACTTTCTGTAATGAAGAATTACCCATATACAGGCCTAATTAATATTACCGCCTTGGGAACCATTGATATGTTGGTGAGATTAGGTCAGACTATGGTTCAATTGGTTTTACAGAAGTGCCTGCGATTTCTGCCGTCTAGGCTTCTCCTGAGCAGTTGGTTACTCTCTCTACCCTTTTATTTAGAAAAGAAAAGAAAAGAAAAGAAAAAAACATCTCTATTATATTCGTAAAAGACCATGCCTATAAAAGAATCTAGTCATCTTCAGACAATCAATATAAATATTTACATATAGATAAGGAGGAAAAGGAAAACCTTAGCATATTAATCAAGTTGAAATACTCACCGATGCATGGAGTGCCCTGCGCAGCGAGTGCAACCTTCCTTCGCTCCTCACGGTTGCCGACTTCTTATGTCCCTCCTGGCATTCCCTCAGCAACCACTGTTAGTTGGCGCGTGACCCTCACGCGCTGGCTTGTGGCTTCCTCAGCCGTTTTTGGCCGTCGGCAACCATTGCTAGCGTGTGACCCTCACGTGCTGGTGTGTGGGCTTCCCTAGCCGTGTTTGGCCCTTGACATCCTTGTAGGGTTTGGTTGCCTTCACTTGCAGTGTCTTCCGCCTGTGCTGCTGTCCCATTATTGTATTCTTTGTCATTTTTATTTTTCTTTGTAATTTTTTGTTCTCTGTGTTTCTTTTTTCAGCTAGATCCTTGAACTGGCCTTCTTTCTATTTTTGACAGAGATTTTTCTCTCTTTTCCGACTACTGATGGTCAGCTTTATTCTTCTTTTCCGGTTGCTAATGGCCGTGTTGGCAACCCTTTGAGGTTTTGTTCTTTCTACGAAACGTTGCCATATATAACAGCTTATTTTGGTTGTTTTGGTTCGCTTGATGGACTGAATCATTTATTTGACCTATTCTCGACCGTTACTAGGATATCTTATTCGTTTTTGTTTGTGTTCTTGTAATTTCCCCTTTCCCTTCCCCCAACTTCGAATAAAAAACAAAAAAAAATTAAGTTGAAATACCCTTCCAATATTCCTGCTTACGACCCATTCAAAATTTTTTGTTTCCTAGGAAATTACGTACACCTAGCTAGTGGTCAACAGTCAAAATCCTTCAACAAATAAAATAATAACTACGTATTACCTTCCCAAAATTGATCGCTATAAATACAACTCCCTCAGGAATTCATCATATATGATCATAGTGATCAACAAATAACATGAGACCTCTAAATATTGTTTTGGCAATGCTGCTGCTGCTCTTTCTTCTGCATGTTCAATTATACGAAGCTAGTAGACCATTGCATGCAGAAGAAGATGTTAGGTTGCAGTCTCTTCAGAGGGGCGATGTCCCTCCTTCCGGGGCCTCTGGGTGCACCTACATTCCCGGAACCGGTGGACCAGGCTGTCCGGTCAAGGAAATGAACTACGCTGGTGATGCTTTGCCACGGCCGGCCATGGCTAGCGCTTTTCCACGTCTCGTGGTCCCGTTTGGCGTGGCTGCAGCAAATACCAAAGAGAAATATTGAAGCACACCTTTGAAGATATTTTATTATTCAGAATCTTGAATCTCAAGTTATGGAATTCAAAAGAAGATCAAATGATATCGGACCAAATTAAATCACAGGTCGTTAAAAAGTATAGATTTATAGATTTTTTTTGTTCATTTGTTATTTTCCTTAATTAATTGTACGAACATTTTGGACATACATGTATTCTTAATTATTTAGCCTTTCTTTTTCCTAATGGAGAGAAAGTCTTGTAAATTTATAAATAATTAATGTTCTCAGGATGCAGAATAAGTATGAAGCCAGTGCACTAATGTAATTAAGCTTTTTTCTTTCTTTTTTTTTTTTTTAATTTTTATTCTTTGTGCAAAAAATACCTTAACCATTGAATGGACCGACAAGCCTGTTGAATTATTCTCTAGGACAATAGGCCATAGCATTAGTTTATGATTAACATGACAAGTTACCTCTAAATTTCAATATGTGCCATAATTACAACTACCTAGCTATGTGTGTGAATGGCTCGAATGAATTTTGCTTTGGTGTTGTAAAAAGAAAAAAGAAAAAATACAACATATTTTATGTAGTTATTTTAACGTTTAAATTTGTTTATTAAAGAAAAAAAGAGAAAAATTAAATCTGACCCGTTAAAAAATATATTATAGTACTTTTTTTTTACTGCACCTAAACCAAATCCTGACTTTCAAACATACACATACTAATTAAGGGCCTTCATGTCACTATTTTCAACATGGCAGATAGAACAAAATGAAGAGACATAGTGATATTATCAACAATCATGATTATAATTGGACCACTCATGTTTTATCCAAGGTAGGCTCCAAGCCTCCACTTGATGGAGGCCGCATTAATTAATGTATTCGTGGGTAATGCTTAATAAGCTAATACTACTTTTTAAAGTTCCTTTAGTGGATTTATGACTCAAAAGATGTGATCTACTTAATTAACTATTGTTTAAGATAATTGCGTATCATAATTGAGGACGCATGTTAGGTTTTTGTGTGTTCTTTTAAAATTGATGTAACTTTTAAAATTATTATTAGATCAAAATTTAATAATAATTTATTACAAATTCAATGATAATTTTAAAAATTACATCAAAGATACAATAAAAACATAATTGTGTATTACTCAGACAAAATAGCAAGTGAAAAAAAAGGGAAAAGGAAAAGGATACACAAGCACCTTTATTTATTTTTTTTGTAGTGGGGTGAAATAATATTGATTCTTTGGTGGGTTGTGTCTCAGTGGGCATCACGTTCTAGAAGGAGATGTCGGGAAACAACTTAGTGTTTGAATAATGCTATATTTACTCTAATTTATTTACACAATTTTTTCACACTCATAGGTGGCTTTTAAAACCACCATTGAATATGAGATGAATCTATATAGAATTTTAATCTAATTTTAGTTTTAAAAATCACCTATGAGTGTGGGTAAATAAGTGTAAAGATGTGGGAGTAATTAGTGTAGCATTACTCTAGTGCTTTGGTGGTTTGCTTCAACTCTGTGGGCTGCACCGCAAAGCTGATCCCATAAACGATTTTATATATATCATAAAGTTGACATTTAAAAACCAAACTTCTTTATTAATCATCTATCAAAAAAATTTTCCAATTGGTTGGACATGTATTAGAATAAGGCCAAGTTCGACTCCTGTAATGAGAATCCTCAATCTAGCTTATTAGTATTAGCCGTCTTGGGCTCCATTAATGCCATGATCTCTAGTGCTAGTTCCAAAAGTTAGGTGCTACGTACTATGATCATATCCATTTAAAATAGCTATAGTTGATCTTTTGCGCATGCATTTTTTGATTAAAAAAAAGAAAAAAGGAAGACTTCTATTATATTCGCTGAGGGCCGATTTGTCTTAGATGGTGTAGTTTTTTAAAAGCTATAAATACCATGACTCCCTCACGCATTCATCATCCTAGCTGGCTAGTTTATCTTAATTATCTTAGTCAACAAATAAGATGAGACTTGTGAATATAGTTTTGGCAGTGCTGCTGCTGCTGTTTCTTGTGCATGTTCAATTATACAAAGCTAGTAGACCGTTGAATGAAGAAGGAAAGTTGTTGAATGAGGAACCTTGGTTGCAGTCTCTTCCAAAGGGCTATGTCCCCCCTTCCACGGTCTCTGGGTGCACCAACATTCCCGGAAGCAGTGGACCAGGCTGTCCAATCCACGGACCTGATGCTAATATTGAAGGACACCATTGAAGATACGTGCTTCAAGTTCTTTCTTAATTATAGGATCTATTTTTCTTTTTCCTAGCGGCCGGAGAGAAAGCCTTGTAAATTAATTTTAAAGAATAATTGTACGTTCTCAGGTTGCAGAATAAGTCTGAAGTCATCCATATATGGTGAACTATTAATTGTAAGGTTTTTTTTTTTTTTTTTTTAATTTTTAATTTATTTATTTTTTAATAATGCATGTTTAAAAATACAGATCGACGGAAATATACCTTGAACTCCCAAAACGACATGAAGATCAAACTCTTTGACCGCCCTCCTCGATCCCTTCACCATCCGCTTGATTTCCTCATTTACCACGTGCGGAAATTTACCAGAAAATGTGCAACTTTGAAGCGGGTGTCATATTCTGACTTCTCTTCGCTGGTAAAACATAGCTGCGCTGATGAATGGGAATGGTAGAATCTCAGCCTTAGAGTTCAAGGTTGACAATCAAATACTGAACGTATGATATTGTCTCAGCCATCTTATGTTTGTCACGGGATTCCCAACAAATGAAGACAAATTATATACGAAAATATGTAAATTTTTTCAAATTAAAGCTGATTTGATACCTAATTGCTGACTAGTTCCCCTAGGAGATATTTCTCTGTCTAAAATGTATTGAAACCTTTTCAATTAGTCATCAACGCGCTCATAATAAATAATATAAATTTTTATTACATTAATTATCATTTGAATATATGTAAATGAATAGTGATATATATATAATTTGACTGACGTACAAATGTCTAGTTTTTTTAAAGATGAGATTGAAACAAACAACATAGAAACAACAACATGAACATACAAGGAAAAAACTAACAGAAAAGCCTATTACAAATCAACTGCAAAGAAAAGCAAGAAGGAAGGGACTAAAGAGGATCTTTGCCGGCCACTATTCAAGAGGAGATTCAATAGTGGGAACATAGAGTTGGGAGTACTACTAAAGAAGAGTAATTAAGGGTTTTTTTAAATTTTTTTTTTAAATTTTTTAATATATTTGTTATTATGTAATAATGGGACAAGGGCTAGGGGAAAACAAATGAAATGGGGTGGGCTCCCCAACAACAAAAGCCAAGTGAAAAAAAGCAATATAGAGGTAAAAACAAACAATAGGCAATTGATAAAAATAAAATAATAAAAAAAATTTCAGGCTCTCTAAGGGCCCCATGAAGCAATACACAAGGGAGAAATGGCCCAATTGGAAGCCCTAATAAAGGCATTCACCACGGTTAGTGTTTGTTATAGAAGATGCATTGCCGAAAACCAAACGGAATCCTTGACGAGGAACAAATGCCAATTACAAAAGTCTCCACTTACTAATTAAAGAAGAGTTAGTTAATATATATATATATATATATACACAATTCTAGTCCAAAAGCCTAAGCTAATGAGCTTGGGTCCACTTATGTATATTAACTAGCTACTATTTTTCCTTATACTTCGCCAATTAGGGACATAAACATTACAAGTACACTCACAAAAAATATTAAACATTACAAGTACACTCACAAAAAATATTTCGTTCACTAGTGAATCTCTTTCATAAGGACTGAACTCCTCCTTGTGTGAGTCATTTGCAAACCAAGAGTGTCGAGTACTCTAAAAGTTGTCACACACTCTTTTATAGAAGTCAAATTAAGACACTCGTATTGACAGCAACGAAAGCTAACCATGACTCTTTTGCCAATTGTTAGGGAGAGAAGCATCGCGGGAGTCAAACAAGAGTAAGTTAATATACATATTTGGACATCGTTGAAGTCCAAATGCCTTAACTAATGAGCTTAGGTTCACTTAGGTATATTAACTATTTTTTTTTCTTTATAATTTATTAATCTGGAACACAAATCTCGTAAGTGCATTCATAACAAAATTATCGTGATAATGATTACAAACTGAAGATGGCATTTACAGTGAGATGATCTAAAGATAAGTTTAAAATATGTTCCATATATGTTTGGTTTTGATTTTGAATTCGTTTGATCTTAGTCAAGGTTGCCTTATCCGGTGAGTTTTGATTTTCAGGTTGATCCACAGTGCGCATCATCTAATCCAACACACATATATAAATGATTCAAGAGTATTGACATGAACATTCAAATGACCTCGTTTAGCTTAAATTCCTATATGACATGGACCTACTCTCACACTAGCATATACATATATATATAGATGAAACGAGTAATTTTACAAGTTATTCTTGTATCTTTTTTTTATCATTCTAAGAATGAGGTGACTTTTAAAATCATTATTTAATAAAAAATTAATAATAATCAATCACAAGATCAATGATAATTTTAAAAGTCAAATCATTCTTGGAGTGAGACACGAAGAACACAAGAATTACTCCCAAAAAAAAAATAAAAAAAAATCCAAATGACTCTAATCGTTGTAACGTTGAGACAGTTTGTGTAGATCATGTTGTCATCCACATCCTACAGCACTGCATTTGGAGGACAAAATTAAGTGACATATTTCACATAAGTCCTGTCTTTATATCTCTCGGGCAATCTCTACTCTCGTAGCCGCATGTAACTACAAATGTATTGGTGCAATATCCATAGATTCCAAACCCATTCCTGTTATATAAAGTATTCTCACAGTAGTATACAGTTGATGCCGGCCTGCATATACTGATCAGTACTCTCAATAAGATCGTTTTTACTTTATGGTGACAGCATCTTTCTATGAAGCTGTATATACTTGCACACTAGTCAACCTTCGATCGATGCATCACACATAACATTTCAATAAAGTTGATCGAAGTAAGCGTAGGGATTTAGCCTTTGATGCATGATTCACACATGTGATTATTTTTCTTACCTCTTCTGTTGTTTCTAATATAATATTTTGGGGTAGTTACCTCTTTTCCTTATGAACTACAGCATCTTGATACTTTTTGTCCCGTGAATTACCAACTATGATATTTGACCCCATCAAACAACCATCTTTTATCTTTTTTTTTTTACAGGTCCACACAAGGGAAGGGGGAGGAGGGATTCGAACTAGTGACCTTCTCTTTATGAGGCGTAGTTCACAGTCGATTGAGCAACCCCTTGGGGACATCAAACAACCATCTTATGACACTTTCTTTCCTTCAGTCAGTCAAATTGGTTAAATCTAACGGTCAGCCATTTTAAATTTTTTTCCTTCCATTTTTGCCTTTTCACTTCAGATCAATAAAATGACGCTTATACCCTCCTAAACTCAAATCCAAAAATCTGAAGTGAGGGCAAAAATGGAAGGAAAAAAAAATTAAAATTGCACATGCAAGTCACATGACCGTTAACCATTAGTTTTAATCCCATTGACTGACGGAATGAGGGAAAATGTCGTAAGATGGTAGTTTGATGGGTCAAGTGTCATACTTGGTAGTTCATGGGGAAAAAGTGGGGAAAAGTGTCATGACGTTGTAGTTCATGGGGCAAAAGGTAATTAGCCCTAATATTTTAAATTTATGCAAATTCCAGAAGTATGTAGTATACTCGGTTGCATCAATATACATATTGGTAAGCATTGTTAGAGTTGATTATCCATATTTAGGGATTTTAGGAAGATTTGATTACATTACATTACCCTAAATAAAGAGTTTGATTAGATTTGAATAAATTCAAATTATTTGCAAGTTCTATAAATAGTCATTTAATCAATTCATCAAATGAGTAAGAGCAAAATGTAGCTCTTTAGTCTTTATCATGTGAACGTAGGTCTATGCTGAATTGGGCTTTTAACCATTTTATCTAAAAATCAATTAGTGTCCAATGAGGGAAGTCAAAATATTTTATTTCGTACCTTGCAAGGCATGTTCTAAGAGTCATCTATGTGAGCAGAGCAGCATTGTTGCACTTCAACAATTCCTAGCTCCCTCAACGCGACGCTTCCGTGACTTGAACCTATGGCCTTGGCTCTGATATCGTTTGTTGGACTGAGCCTTTAACCATCTCATCTAAAAATCAATTGATATCCCATGAGAGAAGCAAAACGTTTTATGGTATTCGAAATCGCAACCCCGTAAAACATGTTCCAAAAGCCGTCCACGAGATCAAAGTGGTACCATTGCACTTCAACAATTAGAGACGAACCATGTAAAATCTTGTCTTCATTTTCATTTATTTCGTTATCTTATTTATTTGTCATTACTTTATGAATTTGTACAGACATAGCACACCGAACTGAGTAAAGTAAGAGATTAAAATCACAAAAACTTAAGTTGATCTTTCCGGCTGCCAAATTGAGGTAGCCAAGCGTCAGAAATTTTGCTCTTTTTTTTTTTAAAAAAAAAAAAAATTTTTGAGAAGAGAGATAATATAAGGGGAATTCAAATTTGAGGTATTAGCACCAAATTTGAGGCATTAGCACCAAATTTGAGGCATTAGCACCAAATTTAGGATAATCGAATCCCTTTTGAGTGATACCATCCTTAAAGGGTTAACTTTCCACTCCTAAGTTTTAGTTTTGAATAAAAAAACAAGTTTTGAGGCATTAAAAACTAAATATTAACTCATAAAAATTTAACTAACAAAAAACAAAAAACAAAATCTTTTTTTATTATTATTTTTTTAATATATGTCCTACGCTAGGCTGCTAAAATTTGGCAGCCGCATAGGAGGACTCCACAAACTTTATACCAAATCACTGAAAACGCATTCCAAGCAAAAACCAAACAGTATGATGAACACAATCAAAGACAGCAATATTAACTCTATATGCATCGATCCCCAGCTAGCACTGAACAGCTTGTTAACCGATTTTAGGAACCGAAGTCACAATGTCATGCTCATCAACATAGACACGGACCCTGTCACAACGAAAATCAGTGGTCATTTTTGATCCATCTTTAATTGTCCCTGCCCTTACCACCCTCGGATTCTCTCTCATGATAATTGCTATGGCGGCCTGTCCATTGATGCCTACTAGCTCTGGCCATGATGTCTTTCCTGCATGTTTTTCATTATAACACGCACGCATGCATGCATACACTTGTTTATATATACACAATTAAGTTCAATCAATTAGCACACATATATATTGTACCCACAATGAAAAAAATCTTACCAAAGCAAGTCGCCATCCTCACTTCTTTTCCTTCTCGATCTTCTTAATTTGTGGAAGCAAATTAATAGGTATTTATAATATAGAGATAGAGATGGGATAAATCTTTAGCATCTTGTTTATATATATATATATATAGCCGGTCCAGGAGCCTCATTGATGTTTGATTAATTATTGAACTTGGGCGTGGCCCGTGGGATGGGACCTAATACCATTTTCTTTTTTTTCTTTTTTTATTATTAAATAACTAGAAGGTGGAGGTCCTTGAGGATGTCTTGTTTGTTTCGAATCTTAGCACTAGCTAGCGTGGCTTTAGGCAACCCCTAAGAAAAGAAGAAAAGCTTAATCCTTTTAATGTGGCCAGGAATTGTTTTCGGCCAGCTTGGTTGGAAAGGACAAGGCCGCGACGTGTTAGATACATAAATTAGTCTCTTTCAAAAAGAGAAACAAAAATTAGTCTTTTCCTAGTACTAGAGGCAGAAATAGAAATGTTATCGTGGAATCTGATTATTAGTTGCACCCTAAAGTTTCGTTAAAGTTGAGTTGATTGGTTAGCAATGGCGAACAGCATATTTTTTTGGAATTTGTTTTGATTCTGCTGATACTATTTTATTGGATGTTTTGCTCGGCCAACAGAATTGCTGTAGCCGGTGATCAGCATATACAAACAAATGCGGATTTAACTTTTGTACGAACAAATATAATGAAGCATTTCTAATCCTTCTCAAGTTCAAAACACTTAAAACAATGCTCAACTTACCATAAATAGTTATTACTGTGGGATTGGGATCCCCTCATATTAGAAGGAAATATGAGATTCTCATATTGCTCTAATTATGGCCATTCAATTTAATCTAACGGCGCATGTTACACCACGTGTACTACTCAAAATTAAATATTAAAATATTAATTAACTTAAAAAAAATAAAATTAAAATAATAAAAAAATTAAAATAAAAGAAAAAG
>CM017323.1:14947586-14973181 GCA_006937295.1 Carpinus fangiana | reverse complement strand
GGTTAGCAATGGCGAACAGCATATTTTTTTGGAATTTGTTTTGATTCTGCTGATACTATTTTATTGGATGTTTTGCTCGGCCAACAGAATTGCTGTAGCCGGTGATCAGCATATACAAACAAATGCAGATTTAACTTTTGTACGAACAAATATGATGAAGCATTTCTAATCCTCCTCAAGTTCAAAACACTTAAAACAATGCTCAACTTACCATAAATAGCTATTACTGTGGGATTGGGATCCCCTCATATTAGAAGGAAATATGAGATTCTCATATTGCTCTAATTATGGCCATTCAATTTAATCCAACGGCGCATGTTACGCCACGTGTACTACTCAAAATTAAATATTAAAATATTAATTAACTTAAAAAAAATAAAATTAAAATAATAAAAAAATTAAAATAAAAGAAAAAGTTGGGGTGGCCGGCCACCCTATAGGGGGTAGCTAGCCGCCCCCATTTGAGCCTAGGGGAGGCCCCCTAGGGCAACAAAAAAAAAAAAAATTTTGATTTGTTTTTTTGGGTTTGGCCTTGGGAGATGGCTGAACTACCCCCTGTGGCCATGGGAGTGGTTCGGCCAACCCCTAAGGCCAAACCCAAACAAATTTCAATTTTTTTTTTTGGCCCCGGGGTGTAGTTGAGCCACCCCCTGGGGCCATGGGGTGGCACTACAAAAAACTTTTTATTTAGTAACTTACCATTACGAACGTGTCAATGGTCCATTGACACATTAGTAATGGTTAGTAACATGCCATTCCTAACGTGTGACGAGTTAGAGATGTGGACGTTAGAACTATGACTTTACTAACATGTTAAATTGTACCACGTTACCATTTGGTAACGTGTCACAATTTCACACGTTACTAAATGGTAGTAACATGTAGAAATGCCACGTTACCCCTAGGATGACGTGAGGATAAATGTCACGTTACCCCAAGGGGTGACGTGGTAAAATTACCACGTTACCCCAAGGTAACGTGGCATTTTTTGCCACATCGCCCTAAGGGGGACGTGTCAACACGTTACTAAAGTTAAAATAATATTTTTTTTTTAAAAAAAAAAATGTCAATAATGCTTTACAAGATCGGTGGATTGTGATCATGCAGCTAAGCTTAAACCTCGAAGAATCTGCCTTGCCCAGTTCTTGATGGCCTTCAAATCAACATTCCTATGCTTCTTACAATATCTGAAGCCCAAAAAGTAACAGAGAGCAGAACCAAAAGGATATAGGAAGAATGAATCGATCGCAAAAACAGGA
Source organism: Carpinus fangiana (assembly GCA_006937295.1). Lineage (NCBI taxonomy): Eukaryota > Viridiplantae > Streptophyta > Magnoliopsida > Fagales > Betulaceae > Carpinus > Carpinus fangiana. Next base: position 14,971,922 of record CM017323.1, on the reverse strand, counting down.
TTGACGCCTGTACTTCAAGCACCACACATCTGTTGAAAAGGATCAAAGATCCTGAACCAATTCTGCAAGCATTAAAGATAAAAAGTAAGGAAAATCACAATGAACAGAGAAGTAAATTGACAAAACGCATAGAAAACCCAATAAAACAATATTAAATATCAATTTTAGAAAGATTGATTTAATGTAAGCATAATATTTCGGGGGGGGGTGGGAAAAAAAAAAAAAAAAAAACCAAGAAATCAAGAAGCCTTTACTTCAAGTAGGATTGACTGTTAGCACATCCAAATAAATTTATTTTGGTCAGTTATTAGATAAGGAGGAGAAGAGGACAGTCCATGAAATTCAAAAACTAAGCTCAAGTCCACGTCAAGGTGGCATGGGCTTGAGAAGCACAAGCAGAAAAGAAGGTCAGAGATTAAAAAAACTTATTTTGACCGGTTGCAATACAAGCAGGAAGAGAAGCATCTATGAAGTTCAAGAAACAGGCTCAAGCCTGTGCCAAAGCTGGCTAACATGTAGTGCAGCAGCCACAAACTCTTCTGTTAGTTGACATATTGACTTTTTAATTTGAACATCAACAGAGACCATGAACCTCTACATATATTATGCATAAATAAGTGATTCTCATAGAGAAATTAACAAAGTATGTGAAAATAATACACAAAAAAAAGTTTGGTCTTCTACTACATCAAATTCGCTTGGTTTAGTTTGGGCCTCCAACTGATGCTCTAGAGCTTTCCACTGGTTTAGTTTCAGTGACAAACCAATAAAACAAAAAAACACACCTCCTACATACATAGTATTGCGTTTAGGTGAATGCATCTGGTATATGTTAGGCACCGAAACCCATTCATAATTGTCCTCATTACAAAGTAGGAACTTGGAATTATATGCCAAACAAACCAAAATGTCAGAAAAAATCATCTACCAACTGATTTAATCTGATTTTTACGCAAAATTGGAATTATTATACCTATTGTAGTCGCCAACAGCACATCTTCCTTCAATTGTTTTCTGGCCATCTAAGACAACATCAAATTTCGATATATAATATTCTTCAGACAGGATGTAGAATAAAAAGTGCATAGCTTCATAGTTGTGATAAACAAATACTTAACTCTCATAGTTATGACAAGGAAATATAATTTTGTAATGGTCAGACAATAAATATGGAGATTCATAGCAGAAACAAATAGATACCTTTTAACTGCGAGAAGAAAGGCTCCTGATCATGAAGTTCATGGACAGAAGTCTCCATAATCTGATAAAAGACGACATCTTATAAAATTTATAATGAAGTTCTGATACGCAAAGACAAACTGACATTGAATGATACCATACATTATAACTTACATTCACTATCTTGGATCCCTTATCCATAATCAGCTTCTGCCATTCATTTTCTTTCTACTTCAAGGAACTTCCCTCAGGGATCAATGTCAAATTGCAGTATGACCTACAGAAGGCTTTGGAATCTATTGATTCTAATAAAGATGATGCCAGACGCTTGTATAAGGGGTATGGAGGGACTCCTTGAAAAGAATTTGAAGAATTACCATCTTCCTTCAATTTAATAAGGCAGACACCTAAAATTATAAATAAAGTACAAAAAATGTACCAACCTTTTAAACTATGTAAACCAAAGAAGGAACACATATGCTTCATCAGGATGCCATCTTTGACTTAGAAGGCATATTGTCTAAATTTACCTTTCAATTATATTTTTGTTAAATTTTAGAGGAGTTTTGGTACTTCATATGCATCACTCACAGACGACATAATGGACCATAATTATGATAACTGAATATAAAGTCATAATACTATACAAAAGGAGAATGATTTCCAATGAGATTTTTAACTAATACTATCCTAAACTTGACATGAATTACCATAAGCTCCTTTCAGATGAAAAAGGGCATTATTAAGATATGCATACAAAGTACAATTGTGAATGCGAATTTGCTAAATCCAAACGTTAATGATCCATTTTATAGCCAAGCAAACCCAGGAAATCAAAACAATGGAATTTTAAATCTCCAACTTTTTACATGTTGAATTCTATAAGGAAAAGCAAAACAGACGCAATAGACCCGTTTGAATACCAGAAGTTTTCTTCTTCTCGACTCCCAAAAGCTGCGATTTTTCGAATTTGAAATAATCATTTCTCTGGCTTGCGATCATTAAACCACCAAAAAAACGGTGTAATCATTCATTTTCTATCCGAACCAATTGACTTCCTATATCATATTAGCAGGTTACATGTTTTTTCAATACATTTCTTATTCTGATCTCAATTTCCCAATATCGAACCCGACTTCAATGCCACCCACTCTTCAACCATTAAGATCAAAAGCCGTTTTCAAATACCCAAATCTTAATCCCTTCTCTATTAAACAAACTATAATCTTACTTACAAAAAAAAAAAAAAAAAAACTAATAATCTTTTTTCAATACATTTCTCATTCTGATCTCAATAATCACCATAACATGAACAACATAAAATGAATTCACAGCACAAACAGCTGCACACATTAAGAACAAATTTTGGAAATCCTAGGAGCAGAGAGAGCAAACAAAACGCTAACCCTACGCGAGTTTGTGAGAGTTTCCAAAGAGAGGAGAGGGATAAGGGCGTGGTAAAAAGAGAGGAGATCACATACCTGAGGAGAGGAGATCGACGGAGATGCTGAGGATATGCCGGCCGGAGTACTGCCGGAGGGAGAGTGACGGCCGGAGATGATTTTGGCGGAGAGAGAGCGACTGAGAGACTGGCCGGGCGACGGAGGAGAGAGTGAGTGAGAGAGAAAATGACGGAGAGGAAGAGGAGAAGAAAAAAAGGAGAGAGCTAGGGAGAGGAAGAGGGGTCTGCGCGGGATGAGAGAAAAAAAACGAGGAAAAAAAAGAAAAAAAGAAAAAAAAAAGAGGGGGAAGCAACAGGAAAATAAAAATAAAATAAAGAATAAAAAAATAGAGGGGGTAAATGCCAAGTTACCAAATGACATATATGTCACGTTACTATAGTTTAAAAATAAATAAATAAAATTATATGGTGACTCTTTTCAAACTATCACTAAATTGATAATGTCTCTCTAAACTTTCAATTGTGACAATATCCTCCCAAACTATCAAAAATTGTCAATATTCCCCTAATAATGAAACTACCCTTAGTAAAATTATATATATATACACACACTAAAACTTCTAGAAAAAAACATAAAACTAAAAAAAAATTAAAAAAAAAATCATTTGTATAAGTAAAAAAAAATCAATTTTCAATTTTTTTCTTGTTTTATAACTTTTTTAAATAAAAATTTTTATTTTAAAAAAATTAACAATTTTCGTGTAAGAGTATAAAAATTTTTGTTTTCTAAAAAAAAAAATATTCTTTCAAACACAAATTTTTGTTTAAATTTTTTTCTTTTTTCTTTTTTTAAAAAAATTGTTCTTTTTAAATTATAATTTTTTCCTTTTTTTAGTTAATTTTTTTATTTTTTTAAAATTTTATAGGGATATTTTTGTCTTATTGAGAAATACATAGGGGCGATTTTATCTTTTTGCTAGTCTTAGGGAAGGACATTGATAATGTTTTGGTAGTTTGGGGGGGGGAACATTGTCACAATTGAAAGTTTATGAGGAACATTGTCAATTTGGTGATAGTTTGAAGAGGAAATGTGGACTTTACCCAATTACATATATAACCCTTCATACCTTCAAATATAAATATATATATATTAATGACTATATATATAACCCAATTAATATATATATATATATATATATATGAAAGTTTGATTGCATACTTGAAACTTTTTAAGAAAGTGTAATTATCAAAAAGCAATTGATCTAACTAACAAGCTAAAAGACTAACTAACAAACTAAAAGAACGACTTTAGAATTTCATAGAAGTATAAATATCAATTTTGCTTTTAATTGTGAATGCCCTTTTATCTCTTGCTCGGCCTTTCCTTCTAGATTGAGACTTTATATACTGCTTTAATTAGTTAGTCTTTTGCTTTTAATTGTCTTTTGCCCCCATGAACTACAGCGCATTGACACTTTCCCCCCATGAACTACCAACTATGACACTTGACCTCATCAAACTATCATCTTATGACATTTTCCCCATTCCGTTAGTCAAATGGGTTAAATCTAATAGTCAACTATTTTAAATTTTTTTCTTTCCATTTTTGCTCTCACTTCAGATCAATCAAATGACTCTTATACTCTCATAAACTCTAATCCAAAAATCTAAAGTGAAGGCAAAAATGAAAGGAAAAAAATTTAAAATAGCACATGCAAGTCACATGACCGTTGACCGTTAGTTTTAACCCCTTTGACTAACGGAAGGGGGGAAAGTGTCATAAGATGGTAGTTTGTTGGGATTAAGTGTCATAGTTGGTAGTTCATAGAGGAAAAGTGTTAAAGTACTGTAGTTTATGGGGGCAAAAGATAATTACCTCTAATTTATTTTATAGTCGGAATCTTATCAGTTGAGACCTTAAGTACTTTAGGGTGTTTTTTTTTTTTCTTTCTCTTACTGCAAGTTTCTATTAGAAAGACTCAACATATTAATTAATATGGGTACACATACATCATTCCCTTTAGAGTCCTTTAGTTTTGGCAAGCCAGTAGAAATCAATGCTCAAGGGCATACACGGAATACCATAAAATGAGGGAGCCAACCAATGAAGTGTGTTTTTTTGCAAGTTTATAGCCGGCAACCTGTCCCTAGATAGGTAATATTATTTCATATTAAAAATATAAAAAATATTAAAAAAAAAGAGCCCCTTAGGTCCAGACAATCTATAAAACACACCTTTTACAGTATCCAATTAAAATCTGCCACATCATACAACTACACAAACTGAAATACAGTGAGTAACACCGGATCCTTCCAAAAATCAAAAAAATAAACTCTCCCAACTTAGTTTCGTTTGTCTCTGGAGAACTTCCCTACCACCAACCTTCAACTTCATCGCCCAGCGTCGCCAGCCAAGCCATTTCCGGCCACCTCGAAGTCGCCGTCCAGCCTAAAGTCTCCGTCTAGTCCAACGTCATCGTCTACTGCTTTTTCGGCGTCTTCCCCGGGCGTCTTCGTCCATTGCCCAACCATCCAAAGTGCACTGCCAAGACCAAACCAGACCGCCAAGGTGCAACGCTGATCTCTAACCTACCGGAGATCCCAACGCACAGCCCACACACACCTGCCGGAGACCCAAAGGCCAAAAGCTCACGCACGAAGGCCCACAGTCGGAACCTCCAAACACGCACCCAGATCGAACTGTCGGAGCAAACCCAGCACGACCGCCAGAGCTCCAATCATAGTACCTCCGATCTGTCACCGCCGACCCCCTCAACGGTCCTACCGAAGATCTAAACGCACCTACAGATCCTCGGACCCGCGACTTGATGTTCCCCGTTCAGATCGTCGGAGCCGCTTCATGACCAGACCCACAGTGCCGTTGGCCTGGGTCTCTCCGACCGGCCGTGACCTGCTGAAATTCGCTTCAAACCTCTATTCTAATGCCTCAAACCTCGATTCTAATGCTCCAAACCCGTTTCTAATGTCTCAAATCGTTTCTAATACCTCAAAATTCTTTTTTGGATTCAAATATAAAACCTAGAAGTAGAAAGTTAACCCATTAGAGATTTTATTACCCTAACTGTCGGAAACCGGCGCTGGAGAGAGATGACCCACGGCGAAACCCACCCAGCGAAACCCACGGCGTGGGTCTCGCCAGACCCACGCCGTGGGTGTGGCCAAGTTCACGAAGTGGTCTGCCCTTCGGCCTTCACCGAATCACCATTTCTTTCATATATTTTTTTTTTCTTCCTCACATAAATCCAGTGCATTAGGATTTATGTTATTATGGTGCATTTCTTTAGTTTTTCTTAGGTGTCAGTTAGATATTGGGTGCTATAAAAGTAGTGTTTTGCAGACATGACCTGATTCAAGGTTTTCTAAAAACAAAAACAAATAAGTTGGTAACGTGGTATATACGCCACATTGCCATTTACTAACGTGGCATATATGCCATGTTACTATAGGTTTTTTTTTTTTTTTAAAATTATATATATAACCCTTCATACCTTAATATATATATATATATATATAGGGTTATAGTTATTTAGTATTTAATATATATATGTTATATATTAATTGGGTTATATATAGTCATTAATATATATAACCCTAGATATATATTAAGTTATTGTATATTAAGTTACTATATAGATGATCAGTAGCAATGAAATATATATTTCTTGTTAATTCCAAGTGCCAAAAACAAATAAGTAGCAAGAAACCATCATGGTATATATATATATATATACTGCCATTAATACAACAATGCCAAAATATTAAAGAAACGAAAAGACAAAGAAGCAAACATTAACTAAGGAAGAAGGGAGAAGGTATTACCAGTTTCTTGTCCTGAATGGTAGGGGGAGGATGATTTTGAAGAAGTGCGAGGGTGTCGTAAACACCATCGAACTTGAGCTCCAGTTGCACACCACTCTACTCCGGCGAGTCCTTAACATATCTCGATTGTTGATTGATCCTACGGTAGAAATGCGTGGAAATGAGTGGAGTGAGCCATCAAGAAATGACGCTAACTTATAATATATATAGAATGACATATATAAACAATAAATATGCATTTTGGCCAATATATTGACCCTAAGATTAACTGATTTTAAAATAAATATTTAATTATTTATTTTAAAAAATTAACATTTTTAAAAATCTAAAATGGTAACGTGTTGATTGTGACACGTTGCTAAATGGTAATGTGGCATTTTGCCACGTTACCATTTGGTAACATGTGGTAACGTGTCAAATTTGACACGTTACTAAAATAATTAGTAATGTGTTGTATTTTTACATGTCACCATTTAGTGACGTGGCAAATTTTAATGAACAATAGCTACATCACTAAATGGTGTTTTTTTTGTAGTGTGGCTTCGACCATCCTAGACCAGCAGCGGTCTAGGGTGGTCGAAGCCACCCCTAGGCTCAAATGGGGTGGCCGGCCACCCCAACTTTTTCTTTCTTTTATTTTTAATTTTTTAATTATTTTAATTTTAATTTTTTTTTAAAAGTTAATTAATATTTTAAAATTTAATTTTGAGTAGGACACATGGCGTAACATGGGCGTTGGATTAAATTGAATGGCCAGGATTGTAATATGAGAATCTCATATTTCCCCTCTAATATGAGGGGATCCGGATCCCTTACTGTGACTTATTTATAATTATGTCGTTATCACCACATAACGCCCTAACTTGTCGATGGTAAATATAATTAGGGATGTGCTATCGAATAATTTTCCCTTCGCCCTCACTTAACATCAAGCCGTAACATAGATATCCATCTAGTATTATGATCTAAGATCGATTATCGAGTCAAAGCAAATTTCCTTTGCAATATTTAAATATTGCAAACCCAAACCTAAAACCATAGTTTGGAACCCAAAGCAATACAGAACAATTAAATCCATAATAACTAATAAGTCTCAAAATCTACTCAATAGAAGGTACAATACCACGTGTACACAAACCCAAGGAAAGTAAATATTTCCTGTTGCTTGTGGTGCGCTTGTATTTTACCATCTCAAGGTTATCCACGAAGAAGATTCTAGCTAAGTCATCAGGAGACTCATCATCGTAACCGCTAGCTACTAACTATAAAACAACACATTTTACAGGTGAAAAGATATAAGTATAAGTGCACAATTTAGTGAGTACAATATACATGGTTTACATGTTATCATATAGATATAGTTGTTAGAGTATTTTCTGGTCTAATAGTTTTCGATTGGTGTGATCTGCATGTTTTTCACGTTCTCCGAGACGCTCGTGATCTTCCATCTTTATGCTCTTACAAGATAATAATAAATTAAGAGAACTCGTCAGTGGGGCATCGGCGGGTTTCACTTTGATGCCTAAGTTAGTTCTTTTGAGAAAAATATGTCCAATATCCAAAAATTGAATCTATTCTTTATACTTGGTATAAGGGCCAATTTATAGGTTAGGATTATGTCTTCTACTTCAACTTGTCCTAAAAGTGCTAAGAGTTGCCTATTATTCTTTGGTGGACTGATATTGGTCTTGAGGCCCATGATGTATCATGTGGGCTAATAGAGTGGAATTATTTTTAACAGTTACCCTCAATTCCCTTTTTCGAGAAACTTGGATAAAGGGAATTCAATCAAAGTCTTGGGATGATCCGAGGCTTGATCTCACCCAAGGCTCATGTCTCCCTTCGCATCTTAGAGTTGCTCAAACATTATTGATACAATTCAATGCACTTGTTTGATTCCCACATACGGCCGACCATTAGTGAACTCAATTACTTAGGAAAATGTTTGCTAATCATATGCAGTAATAAGTGTGATTTTCAGTTCAATCATAAGATCAACATTAGACCAACAAGCATTATTATTAAGGGGTTGTTGCCGCTGGATGACTACAATCCCGCCAAATCATATCAATAGAAGTTCAATGGATCTCTTTTACTATGTTAGTTGATGTGATATATGCTTTTGTTCAGTGGTTTGGCCTTGTCGATTTGGTTCTGGTCCATTTGTTTTTCTTCCTTACTGTTTTGTTTTGATTTTCTATGCTGAGGATCAATTATTAAGTGAGATTTAGATAATTGATTAAAAAAAAAGTAATTGCTAAAAAAGAAATTTGCATTTCTTTTTTTTTTTTAAAAAAACACCATTTGTTATATGCGATTACTTTCTATTGTCATTGCTAATGATGTTATCATTTTCGTTGTACGTATGTGTTTATATAATAAACGACAACGTGTTGTCGTTGCTGAAAGGATTAATATCAGTGACAACATAACATTGCCACTGATAGTCTAATAGAATTAATACCAGCGATGAAAAATTAGCTCTTTTTTTCTTTTCTTTTTTTTTTTTTTTTAAAAAAAAAAAAAAAAAAAAAAAACTGTTTTGTGTATTGAAAAGTATTTTTGAAAGCAAAAACTCAAAAGGGTTTTTCTGCAAGGCCACGTCTGAAAACTTGTTGGATAATTATTTGAAAAGTCTTTTTAGTGTACGTTTGAATTATACTGCCATCTAGGGCTGGTCAATAATCAATGCAAAAGCCATTCTGGCAGCGTAATTTTTGCACAGCCAGCATCTTCGAACAATGAGTTACGTATGCATATTTCAAACTTATCCTAAAGGTCAACAAATAACCTTTATATTGATGGTAAAGTCAAATCTTGAACAATAGAGCTAATAGATTCTGCTGCTCGCGCCGGCTTCTTGAATCTTTGTTTAGCAGGGGAATGGGATTGCGTATAGCTGAAAGTCATTAGACTTTTCACGCGCGACAACAAAATATTGTTACTAAAAACCAATTTTTTTGTAGTGCGAAATTAAAATAACACTAATCATTATATAATCTAACAATGCACGAAAAATGTTAGCTCTTATTTAAGTTTTAAATGCAACGCTTGGAGAGTAAAAACCCTTATTTCATTTTAGTACGTGGGAAGTCACAATAACATTTTAGGGAAAGTTCACATACCTTTCTCAAATTACCATTAAATTGACAATGTCCGTCCCAAACTTTCAATTGTGACAATGTCCCCTCCAAACTACAAAAAATTGTCAATGTCTCTCCATTGATGAAACTACCCTTAGTAAAATATAAAAAAAAAATACTAAAACTTCTAGAAAAAAACATAAAATTAAAAATAATAATAATAATAAAAATCCAAAGGGTGAAATTTTTTTTTTTAAAAAAATCATTTGTATAATTTTTTTTTTCAATTTTTTTTATAACTTTTTTAAATAAAAATTTCTTTTTTTTTTTTTTAAAAAAAAAATTAACAATTTTCGTTTAAGAAAATAAAAATTTTCGTTTTCTAAAAAAAAAAAAAAAAAAATTCTTTTAAATAAAAATTTCCGTTAAAAAAATAACTTTTTTTTTTTTAAAAAAAAATCGTTCTTTTTAAATTATAATTTTTTTTTTTTAAAAGACATTATAAAATTATTATTTTTATTTTATTTTATAGGGGTATTTTTGTCTTATTGAGAAATATGTAGAAGCATTTTTATCTTTTTGCTAGCCTTAGGGGGAATATTAACAATGTTTTGGTAGTTTGGGGGCCAGGACATTGTCATAATTGAAAACTTGGGGGGACATGGTCCATTGGGTAGTAGTTTGAGGGGAAAATGTGGACTCTACTCTAACATTTTTCTATTTATTTTAATTATTTATTTATTTTTATATGTTTGCACATTGATCTAAATAATTAAGTGGCCTTCACAAGTAAGCGCATTTAGGCCTAACTAATAATGGGAACACTACAAACAATGCCATTTTTATCGACCAAAACCTAAACCTTGTCGGTTATCGTAACGGAAGTCTTGCATGATAATGTACCAATCATGTTAGCACGATCACAACATCGACAAGCGGATTGTCCCCCTCAATTGTCATCTCAACAATCGTCCCTTGCACCCCTACGAGCTCAGGCCATGAATTCTTACCTAAAAGGCCAGGCCTAAAAAAGATTGTATTAATTTGTTAAATTACCACTTGTTTTGTAAGCTTAAATTTACAGGGAGATATATATTGAATCACATAATTATTGCTTTAACATAATTACATCAACTCAATATATATATGACAAGTTTGCTGAGCTTCTTCTGGAATGTGGTTCTTGGGTTCTGATGGAAGTTTGGTTATCATTATAACACGTTTGCTTCCAATTTTTAGTTATCATTACCTTCACACTCTGATGCCATTTTTTTTTTCCTATTTCTTTAATCCTTTCATATTAATAACACTTCTATATATTTAATTATGTTGCATTGGTTGGGTGAAAGATGGTGTTTATATATGGACAAAGTTTTCCTCCAAATTGAGTTGGAAGAATCTCATTCAACCTAGTCTATAAAAGTGACATGTGTCCCTTGAACATGTGAGATGCATAGGAATGTCAATGCAGTTACGGTTAACGGTTATTTACGGTTAGCGGTTAGTGGTAATAACCGCTAACTGTAACCGTTTTAGCGGTTAGTAAATTTCATTAACCGCAACCGCTAACCGCCTAGCGGTTGACGGTTAGTGGTTAATCGACGGTTAGCGGTTAGTAAAATAGGTAACCGCCCGTTAACCGCTTTTCAAAATTGGGCTTTTTTTTGGGCTTTTTGGGCTTTTATTAATACTGTAGCATTTTTTACACTAATTTGTTTTTTATATTTTTAGTGTCTTTTTGGTCCCAATTGCTATAAAAAGAGCCCATATTGAAAAATCAAAAATATTTGATCCCAAATTTATATTTACTTGTACCTTTTTTTTTAAAAAAAAATCCTTAAATATTAAATCATAACCGGTTAACTTTAAATAAAAAAAAAAAAAAACACAACATATAAAAAAAAAAAATAAAAATCAACACAACATGAACTTGCAGCATTACTCCACAACATATATGCAATATGCGTAATTACTTAATATATACTAAATTACAAAATATTATAATAAGAATGTATGATATAAGTACTTACAAAGCTAGTTAATATGTAATTACAAACTAATTAATAATTATGTTATTTATGTAGTTTATGTTACTTGTTGCTAATATATATATTACATAACATATCATATATTATTACAAAGTTACAAACATATCATATAAATTATAATGATAATACATTAATATTTCAATTGTGGTTATAAGTAACACATTGTTTAATCTAATGTCAATTAATTAATTTTATATTATACGAATCACATTATCATTGTACATTAATAATATTATTAACTTTAATATTTGAATTATTATTGAATCATATTATTAAGTATTGATCTTTTATATTTATATTATTCAATATGTATAATTGCATATATGTATAATATATAATTATAATTTATAATATATATAGACTTATAAGTTGGTAACATACATTGGAACTAAGTCTCTAGATACTTAATTGTTCATTGTTGTATTAGTATGAACTTGCATACTTATAACTTATGACTTATGACTTATGAATATGTATATATAATTTGTTATTATATAATCAAATGATTTTATTATTAATTGATTATGTAATATAATCATATAAGTTATAGTGATAATATATTAATACTCAAATTTTGATTTAATTATTTAAAACAAAAATGTGATTTAATCATTAATGATCAATTGATTATGTTATATGTATAAATATTATTATAATTATAATTATAAAAATATAGTATATAAAAAGCGGTTAGCGGTTATGGTTAATAAACCCTATACCCGCTAACCGCTAGGCGGTTATAGCAGTTAGCGGTTAGGCAGTTATAGTGGTTAGACGGTTAAGCAATTGGCGGTTATAACGGTTAGCGGTTGGCGGGCGGTTAATAACCGCTCGCATTTACACCCCTAGAGATGCACATGCTTTTTAATAGTAGGGACAAAATTGGAATAAAATTTATTAAAAACTCATTGCATCTCATGTTACTAAAAAAATGACACATATTACCTTTATAGACTAGGTTGGAGGAGATTCCTCCAACCCAGTTTGGAGGAAAACTTTATTCTTTATATATATAGAGAGAGAATCATTACATTATCTTGTGATTAATCATTATTGACTATATATTTAGGTATGAATCTAAGGGTTTGAATTTTTCCTCCTTTGTGAGATAGCTTCAAAGAAAAAATAGAAAGTTACTCATCAAATTCGTATGAACACAATATTTATTTCACCCTAGTTCAAGGATTGATGGCCCGGCAACTAGACTGGCCTAGAAACAACATATCTTTCTTTTTTTCTCTTTTTTTTTTTTTTTGACATGTCTACACAAGAGAAGGGGAATGGAGGATTCGAACTTGTGACCCCTGCTTTATTAGGCGTAGTCCACAGTCGATTGAGTTACCCCTTAGGGACAGAAACAACATATCTATAGCTTAATAAGATGATTACATATATCACAATAGATAGGAGGAAAGTGTCATTAATTCATCAGCAACCAAAAGGCCGGCTACTCTCACCACAAGAAACTTGAGACTTTAACTATTAAGAAAACACGTGGTCATAATTTGAGGTTAAGGATTTTTTTTATTTTTTATTTTTGAAAAAAAATTGACATGGAATGATTTCATTGGATCTATATATAGGATAAATATGGGATTATAATAATTCATCTGTTTGAATGAATGAATGGAATATAAAGTTGAACTCAGTTTGCTCGTACAAGATTGGAACCATCCTATCCAATAGGTCCTTATTTAGCAACCTAAAGCTTCTCATACTTTTCTGGTCCAGCTGAGAATTCTAGTCATTTACTACACCTCTTCACTTGGCTTTCCTCCATATTTTTGCTTTGTGCAAGTTGATCAGCCAGCCAAGGGGAGCATTTTGGATCATCATTTTTAATGGTAACATGGCTGGGAAGCTAGCTTATGTGTCAAGTATATATATATAACTAGCGTGACCTTTTGAAACATCCAGGTTTTAAAGTTAAAATTAAAATATTAATGAAAGCTCTCATTCAGCAAAATAAATAAATAAATAAATAGATATATAAGAACTTGTAACTGATCATTTATTTAAAAATAACAACTGAAGCATCAACAATATGGACTTTATAAGCCCAAGATTATTCATAATAAAATAGCATTGCAATAAGATACTAATAAGAGTAGCTAGGCACTCAAGTCCAAGCTAAGCCCTATCCAATAGTAGGGACCCTTGAAACAATGCCGCTTTCATAGACCCAAACCCAAACCCTGTCGCAGCGAAAGTCAGTCGGGACAACCGATCCTTCTTCCACGATGATGGCGTCGACAAGAGGATTCTCCCTCTCAATTGTGGCCTCCGCAACCGTCCCTTGCACGCCCTTGAGCTCTGGTCATGAATTCTTCCCTACACGTACAGGCTCAAAAAGACTTGTGTTAGACCAAGGAAAACATATATATATATATATATATACACACACACACTTAAAGACAAGCACTCTTAATATAGAGATATTCATTACCTTGACACTGATCTGATGCCATAGTTTCCTTTTCCTTCACTGCTGTCTTATGTATATTGATGACACTAGCTAACTTGTATTTGTGATACGTTGTTGGGGGTGAAAGACATTGGGTATTTATAGAGTTTCATTACATTAGCTTGTGGTTTGTCATTATTGACTTTGTAGATGTATATCAAGCTTAGCGTGTGAATAGAAAAAGATAGAAGAAAAAAAAAGCTAAGGGTTTGAATTTTTCTTTTCTCTTTGTGAGATCACTTCAAAGAAAAACTTAAGCCCCTGCGTCTTTGACATAACTACCATGATTAATATATATCAGCGACGACATAACAATATTGTTGTTGTTAGAATTGATATGAGCAATGACAAGTTGCCTCATGTAAGGCATTTTTTGCAATGACATGTAATGCTATCAACGAGACATTTATTATTGTCGTTGTTGATAATTGTTATCAACAATGACTTTTCACTAATGAGTTTTTCACAATGGTGCGCGCAAATGCCACTAGTATTACTCAATTGTGACCACATTAATTAAGGCCTTAAGCCACTAGTTGTTATATATCGTTGTTAAAGATCCTATTTTTTCTTGTAGTGAGCCTCAATATATATGGTGGAGGCCAGCCTCCAATTTTTTGTCAAATCTTTGAACAAGAGAGCTAATAGAGATTTCTAACTATGACTTTTTAATGTGGTTATAGGTTTCTACTAGATGAATTTTGTAATATTTAATGTGGTTATAAAAAAATTTCATTCACCCAAAAAAACTCAACATATATTACAACATGCATTTCCCTTTTTCCCCTCTCCCNCCTTTTTAATTTTTTAATTTTTTTAATTGACCAGGGGCATTTTCGTAACTTGAATATCCAAAACGACGTCGTTTTGTGTTTTCCATCCATTTTAACAGCTTAAACTAACGGAGGGGGCTATTTTATAAGAAGTTGGTAGTTTGAGGAGTTATTTTATACCAATTGAAAGTTTGGGGGGCTAAATTACAAAATGCCGGTAGTTTGGGGGGCTAAAATATACTTTTCCAAAAAAAAAATGATGACATTCATGTAACTCGTATGTGCTCCTAATTCTTAGTTGTCATTCCCTTATGTGGACATGCTTAAAAAAGAAGAAGAAAAAAAAAAATTCTTAGTTGTCAACTTGTCATTACCTTCACACACTATGGTGCCATTTTTTTCATTTTCCCTTTCTCTCTTATCATATATATATATATATATATAAATGGTTAAATACCTAAAACCCACATAGGGTTTGGACATTTTAATTTTTTTCCCCTATGGTTCAATTTTTATCACAGAATTTACCTGTGATTTTAATAAAGACAAAAATAGTACCTTCATCCATCTGTCGTTAGAAGACTTAACAGAAATCCAAGTCACTGACACGTCGACCAATTAAAAGTCGGCACCTAGTATAAGTGTCAAGTCATCACTGATGACTAGATATTACCCATGCCACCTATTTTTTTTATTTTTATTTTTTTTTAAAAAAAACCTGATAACAAATTAAAAATAGTGTTAAATAAGTATTAAAACAAAAACAAATACTATAATTAAAACATAAAAACTCTTGGAATTAAAACACAGACAAATAGACCCACGTTAGTTCATTGTAATTCCTTCAAATAGAGATTCCAACCCAACCCAACCCCCTGCTCTAGCGACGATCCAACCCAACCCAACCCCTTGCTCCGGCGACGACCCAACCTAACCCAACCCTAATAGCTAGCGATGAATTAATGAATAAAATCAATCATATGTCTATGGTTACCAATGCCTATAATATTAATCAAAATTTAAGCCACCAAAAAATTGTTGATTTGCTTACTACTGGATTCTCCGGAACTCTTCAGAATTGGTGGGATAAACATCTCACTGAAGATTCCAGGGAAAAAATTAGGAATGCTGTCAAGCATGATGAGGAAGGCTTTCCCATTTTTGATGAACATAATGGTAGAGGTGAATTGGATGGTGTTAATATTTTGATTTATATTATCATTAAACACTTTGTAATTGGTACACCTTCTAATATTACTTCTCGCATTTCTGATTACTTAAATAATCTTCGTTGTCCCACTATGTCTCATTATAGATGGTATCAAGACGTTTTTCTTTCTCGAGTTATGGTTAGATCTGAAAGTCAAAAACCCTATTGGAGAGAAAAATTTATTGATGGATTACCTTCATTATTTGCTTACAAAGTTAAAGATGAACTTATTANATTACCCATGCCACCTATTTTTTTTATTTTTATTTTTATTTTTAAAAAAACCTGATAACAAATTAAAAATAGTGTTAAATAAGTATTAAAACAAAACAAATACTATAATTAAAACATAAAAACTCTTGGAATTAAAACACAGACAAATAGACCCACGTTAGTTCATTGTAATTCCTTCAAATAGAGATTCCAACCCAAACCCTGCTTTGGCGATGACCAAACCCAACCCAACCCCCTGCTCTAGCGACGATCCAACCCAACCCAACCCCTTGCTCCGGCGACGACCCAACCTAACCCAACCCCAATAGCTAGCGATGAATTAATGAATAAAATCAATCATATGTCTATGGTTACCAATGCCTATAATACTAATCAAAATTTAAGCCACAAAAAAATTGTTGATTTGCTTACTACTGGATTCTCTGGAACTCTTCAGAATTGGTGGGATAAACATCTCACTGAAGATTCCAGGGAAAAAATTAGGAATGCTGTCAAGCATGATGAGGAAGGCTTTCCCATTTTTGATGAACATAATGGTAGAGGTGAATTGGATGGTGTTAATATTTTGATTTATATTATCATTAAACACTTTGTAATTGGTACACCTTCTAATATTACTTCTCGCATTTTTGATTACTTAAATAATCTTCGTTGTCCCACTATGTCTCATTATAGATGGTATCAAGACGTTTTTCTTTCTCGAGTTATGGTTAGATCTGAAAGTCAAAAACCCTATTGAAGAGAAAAATTTATTGATGGATTACCTTCATTATTTGCTTACAAAGTTAAAGATGAACTTATTAATTCCACCACTGGTTTGATAGAATATGATAACCTTACTTGTGGTGATTTATTCTCCACTGTCAAAAAACTTGGTATAAAATGGTGTATTGACCAAAAAATGATTAGACAACAATTAAAAAAATTCTAGAAAAGCAAAATATGAAATGAGTAATTTCTGTGAATAATTCGGGTTACCTCCTATTGCTCTCTCTTGAAAGCAAAAGAAGAAATTTGACAAATTTTATCAGGAATAAGCCTGCTTCATATTAAAATAGTTACAAGAAAAGAAAATTTAATAAACCTGTGAAAAACTTTTCCGAACAACCCAAAAAAGAAGACTTCTAAATTTGATAAGTATTTTTTCAAAGGAAAATGTTTTAATTGTGGAAAATCAAGACATCTTGCTGATAAATGCCCAGAACCACCTAAAAAAATTAAACAATAAATTAATGTGCTAAACATTAATGACAGTGAGAAGGAAAATATTTTTAAAATTTTTTAAAATAATGATTTCTCTGATTATTCTTTTGAAAATGATTTCTTAACCTCTGACGATTCTGATTATCATTTTGCTAGTGAATTTTCTGAAAACAATGTAAAAATTAGTTGTATTGATTCTTGCTACAATAATACTAAAACTTGTTGGGTCCTTACTAAATCTGAAGAACAAGAAGATTTACTTACCTTGATTTCAAAAATTGAAAATGCTGAGTTAAAATAAGAATATCTTAAAAAACTCAAAAAAAAAAAAAAAAAAACAATAATTAAAGATATTAATAAACTTGCTAGGGCAAAAATCTCTCTTGATGAAACTTTGGAAATATTTTCTAAACAAAAATTCAAAGCAATTACTATCTCAGATTTGTAGCATAAGATTAGTAATGTCAAGAAAGAAATCGTCGTTTTAAAAAGTAATTTACAAAATGTCAAAACTGATAACAAGGATTTAAAACAACTTTTACTTTTAAATCTTCAAGAATGTTTTCAAGATAAAAAATTTGACAATGAAGATAATGATAACAAATCTGAACAATCCAATGAAGCGGAATCCTGCAATAAAGCAATTTTCGATACTATCAAGATTATCACAATTATTGATAAAGTTGTTCCTCCCAAATAGTACTCAAAAGTAAATATTATTGTTTCTCAAGATTATTCTCTTGAAATTATTGCTTTGATTGATTATGGTTCTGATTTAAATTGCATACAAGAAGGTCTTATTCCAAGCAAATACTTTGAAAAATCCTTTGAAAAATTAAATTCTGCTTCTGGAAATCGTTTGCATATTAAATATGAATTGAATAATCCATATTTGCCAAAATAATGTCTCACATTCCTGCTGTTCTCGTAAAGAATATATTTGACAAAGTGATTCTTGGACTCCCTTTCATTGCTATGCTTTATCCTTTCTCCGTTGATGAAACTGGTGTTTCAACTACTAAGATGGGCATTAATGTTAAATTTCATTTTGCTTCCAGATTTGATATTGATGTTAGTCGACTAAACTTGATTTCTGCTAAGACTAAGTACTTAAATTTCCTAAAACAAGAAGTCAAATATAAAAGATTGTTGAACAACTTTATGATAAATTGTTGCAATAAAAAATTTCTGCTTTTTGATTATAAACATATCAAGCTTAGCGTGCTGTGCGCGTGTGAATAGAAATAGAAGAAGAAAAAGAAAATGCTAAGTGTTTTAATTTTTTTTTTCTTTGTGAGATATATAGCTTCAAAGAAAAACTTAAGCCCTACGTCTTTGACATAGCTACCACCATGAGGTGCATGCTTGAGTATTAGCTGGAGTTTCCTTTGAATATTCCTTTTTCATTGCGCTGTTCTTGTATAAGATAAGCTTGACAGCTCTGGAAATGGATACTTCTCCTTAAATGAAGATGAAAATATATACATATGACATACCTGTTGGTCATTCAAGCCATTTCTTTGTCTTTGTCTTTTGTTTTTTTCATGCTTTCAGCCACTCAATGGCTAGCTAGCTGCGCTCTTTTTAGAGATTGCAATGAAGTTATTAATTATGCCTCGGCATATCTTGACAAATTATTTTTATATATATATATAGACAATTTTAGAGCAAGTAGGCGTGGTCAAAATCAACTTAGGCTTTTATATGTGTATGTGAAAATTGGGGTATATTTCATTTTTTGATCAAGAAGAAGGCCTTTCAATGCTATATATACGAGTTACATTGACTCAAATTAAGCTTAGGCGGGTTTAAATAGGTCTTTTAATTGAAAGGATAGATGTCAATGAAATGATATTTTAAATGGAGCCATGTAGTTAGTTCCATCAAGGCATCAATAGAATTCAACACAACTAATACTATTATAATTAAAAGTTCTTATTTCAAGAGTTGAACTCTCACCTTAATATATGCCAAATTACTTTGAAAATTTCCTTTTTGACCATATACTAAACCACAACCACTAAAATATTGTATACGGTGATAAGATACTATTTTGTGGTACTATAAATTAACAATTAAACCTAATTAATTAATAGGCTTTTTCCATGTCATAGGATCATTGACGACGAATAGTCATTAGACATCACCATCATATATAATTAACACGTACAATTGGCACTTTATAAAATATTGTATACGGAATGTGTACTCACGTACGGCATGATTTTATTAACTAGAAAATTAGAGGTTTTCAACGTGAAAACAAAGCCATCTATCTAAATCAAAATTTTCTCAGTCAGCATAAGATATGCTACACGCAACAGCTAGCTAGCTAGTTATCATTTATCAAATAGCAGGAAGCTGGCGTGTGGAACGAAAATTATTGCTTAACTAATTTGTAAGTAATAAAAATTGGGTGAATATATTTGTTTTACTGTCCTTTTATTTAGTGATACCCAAATTAATCCCAAATTATAACAAGAACTAATTAACCGTTACCACCCAGGCCCATCATGTAATGTTTTTCTTCTCACAAAATTTGTTTAGGATGAGATTACGCTAAGTTTGAAATGATATTAAAATTCATTTTCGAATTCCAAATAGTTGGAATTAAATACTAATCAAAGGATTATGGGGCCACTACTAAAATTTATTACGAATGTCCAAATTTAGAAGTCAAATCCACACGTATATGAACACAAGAAACTACTAATCTGTGATTCTGTGAGTTTAATTATGCCAGAGAATGGTTTGATAATCATACGTTCAACCAAAATTTAGAAACAGTAGTTTCTCCTTTATAGGTTAAAAAAAAAAATTAACAAAATGAATTTGTTAAAATGAACAACTCCCTCTCTTCCAAAAAGAGTTGAACCTGTTCAGAAGCATGTTTCTATTGTGGAGAAGGTTGATGAGTTGGAAAATGTTGTTCCTAATAAAGAAGTTGAGCCTAAATGTTGTTAGAGCAAAAAAAATTCTTGCTTTAAAGAATAATATAAAGGATAGTAAAAGTCCTTGGATTAAATATCATAAGAATAAAGCCTATAAGAACCCTATTTTCAGCCAAAGAAAGAACAACATTAAAATCCTCACAAATCATCCAAGGATTAGTACCTACTTTAGTCTTCATAGAACACAAATTATTCCAAAGAAGCTTTCTATCCACTCCCTGATTAGCCCTATGAACAAAAGATTGGTACCAACACAAATTACTAGAAAGGACCTTAATAAACAATTAATACTTTGATCACTTTTATCCAGAACAGACACTTCATAATAAGATTTTTTTCAGCAAATCCAAATTCTACCCAATAAGTGTTTTTCATAGTTGAAAACATATTCCCAATCAGGAACAATACAAGTCCTCACCTTATAAGCCTTATTCTCCTTCACACTAGTTTCAATAGAACAAATAAGACTAATTTTATGTCTTTTAATCATACTCACAACTTCCTTCTGCTTAGAGGGGTGATTCAAACCCCTAACATTCCCCAAATAAGAAAATTCATAAGGAGGGAGAAAAACCTCTCATCAAGATCTTTTCCTCTTCACCCATTTTACCTTTCCCTTTAACTTTTGCACTCTCCTCACCCAAAGCAGATTCAACACCATTTTGAAGAGAAGAAAATTTTTTTAACTCTATAAAACCTGATTTTATATTACCATCAGCTCTAGCCAAAAGATGGAAAGAATTATTCCAAGGACTTTTACTATCCTGTGTATTATTCTTTAAAGCATGAGTTTTTTTTTTGCTCTAACAACATTCCATTTAGGCTCAACTTCTTTATTAGGAACAACATTTTCCAACTCATCAACCTTCTCCACAACAGAAACATGCTTCTAAACAAGCTCAACTCTTTTTGGAAGCCAAGCCTGTTTCTCAATTTTTGTACATGAATGAGAAAGATGACCAAATGACTTACACTTCTTACATTTAAGTGGAAGCCATGGATATTCTATCCCAACTACAACCCTGCCCCCATCAACACCTACAATTTCAATCTCTTTAGGAAACCTAGATTCCATATCCACCTCAACCAACACTCTAGCAAAACCAAGCCTCAATTGCTCCTCAGTGACAGAATCAGCACAAATAGGTTTACCAACACCACTAGCCACATAACTCAAACAAGTAGCATTCCAAAACTCAATAGGCAGATTATGCAATTTAATCCAAATAGGAACAGAAGATAGAGAAATCTTGAGTAATTGCATACCAGGGGTCCATTTACACAAGATCAAAGGTTTATTAGCAATATGCTAGACTTTTGCCTCTAACACCTCATCTTTTGACTTCTCATCAGCAAATTTAAACAAATATATACCATTCTCCAACATGAAAAATTCAATCTTCCCATATTGGGCCCAAATACTTTCAACAGTATGTTTAACAATAAAATAAGGCAAAGGTTTATCAAGAAACTGGCCTACTAAAGAAGAGGGCCATTTTGAAATACCTTCTTCAATTGCTTCAATTGGAGGCTTCACAACAACCTTTCCATCCTCAAGAGAAGGAGCAAAATACTGCAATGTTCCTATGGATTTTTCCTTCTGAAACAATTTCCTCCAATCCTGTGTTACACTCTTCTGATAAGCCTTAATAGAAGACTCAACCACACTAGCCTTAGGAAAGTCAGAAGAAACCCCATATCCTTCTTTCTCAAAACAGAGTTATATATTATGAACAACCACTCTCTGTGCAGCAAGTTTTGAAGAAACAACATCCTCACAAACCTCTGCCAAGTTCTCACAAGTTTCCTCCTCCTTACTCAGTTCTATTTCACCATCCAAAGAACGAGAAGCAACCTCCAAATCAGTAGAAGCCTCCTTCAGCATCAACTTAGTCACCTTCTTCCCACCACGACCCCTAGTAGCTCTTTTAGCCATAACTCACAAAATGATCATTCCCAAATAACCGATGAAGAGTCTCTAGTGTACTAGACCAGAATCACTGTTGTTAGAACAATGACGCGCCCTCACGCTCAAGAAACCAGAAGGCGCGTGAAACCCAGTTGTAGAAATATAATTGCCTTAGAAAATCACTGGAATACTCTGCCACGTCAGCAGAGCTCTAACAAAATTCCGCCCGACATGCTTTCTTTTGTTGTGTTCTTATTACTATGACTTATTTATAATTATGTCATTATCACCATATAACACCAGTGACGGGTCTATAGGGGGACTAGGGATGGCCCTGGCCACTCCCCAAGTCCCCAAAAAAGAAAATTATCTTCTCTTCCAAACATTTTGGTTTCTTCCTTCTCCAAGTGCCATTATTGTATCAGTATGAAGTCATCATCATCTGTCATCAAAAGAAAAAGTTGGCCGAATTTGGCATTTTTCTATTATATTTGAACAACTCGTCAATTGTTTTACTATATATTTATTTCTTGATTTTTTTTTAGCAGAAAAAAGCCTCTCTATTTTAATATTGCAGAAATTCTTAGTGACCACGTGAATGAGATTTGAGATTCGCACATAACATGTTTTTGAAATCAACAGGTCTCACGTGATCTTAAGAAAATTACGAAAGGTTTGACTTTTTGTAATGGAGAATTATTTACACAAGACTCATTTGTATTAGATACTTTGAAAATCATTGATGTTATGGTCGGGTTATGACTTAGAGCCTATTTAATTGGGTGTGCACTTGATGGGGTTAAAAGTGTGTTTAACATTCAAGATGGGGTTAAAACTTTTTCGGATCAAAGGAAGAGAAGATACTTTCTCGGTCCCTCCCCATTGAACTTTCTAGATCCGTCCCTGCATAACACCCTAACTTGTTGATGGTAAATATAATCAGGGATGTGCTATCGAATAATTTTCCCTTCGCTCTCACTTAACATCAAGCCATTACATAGATATCCATCTAGTATTATGATCTAAGATCTATTATCAAGTCAAAGCAAATTTCCTTTGCAATATTTAAATATTGCAAATCCAAACCTAAAACCATAGTTTAGAACCTGTTGGGTCATGGATCAATCTCAAACGGGCCCAATAGTTCGCCGTCCCAAGTCAAAGCCCAGGTAAGTCAGAGCCCGAGAATGCTTCAGGCCTTGGGCCTCCGAGACCACGCCTCGGATCCTAGACGGAAAGATCGAGACCTAGGACTAGGATTCGAGACCTCCGAAACCCATGTCAGAGACCTCTGAGACTTGTGTGTCCGAGGCCTCTAAGGCCTTCAAGTCCAAGGCCTTCGAATCCGAGGCCTTTGTATCAGAGACCCTGAAATTTAGGGATCGGGAATTTGAATCCATTTGAATTTAAATGTCGAGCACCTGGAAACACGGAATCAGATACTCTATCTACAAGAATTCAGAATTCAAATACCAACAACCAAATCCTATCTTGATCTCCGAAGATTAAGGGACGGATAACTACTCAAATCCTTCGATAACAGACTGCCTCGCAGCCAATCAAGGAAGAGCCAGTCACTGGTTAGGGGACTACCACTCTATGCATATATAATACAAGTCATACCACACATATTGGTAAGGAAACTCTAGCTCTCTTTACGCTTTTGTTGTTTATATACTCCATCTCTCCAGTAAATACTGACTTAGGCATCGGGGTGGCTCCGCCGGCTCACCCCCGGTCTCTTCGATCCTACTATCTTCCTTATTGTGCAGGCAAGTTTACACTTGGAGCACTTGAACCAGGAATTCAGCAAGCGTGCCACATCACCAATCAGAAACTGTGCATCCACAGTTTGGCACCGTTTGTGGGAATGTTGATTCTTCAATCGCTTCTCATCATTCAAAATCTGACATGGTGAACACACGCTCTTCACACCCGTTGCAGTCTCACCCATTGCAGTCGCCTCCTAGCGCTCCCGGAGTGTCCAACAGTCCAGAGTTGGCGGAGTTCTTGAAGAATATGGCATAATCAATGGTGGTC
>CM017323.1:14670842-14947422 GCA_006937295.1 Carpinus fangiana | reverse complement strand
TCACTTAACATCAAGCCATTACATAGATATCCATCTAGTATTATGATCTAAGATCTATTATCAAGTCAAAGCAAATTTCCTTTGCAATATTTAAATATTGCAAACCCAAACCTAAAACCATAGTTTAGAACCTGTTGGGTCATGGATCAATCTCAAACGGGCCCAATAGTTCGCCGTCCCAAGTCAAAGCCCAGGTAAGTCAGAGCCCGAGAATGCTTCAGGCCTCGGGCCTCCGAGACCACGCCTCGGATCCTAGACGGAAAGATCGAGACCTAGGACTCGGATTCGAGACCTCCGAAACCCATGTAAGAGACCTCCGAGACTCGTGTGTCCGAGGCCTCTAAGGTCTTCAAGTCCAAGGCCTCCGAATCCGAGGCCCTTGTATCAAAGACCCTGGAATTTAGGGATCGAGAATTTGAATCCATTTGAATTCAAATGTCGAGCACCTGGAAACACGGAATCAGATACTCTATCTACAAGAATTCAGAATTCAAATACCAACAACCAAATCCTATCTTGATCTCTGAAGATCAAGGGACGAATAACTACTCAAATCCTTCGATAACAGACTGCCTCGCAGCCAATCAAGGAAGAGCCAGTCACTGGTTAGGGGACTACCACTCTATGCATATATAATACAAGTCATACCACACATATTGGTAAGACAACTCTAGCTCTCTTTACGCTTTTGTTGTTTATATACTCCATCTCTCCAGTAAATACTGACTTAGGCATCGGGGTGGCTCCGTCGGCTCACCCCCGGTCTCTTCGATCCTACTATCTTCCTTATTGTGCAGGCAAGTTTACACTTGGAGCACTTGAACCAGGAATTCAGCAAGCGTGCCACGTCACCAATCAGAAACTGTGCATCCACAGTTTGGCACCGTTTGTGGGAATGTTGATTCTTCAATCGCTTCTCATCATTCAAAATTTGACATGATGAACACACGCTCTTCACACTCGTTGCAGTCTCACCCATTGCAGTCGCATCCTAGCGCTCCCAGAGCGTCCAACAGTCCAGAGTTGGCGGAGTTCTTGAAGAATATGGCATAATCAATGGAGGTCCTCAGGAAGCAAAATGAGGAGCTCAATTCTCGGCTCACCTTGGCCGAAGCCCGGAGCAGTCAGAAGG
Source organism: Carpinus fangiana (assembly GCA_006937295.1). NCBI lineage: Eukaryota > Viridiplantae > Streptophyta > Magnoliopsida > Fagales > Betulaceae > Carpinus > Carpinus fangiana. The sequence goes on along the minus strand of CM017323.1, from coordinate 14,946,290 downwards.
AAAGAGAGCGCGAAGAAAGGCGTAAGAAGGAAAGGCGAGATAGAGTTCGCCGAGGAAAGAGGCATGTTAACCCTGAGCAGCTGGATAACAAAAGCACGATCCAGGGAGAGAATGAAGAAAACTGTGATAAATCACACCAAGTGGAAACTCCGAATGGTGGATCACGCCGAGAAAAGTCTCGACATGAGAAATCCCAACATGAGGGGTCTCGACGTGAGAGGCATGAAGGAGAGAAATCTCATCGATCGAGGTGACATCGAGACAAATCTCACCATGACGAGACTCGGCAGAGCCTCCATGAGACGAAGGTGAAAAATCTGGAAGAGAAATATGCTCGAATTCTCCGTCGAATCGACAGGGAAGATCCACAGCTCATGGCATGGGACATGCTGGAAGACGAAAGCCTCTCATTCACCAAACGGGCAAAGGCATATCCTATGCCCGACAAGTTTAAGATGCCTCAAATCGAGAAGTACGACGGAAGCGGAGATCCGCAGGCTCATCTGGAAGCCTTCTGGGAACACATCATTCTGCACGGCACTCCGGATGAGATTGCATGCAAAGCCTTCCCATTAACCTTAAAAGGAGTGGTGAATGACTGGTTTACTGAACTTCCCCCAAAGTCAGTAGGCAGTTTCAAGGAACTGGGACGCTTGTTCCTAACACAGTTCCTTGTAACACGAAAAAGGAAGAAGAGCGTCACCTGTCTGTTGACTCTGCTCCAAGGGAAGAAGGAATCTTTGAAAGACTTTATGCTTCGCTTTAACAGAGCGAAGCTTGAAGTGGAAAGCCCAGACGACAAGACAATTCTCAATGCCTTGATGCAGGGAGTAAGGGCGGAAGGGCCGTTGATGGCAAAGATTGGCAGAAAGAATACTCAGAAGGTTACTTTGGCCCAGTTCATGAAGTTGACCGAGGAGTTCATCCACCAAGAGGAATTGGTCGGGACACTCCTCAAGGCTCAGACACTGGAAGAGCAAGCCAAGCAGGAAAGCAAGAAGGCCTTGACGGCTCCCAAGCCGAAGGAAGAGAAGAATCCCCGAAAGGTGGAGAAGAAGTCAGGCCCACTCTTCGCCAAAAGTGAGCCTCGGAAGCCGGAAGTTCCAAGGTTCCAATAGGAGGTGTTCACCCCTTTGAACGCTAGCTTCACTGAGGTGTTCATGGCAATTAAAGGGGATCCAGCTTTCAGATCCGGTCGGACCTTTACAAGCGGGACCGCACTAGATTCTGTGAATACCATGGGGAGCATGGGCATTCAACGGAAGATTGCATGGTTCTCCGTCCAGAGATCGAGAACTTTGTTAGGAATGGAAAGCTGGTCAAGTTCCTTGCTTAGGAACATATTCGGGAAGCAAATCATCAAGGACACGTACCATTGGAAGGAAATCGAAATGGTCTCGGACATGCGGAACCGAGAAGCTGGGACCCTACTCTGAGAGAGGCTCGATATGGCGATCGAGAAGAGGAGTAAAGGAACGCTCGAGAGGTGTAAAGACCTCTCCAGAACCAGGAAGTGGTCCGAGAGATCCACACTATTTCCAGTGGGATCGCTGGTGGTGGGGATTCTAACTCGGCTAGGAAGGCGTATGCCAGGAGCATGCAAGGCGAGGAAGTGTACTCATTACACAGGCCCATGAAGGCAGTCAAAATGGAATCGGTTGTATTGTCCTTCTTGGAAGAAGATGCTCGGGGGGTCGTAATGCCCCACGACGATGCTCTAGTAGTAACCATGATTGTTGCCAACCAAGCAATCCATCGTATCCTGGTTGACAATGGGAGCTCGGCTGATATCTTATATTGGCCAGCCTTCTAACAGGTGGGAATTGAGTGGGATAGAATCAAACCATTTGGTTCTTCCCTCGAGGGATTTGGCAGAAAATAGGTCCAGCCTATTGGGATCATACCGCTACCAGTGACAGCAGGAACCGCTCCCAGATTGTCCACTGTAATGGTGGATTTCTTGGTAGTCGATCGACCATCCGCCTACAATGAGAGCATCGATCAACCAGCGTTGAACAAGTTGAGAGCTGCAACCTCAACTTACCACTTCATGATGAAGTTCCCAACCTAGGAAGGGATAGGAGAAGTGATGGGAAATCAACTTGCAGCGAGGAGGTGCTACAACATCTCCATGAAGAAGGTCTCGGATCCGACCAATCTCACAGTGGCCTCGATGTCCGAAGCCAAAGGGGAACCAACAGAGCCACTCGAGGAGGTGACTGTAAGAGAAGGAAAAGTCTTGCAGATCGGGACTTGTCTTACATGGGAAATCCAAGAAGACCTCGTGGACTTCCTCCGTAGGAATATGAAGGTGTTCGCTTGGTCACTTGCAAACATGCTAGGGATCATCCCGGAAGAAGAGAGGGAAGTTCACACCAGAAAGAGTCGAGGCTATAGCTATTGAGGTCGAGAAGCTTTTGGAGGCGCAGTTTGTCCAGGAGGTCTACCACCCTGACTGGTTGGCCAACGTAGTCCCGGTAAAAAAGTCTAACAAAAAGTGGAGGATGTGTGTGGACTTCACCGACCTCAACAAGGCCTGTCCTAAAGATAGCTTCCCTCTCCCTCGCATCGATGCACTGGCCGACTCCACCTCCGGGTACAAGTTACTCAGTTTCATGGATGCATTTTCGAGCTACAACCAGATCCTCATGCACCCGAAAGATCGAGAGAAGACTGCATTCATCACTGATCGAGGCCTTTACTGCTACAAGGTAATGCCTTTCGGTTTGAAGAATGCAGGGGCTACATACCAGTGGCTTGTGAACAAAATGTTCCAAGCCCAGATCAGAAGGAACATGGAGGTGTATAAGGACGACATGCTAGTGAAGAGCACAGAATCAGTTAGCCATGCCAATGACCTCCATGAAGCATTCAAAACGTTCAAGCAGTACAGGATGAAGTTGAATCCCGCCAAGTGTGCATTCGGAGTGTCATCCGGGAAGTTCTTGGGTTACATGGTCTCGAGCAGAGGAATCGAGGCCAATCCCAAGAAGATCCAATCCATCCTGGAGATGCAGTCCCCAAAGACCACAAAGCAGCTCCAGAAGCTCACTGGAAGGTTAGCGGCATTGAATCGGTTCATCTCTCGTTCCACTGACAAATGCCTCCCTTTCTTCAAAATTTTGAGGAAGGCATTCGAGTGGTTGGACGAATGCAAGGAGGCCTTTTCCCAGTTGAAGAAGTATCTGACGAGCTCACCCTTGCTGAGTAGAACTGTTCCATGTGAGGTATTATACCTTTACCTAACAGTTTCTCCCACATCAATTAGTGCAGCTCTGATCCGAGAAGACGAGGGAGTACAGAAGCTAGTGTATTTTGTCAGCAAAGCATTGCAAGGAGCAGAGGAGAGATATCCTCAAATCGAGAAGCTGGCATTCGCTCTCATTATAGCCTCGAGGAAGCTTTGGCCATACTTCCAAGCTCACACCATACAAGTCCTCATAGAGTACCCACTCAGAAAGGTGATGCAGAAGCTTGACCTATCGGGAAGATTGGTAAACTGGGCTATCGAACTAGGACAGTTTGACCTCGAGTTTGTCCCAAGGAATGCAATCAAGGGCCAGGCCCTTGCAGATTTTTTGGCCGAGTTTACGAACTTGCCAGAGACAGAGAAACCGGAGACATAACGGAATTGGATCGTCTAAGTTGATGGCTCATCCACAAGGAAGAATGGAGGAGCTAGAATTTTGCTCATCACTCCAGACGGGGAAGAGTTGAGTAGCTCCCTAAGGCTGGAGTTTAGGACTACCAACAACGAAGCCGAATACAAGGTTGTCATTGCAGGCCTCGGAATGGCCCTCGAACTGGGAGCCGAATTTGTGGAAGTTCGGAACGACTCCCAGGTCATCGTGGGTCATATTCAAGGAGAGTTTGAAGTGAAAGGGAAAAAGATGAAAAGGTACCTGACCAAGGTACAAGACATGCAATCTTCTTTTAGAAGTTCTGCATCACGAAGGTCCCCAAAGAAGATAATGAGAAGGCAGATCGTTTAGCTCGAATGGCCTCTACCGAGACCATAAAAATTGAGGAAAGTAGAGAACTCATCCGGAGTCTGACACACTCCTCGATATCTGACCAGCATAATTGGCCTTAATCGAGGAGGTCTTAGACTGGAGAAGGGAACTCATCGACTACCTGGAAAACGGGACTCAGCCATCAGAGAAGAAGTCTGTTGTGCAGCTGAGAATGAAAGCAGGAAGATTCACAATAGTGAATGGAGCACTTTATAAGAAACGGTTCACCTTACCTCTTCTAAAGTACGTCTCTCCCAAGGAAGGGAACTACATCCTTCGAGAGATTCATGAAGGAATCTGCGGAAGTCACTCTGGAGCAAGGGTACTAGCACACAAGGCAGTAAGAGCAGGGTTCTACTGGCCTAGCATGAGCAAGGATTCAAAGGCAATTGTCCAAAATTGTGACAAGTGCCAACGATTCGTTAACATCACCAAGCAACCCCCCAAGGAGTTGAGCTCAATCTCTTCTCCTTGGCCCTTCTCACAATGGGGGGTAGATATAGTGGGATCCTTACCCCGAGGAAAAGGGGGTGTTCTATTCGCGGTTGTTGCTGTGGACTATTTCACTAAGTGGGTTGAAGTCTAGCCCCTAGTAAATATAACAGCCAAAAGCATCGAATGATTCCTATGGAAGAATATTGTCTGCCTCTATGGTGTGCCACATGCATTCGTCACTAACAACGGGAAGCAGTTCGACTGTGACTCATTCCAGAAGTGGTGTGTTGAGCTTCACATAAGGAATTACTTCTCATCTCCTAGACATCTTCAGGCAAACGGGCAAGTAGAAACTACCAACAAGACCATTTTCAAAATTTTGAAAAGGAAGTTGGGAGACAGGAAAGGAGATTGGGTAGACGATCTCCCAGAAGTCCTTTGGGCGTATCAAACTATGAGAAGGACTCCAACGGAAGAAACCCCTTATGCTCTCGCTTTCGAAACTAAAGCAATCATTCCAGCAGAGTTGGGGTCGGGAACCTTAGGGTGGAAGCTTACAAGGTAGAGACCAAAGATGAAGGACTTAAGCTTCACTTTGACCTGCTGCATGAAAAGCGTGATCATGCTCAGATCACCATGTCAGCCTACCAGGAAAGGGTGGCAGGGTACTTCAACAAAAAGATTATTTTCAATAAAGGAATTCTTAGAGTTTATCTTCATAAATTGTTGGAACTGACTGGAACAAACATTAAGTGCTTAGACGGATCAATTCGGGACCTGGTCTTCATCAGGTAGATTGATCCGAGACCCGACTCTTAAAATAGGAAAACGGGAAAAATTAAGTGATCAGAGGATTGATCCGAGACTTGGTCTTCACCAGGACAATCGATCTGAGACCTGACACTTAACATGAATACATACATCTTAAGTTGTCGGATAGATCAATCCGAGCCCAACCTGATCTTCATCAGGCGGTTTGGTCCGAGACCCAGCACTTAAGCAGGAATACATGTACTAAGTGCTTAATCGGACCAACCCGAGACTTGATCTTCATCAAGCCGATTGGCTTGAATCCTAACACTTAACGGGAATATGCATATTAAGTAGTTGGTTAGGTCAGTCCACCCCCTGGTCCTTATCAGGCAAACTAATTCAAAACCCAACACTTAGCAGGAATACATGCATATAAATTAGTTGGATAGGTCTGTCTTCCACCTGTTCTTCATCAGGTAGACTGATTCGAAACTCAACACTTAACTAGAAAACAAATGCAGGAAAGGAATCGATCCACCAAAGACTTGGTCTGCACCAGGTAGGCTTGACCAAGACCTAAGTGGAAACAAGATTCAGGAAATTGAGATCAAGTCTCGGATCTAAGACGGAAGGATCCGAGGTCAAGGGTCTCAAAATCAAGACTCAACACTTGGAAAAATTTCCAAGTGTTGAACAACTTGAGGCCTGCTTCTCGAGCATAAGGAACTCGGGCTTGAAACCTAGCATGTGCCTTCGGAAATCAGTTTACAAGTGATAATCTTGTGATTATTTTGCAAGAAAAGAGGTTATCTTCATAATCTCAAACAGGAAATCGAGATTGAGTCCCGGATTCGAGACGGAAGGATCCGAGACCAAGGTATCGAAATCGAAACCCAAAACTTAGAAAAATCTCGAAGTATGAGTAACGTGAGAGCTCCTTGAGCTCAAGGAACTTAAGCTCAGGACCTACGCTCACTCTCGAAAATCATATTAGTTTTGTGACTAGTTAGCAAATTAATATCTTATGTTCACAATTTTGAGTTGGAATAGCAGGAAATAAAGGAAACAATTCAAAGGAATTAACATTTTTCATTAATGTATGGAATGTACACAAGAAGATAGTTGCAAAACTATACAAGTAAACAGAATATACAAAGCTATCTACTTTTCCCCCCTGAGGAGTAACATGGGGGTCTTGAACAACATGAGCAGCCTCTGCATCTTTAGACGCCTTCCTAGCTTCTCCGCCTTCCAGGGCAGCCCTAGGCTCGGCATCCCTGCAGCATCCGGCATTTCTTCTCACCCCAAGCTGGTCAGGCGCCGAATGGTCTCATTGGTGCAGGGAATGTCCTCGATATTCACAAGGTTAAGGTCCACCTTCCGAGCAGGGTCTCTCCACCAAGTCCGGAAGGTCTCGAACCCAAGATGGACTCCGTCCGCCCAGGTAGCGTCTTGAACCCTCGAGGCAAAGGACAGTTGATGGAGATAGTCGGCCGCCTTTGCCTGAGCCTCCTTCAGCTCGAGCATCACCTTCCTATGCTCGCCGTGGAAGTGCTTGTACCTTTCCTCGGCAACCAGCTTGCCCTTCAAGGCCCTATCAACTGAGGCCTAGCTCTCCGCCAACTGCTCGAGGGTCTCTGTATGCTTCTCCTTGAGCTGCCCTAGTTCCTCCTTGAGGATAGAGTGATCCTCTTAGAGTTCGGCATGCTCGGCCTGCAGAGCAGCATGACTCTCTTAGAGAGTAGAGTGTTTGGCTTGCAATCCCTCGAACTCCTCAAAAAGATTGGCAAGCTCCGCCTTGGCTTGATCACTGGCCATGGAGGCATCGGAAGCCTCGCACTCCATCACCGTCGAGTGCTCTCCAAGGATTCAAAGGTCCTCCTAGTGTTTGGCTACCACCGCCTTGAGTTTGGCATTCTCCTCCTCGGCCTCCGATAGTTTCTTCTTCAAGTTCTCTGCTCCATCGTCCTTAGCCGAGACCTTCCTGAAGTAACAGTAGATGAGTGTCGATCTAAGGAAGGCCTGCAATGGGAAAAAATACAGCATTAGATGATAATGAATACAGGAAGGAGAGAAAGTGGAATTAGGAATACTTACCAAGCACTGCATAGTCAACATCTCCTCTGCCAGGCCTCGGGCCAAGATGTCACGCTTCATCTGAAGCTTTTTGTGGTCCACCAGATCCACTACGGCCTTGAAGGGGTTGCCCTTTAGGTCCCCTCCTAGCTTGGCTAGCCTCCCTCCAATGGTCTAGTTGGCCCCCTCTGGCCGTATTTTGGCTGTGCTCTCAGAATCGGAAGCCTCGGGCGCCTCAGAAGCTTGAGGCCTTTTCGAACCTGAAGCCCTGTCGACTCCGGTATGAGTCAGACTCCGAGGCCTTTTAGAGGTCGGGGCTCGAGAAGAAGCCTCCACTTCCAAAATTGGAGACAAAGCCTTGTGGGGGTCTTAGCAGCTGCGGTAGCAGATGGGCCTATATTATCATCCTCCATCCCTATGGAGTCCTCTGATCCCATGTCGAGATCCTCCAGGATGTACTATATGTTCGAGCCCAGAGGATGATTCAGCATGGAGGGAATGGGCCTCTCTGGTGCTCGCAATGGTTCTTCTTCAACCACCTCCACCATGTTCACAGGAACAGACAAGATTGGCTCGTTGGCCAGGAATGCCTCGACATCCACCATTTATGGCATGGATGGAGGAGGTGCTTGCTTCCTTCGCAACGCCAGGAAGCCAGCCATATTCGTCGCCTTAACCGTTGGGACAGCCGTCTTGATCACCTTGGCAATAGGCTCGATCATTGGGGTGGCGGGTTCGAACATTGGGACGGCAGGCTCGGCCATCTTTTTCAGCTTCCTATTCTTCACAAGAGGAGCCTCGATCACCTACACGTCCGACTCCTCAACAGAAGCCGAAACTTAGGGGGTTGGCTTGGGGATAGCCTCGACGGGCTTCTAAACCTCCAGCTCATCCTCCTCGTCGACCAGCTTCAATGCCCTGGCCACTCGAGAAGGGACTTCCACCTTCTTCTTCTCCACTACCGAGCTCTTCTTTTTCGGTGGAACAACTGGAGACGCTGGAGGAGTTGGGGCCTTCCGCTCATGAATCTTGAAGGCCCTAACAGTCCGTATTGGATAGACTACTTTCTTGGGCTTCTCGGGCTCGATCATTTTGCCCTTGCCCTTGTCTATCTTCTTTAACTTACCCTTATCAGCAGCTTGGGCTTGGTCTTTTCGAGGGGTAGCACCCCATGTATTAGCGGCAGGAGGACCCGGGTTAACAGGAATCCCGATGAGCTCCTATCTCAACCTAACCGCGATGTGACCAGCAAGCGCGTAAACGAACTCTATGAGCCTCGGGATCAAGGCTAACACGCTATATAGCATGCACAAGTCATGCCTCTGTGCCACTTGAGGACATCGTTGACCTGGGATAGCTCGACCCTGGTCAAATTAGGCCCCTGTTGACCTTTCTCAGAAAACGCGTTGTTTTCGCCCTGAACTCTGGGGCCAGTTGCCTGTTTTAAAGGAGCAAACTCCCATTGCCCCGAGGCGAAGAAGAATTTGTTCTTCCACCCTCGATTACTGGAGTATTTAGCCTCCAGCTATACAAGCTTTCCTCGCCCAGTCTGGACGTTGTACACTCCAGCACCACCGGGATTTTTGTGGACTCGATGCAGGTGAAAGAATTCCCTTGCTGTTAGTTAGTGCTCCTTGCCCAGTGCCAGAGGCCACAGCACCATACAAGCATAAAGGACCCTCCATGCGTTGGGCACCAGTTGGTGGGGGGCCAGGTCCAAGTAGCTGAGCAGCTCTCGAATTATAGGAAGGAATGGGAGCCGAAAGCTTGCCTGGAACATGACCTCGTACACACAGACTTTGTGACAGTTTGAGCGTACCACGGCGCCTGATTTATCTTCGTTGAAATGAATTTTGACGAAGTTGGGGATATAGAACTTTGTTATAATCCGACGCTCATCGGCCTTTGTCAGTTTGGCCTCCCGTAGAGTAGGGTGGGCATCGCCCAACCCGTCAGAATCGTTGACATCTTTAGTCATGTTTGATCGAAGAAAGAAGGTAGAAGATAAAGATCGAGAAAGAGAAGGGATGGTAAAACTAATGCAGAGAAGAGGAAAGAGAACAGAAAGCTTAAGAGCGCAGGAGAAGTTTGCAGGAATAAAAATGATCAAGTGAGGGCTCAAGTACGGATTTTATAGGGGAAGTAGAGAAGACGAGGCGTCGAGGCAGGTTAAAGAGAAGACAACGAAGAGATGCGCCTCGAATCCCCAAAAAATGCCTCGACTTCTTGACAGCTGGTCAATCATTATGACTGACAGCCGACAGCCGCTCGTGCAGCCATTCCGAGACCGACACGTGGCGGAGCCTCGAACAACAGAATTGGTGCATTAAATGATCGGCGCCTCCTCGAGCAACCCATACATCTCAAAAAATTTGGGCTGGAAATTTTTGGCGGGAAATTTCAAAAATTTTCCCGCCCAAAATATATATTTTTTTAAATTCAAATTTTCCCGCCTCGACTGGATCAAAATCTATTTTTTTGACCACTCCACGAATTCGACCAAGCCTCGAGAGCCATCTATACCCTGGAATTTGGGTAGGCCTCGAAAAGTCTGATCCATTCGTCGGGAAGACTGGAATTTCCACAATCCTCTAGACAAGGAAATTGAGGGGGTAACTGTTGGGTCACGGATCAATCTCAAACGGGCCCAATAGTTCACCGGCCCAAGTCAAAGCCCTGATAAGTTAGAGCCCGAGAACGCCTCAGGCCTCGGGCCTCCGAGACCACTCCTCGGATCTGAGACGGAAAGATCGAGACCTAGGACTTGGATTTGAGACCTCCGAGATCCGTGTGTCCGAGGCCTTCAAGTTCGAGGCCTCCGAATCCGAGGCCCTTGTATCCGAAACCCTGGAATTTAGGGATCAGGAATTTGAATCCATTTGAATTCAAACGATGTGATCTTATCCATCCAATTCAAATATCGAGCACCTGGAAACACGGAATCAGATACTCTATCTGCAGGAATTCAGAATTCAAATGCCAACAACTAAATCCTATCTTGATCTCTGAAGATCAAGGGACGGATAACTACTCAAATCCTTCGATAACAGACTGCCTCGCAACCAATCAAGGAAGAGCCAGTCATTGGTTAGGGGACTACCGCTCTATGCCTATATAATACAAGTCATACCACACATACTGGTAAGGCGACTCTAACTCTCTCTACGCTTTTATTGTTTATATACTCCATCTCTCTAGTAAATACTGACTTAGGCATCGGAGTGGCCCCGCCGGCTCACCCTCGGTCTCTTCGATCCTACTATCTTCCTTATTGTGCAGGCAAGTTTACACTTGGAGCACTTGAACCAGGAATTCAGTAAGCGTGCCACGTCACCAATCAGAAACTGTGCATCCACAGAACCCAAAGCAATACAGAACAATTAAATCCATAATTAGTCTCGAAATCTACTCAATAGAAGGTACAATACCACGTGTACACAAACCCAAGGAAAGTAAATATTTCCTCTTGCTTGTGGTGCGCTTGTATTTTGCCATCTCAAGGTTATCTACGAAGAAGATTCTAGCTAAGTCATCGGGAGACTCATCATCGAAACCACTAGCTACTAACTATAAAACAACACATTTTACAGGTGAAAAGATATAAGTATAAGTGCACAATTTAGTGAGTACAATATACATGGTTTACATGTTATCATATAGATATAGAGTATTTTTTGGTCTAACAGTTTTCGATTGGTGTGATCTGTACGTTCTTCACGTTCTCCGAGACGCCCTTGATCTTCCATCTTTATGCTCTTACAAGATAATAATCAATTAAGAGAACTCATCGGTGGGGTGTCGTCGGGTCTTACTCTGATGCCTAAGTTAGTTCCTTTGAGAAAAGTATGTCCAATATCCAAAAATTGAGTCTATTCTTTATACTTGGTATAAGGGCCTATTTATAGGTTAGGATTATGTCTTCTACTTCAACTTACCCTAAAAGTGTTGAGAGTTGTCTATTATTCTTCTGGTGGGCTCATATTGGTCTTGAGGCCCATGATGTGGGCTAATAGAGTGAAATTATTTTCAACAGTTATTATACCCTCAATTCCCTTATTCGAGAAACTTGGATAATGGGAATTCAATCAAAGTCTCGGGATGATCTGAGGCTTGATCTCATCCAAGGCTCATGTCTCCCTTCACATCTTGAAGTCGCTCAAACATTTTTGATACAATTCAATGCACTTGTTAGATTCCACATACGGCGGACCACTAGTGAACTCAATTACTTAGCAAAATGTTTGCTAATCATATGCAGTAATAAGTGTGATTTTCAGTTCAATCATAAGATCAACATTAGACCAACAAGCATTATTATTAAGGGATTGTTGCCGCTGGATGACTACAATCCCGCCAAATCATATCAAATGGGTCTCTTTTACTATGTTAGTTGATGTGATATATGCTTTTGTTCAGTGGTTTGGCCTTGTCGATTTGGTTCTGGTCCATTTTTTTTTTCTTTCTTATTGTTTTGTTTTGATTTTCTATGCTGAGGATCAATTATTAAGTGAGATTTAGATAATTGATTAAAAAAAAAAACTAATTGCTAAAAAAGAAATTTGCATTTTTTTTATAAAAAAAACACATAATTTATTATACGCGACTACTTTGTATCATCATTGCTAATGATGTTATCATCTTCGTTGTATGTGCTTATATAACCAACGACAACGTGTTGACGTTGTTGAAAGGATTAATATCAGTGACGACATAACATCGCCACTGATAGTTTAATAGAATTAATACCAGCTATGAAAAATTATCTTTTTTTTTTTTCTTTTTTTAGACAAAAAAAAAAAAAAAAAAAAAATTGTTTTGTGCATTGAAAAGTATTTTTGAAAGCAAAAACTCAAAAGGGTTTTCTGCCAGGCCACGTCTGAAAACTTGTTGGATAATCATGTTTGAAAAGTCTTTTTAATGTTTGAATTATACTGCCATCTTGGGCTGGTCAATAATCAATGCAAAAGCCATTCTGGCAGCGTAGTTTTTGCACAGCCAGCATCTTCGAACAATGAGTTACGTATACGTATTTCAAAACTTATCCTAAAGGTCAACAAATAACCTTTATATTGAGGGTAAAGTCAAATCTTGAACAATAGAGCTAATAGATTCTGCTGCTCGCGCCGGCTTCTTGAATCTTTGTTTAGCAGGGGAATGCGATTGCGTATAGCTGAAAGTCATTAGACTTTTAACGACAACAAAATATTGTTACTAAAAACCAATTTTTTTGTAGTGCAAAATTAAAATAACTAATCATTATATAATCTAACAATGCACGAAAAATGTTAGCTCTTATTTAAGTTTTAAATACAATGCTTGGAGAGTAAAAACCCTTATTTCGTTTAAGTACGTGAGAAGTCATAATAACATTTTGGTGAAAGTCTACATATATACCTCCACTACCAAATTGACAATGTCTTGCCCAAACTTTCAATTGTGACAATGTCCCTTCTAAATTATCAAAAATTGTCAATGTTTCCCCAATGACGAAACTACCTTTAGTAAAATATAAAAAAAAATACTAAAACTTCTAGAAAAAAACATAAAATTAAAAAAAAATAAAAATAAAAATCTAAAGGGTGGAAAATTAAAAATTAAAAAAAAAAATCGTTTGTGTAAGATTTTTTTTAAAAAATTGATTTTTTTATAACTTTTTTAAATAAAAATTTCTTTTTCTTTTTTTCTTTTTTTTAAAAAAAAATTAACAATTTTCGTCTAAGAAGATAAAAAATTTCGTTTTCTTAAAAAAAAAAAAAAAAATCTTTTAAATAAAAATTTCCATCTAAAAAATAATTCGTTAAAAAAAAATATATATTTTTAAAAAAATCTTTCTTTTTAAATTATAATTTTTTGTTTTTTTTTTAATTATAAAATTATTTATTTTATTTTATAGAGGTATTTTTGTCTTATTGAGAAATATATTGAGGCATTTTTATCTTTTTGCTAACCTTAGGGGGGACATTGACAATATTTTGGTAGTTTGGGGGCTAGGACATTGTCATAATTGAAAGTTTGGGAGATATTCTCAATTGGGTGGTAGTTTGAGGGAAAAATATGGACTTTACCCTAACATTTTTCTATTTATTTTTATTTTTTTATATGTCTGCACAATGATCTAAATAATTAAGTGGCCTTCACAAGTAAGTGCATTGAGGCCTAACTAATAATGGGAACCCTACAAACAATGCCATTTTTATCAACCAAAACCTAAACCCTGTCGGCTATCGTAACGAAAGTCTTGCATGATAACGTACCAATTGTGCTAGCACGATCACAACATCGACAAGCGGATTGTCTCTCTCAATTGTCATCTCAACAATCGTCCCTTGCAGCCCAACGAGCTCAGGCCATGAATTCTTACCTAAAAGGCCTAAAAAAGACTTGTATTAATTTGTTAAATCACCACTTGTTCTATAAGCTTAAGCTTATAGGAAAAGATATATTGAATCACATAATCATTACTTTAACATGATTAGATCAACTCAATATGACATGTTTGCTGAGCTTCTTCTGGAATGTGGTTCTTGGGTTCTGGCGGAAGTTTGGTTATCATTATAATTAACATGTTTGCTTCCAATTTTTAGTTATCATTACCTTCACACTCTGATGCCATTTTTTTTTTCCTTTTTCTTTAATCCTTCCTTATTAATAACACTTCTATATATTTAATTATGTTGCATTGGTTGGGTGAAAGATGGCGTTTATATATATAGAGAGAATCATTAATTACATTAGCTTGTGATTAGTCATTATTGACAATATATTCAGGTATGAATCTAAGGGTTTGAATTTTTCCTCCTTTGTGAGATAGCTTCAAAGAAAAAAATAGAAAGCTACTCACCAAATTCGTATGAACACAATATTTATTTCACCCTAGTTTAAGGATCGATGGCCCGGCAGCTAGACAGGCCTAGAAACAACATATCTATGGCTTAATAAGATGACTACATAGATCACAATAGATAGGAGGAAAGCGTCATTAATTCATCAGCAACCAAAAGGCTACTCTCACCACAAGAAACATGAGACTTGAACTATTAAGAAAACACGTGGTCATAATTTGAGGTAAGGATTTTTTTTTTTAATTTGACATGGAATGATTTCATTGGATCTATATATAGGATAAATATGGGATTATAATAATTTATCTGTTTGAATGAATGAATGGAATATAAAGTTGAACTCAGTTTGCTCGTACAAGATTCGAACCATCCCATCCAATAGTTCCTTATTTAGCAACTTAAAGCTTCTCATACTTTTATATATAGTCCAGCTGAGAATTCTAGTCATTTACTACACCTCTTCACTTGGTTTTCCTCCATATTTTTGCTTTGTGCAAGCTGATCAGCCAGCCAAGGGGAGCATTTTGGATCATCATTTTTAATGGTAACATGGCTGGGAAGCTGGCTTATGTGTCAAGTATATATAACTAGCGTGACCTTTTGAAACATTCAGGTTTTAAAGTTAAAATTAAAATATTAATGAAAGCTCTCATTCAGCAAATTAAATAAATAAAGAAATAGATATATAAAAACTTGTAACTTATCATTTATTTAAAAATAACAACTGAAGCATCAACAATATGGACTTTATAAGCCCAAGATTATTCATAATAAAATAGCATTGCAATAAGATAATAATAAGAGTAGCTAGGCACTCAAGTCCAAGCTAAGCCCTATCCAATGGTAGGGACCCTTGAAACAATGCCGCTTTCATAGACCCAAACCCGAACCCTGTCGCAGCGAAAGTCACGCGTGACAGCCGATCCTTCTTCCACGATGATGGCATCGACAAGAGGATTCTCCCTCTCAATTGTGGCCTCCGCAACCGTCCCTTGCACGCCCTTGAGCTCTGGCCATGAATTCTTCCCTACACGTACAGGCTCAAAAAGACTTGTGTTAGATCAAGGAAAACATATATATATATACACTTAAAGACGCAAGCACTCTTAATATAGAGATATTCATTACCTTGACACTGATCTGATGCCATAGTTTCCTTTTCCTTCACTGCTGTCTTATGTAAATTGATGACACTAGCTAACTTGTATTTGTGATATGTTGTTGGGGGTGAAAGACATTGGGTATTTATAGAGTTTCATTACATTAGCTTGTGGTTTGTCATTATTGACTTTGTAGATGTATATCAAGCTTAGCGTGTGAATAGATAAAGATAGAAGAAAAAAAAAGCTAAGGGTTTGAATTTTTCTTTTCTCTTTGTGAGATCGCTTCAAAGAAAAACTTAAGCACCTGCGTCTTTGACATAACTACCATGATTAATATCAGCGACGACATAACAATATTGTTGTTGTTAGAATTGATATGAGCAATGACAAGTTGCCTCATGTAAGGCATTTTTTGCAACGACATGTAATGCTATCAACGAGACATTTATCATTGTCGTTGTTGATAATTGTTATCAACAATGACTTTTAGAGTCGTCACTAATGAGTTTTTCTCAATGGTGCGCGCAAATGCGACTAGTATTACTCAATTGTGACCACATTAATTAAGGCCTTAAGCCACTAGTTGTTATATATCGTTGTTAAAGAACCTATTTTTTCTTGTAGTGAGCCTCAATATATAGGGTGGAGGCGAGCCTCCACTTTTTTGTCAAATCTTTGAACAAGAGAGCTAATAGAGATTTCTAACTATGACTTTTTAATGTGGTTATAGGTTTCTACTAGATGGATTTTGTAATATTTAATGTGGTTATAAAAAAATTTCATTCACCCAAAAAAACTCAATATATATTATAACATGCATTTCCCTTTTTAATTTCCCCTCTCCCGCTTTGAATTAATAGAAAAAAAAAAAAAAAATGATAACATGCATGTAACTGGTATGTGCTCCTAATTCTTAGTTGTCATTCCCTTATGTGGACATGTTTAAAAAAGAAAGAAAAAAAAAATCTTAGTTGTCATTACCTTCACACACTCTGATGCCATTTTTTCCATTTTTCTTTTCTCTCTTATCATATATATATATATATATATATAAAGGGTTAAATACCTAAAACCCACATAGGGTTTGGACATTTCAATTTTTTCCCCTTATGGTTTGATTTCTATCACAGAATGTACATGTGGTTTTAATAAAGACAAAAATAGTACTTTCATCCATTTGCCGTTAGAAGACTTAACAGAAATCCAAATCACTAACACGTGGACCAATTAAAAGTTGACATCTGGCATAAGTGTCAAGTCATCACTAATGACTAGATATATATTACCCATGCCACCTTTTTTTTTTAAAAAAAAAAAAAAAAACCCGATAACAAATTAAAAATACTGTTAAATAAGTATTAAAACAAAAACAAATACTATAATTAAAACATAAAAACTCTTGGAATTAAAACACAGGCAAATAGACCCACGTTAGTTCATTATAATTCCTTCAAATAGAGATTCCAACCCAAACCTTGCTTCGGGGACGACCCAACCCAACCCAACACCCTGCTTTGGCAACGACCCAACACAACCCAACCCCTTGCTCCGGCAACGACCCAACCTAACCCAACCCCAATAGCCGGCTGTTGGGTCATGAATCAACTCTACAGAACCGGCCCAACATCTTACTGGGCCCAGAGAAAGCCCACGTCATCAGAACCCAGGAGTGTCTCGAGCCTCGAGGGCCCAAGAGCGTCTCAGGCCTCGAGAACCCGAGAGCGCCTCGATCATCCGAGAAAGCCTCAAGCATCGAGCATCCGAGAACGTCTCGGGCCTCGATCATCCGATACCTTCGACACTTGAGTCCAAGACTTCCGAAGCCCTGAAAGCTAGGAATCAGGAGATTGAATTCATAAGACTCGACCTTATCCATCTAATTCAAATGCCAAGCACCTGAAATCACGGAATCAGATACATTATCTGCAAGAATTCGAAATTCAAACACCATAACAACCAAATCCTATCTTGATCTCATCAGATCTTGAAACGGATAACTACTCAAATCCCTCGATAACAAACTGCCTCGCAGAACATCAGGGAAGAGTCAGTCACTGGTTAGGGGACTACCACTCCATGCCTATATAATACAAGTCACTACCACACATTCTGGTAACGCAACTTTTGCACTCTTTACGCTTTAGCCGTTTTCTCATTACTCTTGGAAAAATACTGACTTAGGCATCGGAGTAGCCCCGCCGGCTCACCCCCGGTCTCTTCGATCCTATTGTTTTCTTCATTGTGCAGGTGAGTTCGTACCTGGAGCACTTGAACCAGGGACCCAACAAGCGTGCCACGTCACCAATCGGGAAACTGTGCATCAACAGTTTGGCGCCGTCTGTGGGAATGTAGATTCTTCAATCACTTCTCATTCATACAAAAATCCGACATGGTGAATACACGCTCTTCACACCCGCCGCATCCTCGTCTGGTGCAACCACCCCCTAGCGCCCCTGGGGGATCCAATAGTCCAGAGCTGGCGGACTTTTTGAGAAACATGGCGGAATCAATGGAGGTTCTCAGGAAGCAGAACGAGGAGCTCAACACTCGGCTCACATTGGCTGAGGCACGGAGCAGCCAGAAGGAAAGGGAGCGCGAAGAACGTCATGAGAAGGAAAGGCGTGATATAATTCGCAGGGAAAAGCGTCCTGTTAATTCTCACCAAGAGGATAACGGGAGCACGGTTCAAGGGGATCGTCGAACGATCCAAGACGAGGAACACCACGACAAGTCTCGACGGATGGAAACCGAGAATGGTGGATCACACCGAGAAAGGTCTCGGCACGAGAAGTCTCATGAAGAAAGATCTCGCCGAGATAGGCGCGAAGGAGAGAAATCTCATTGATCGAGACGACATCATGACAAGTCCCACCATGACGAAACTTGGCACAGCCTCCAAGAAACGAAGATGAAGGATCTGGAGGACAAGTACGCTAGGATTCTCCGCCGAATTGATGGAGAGGATCCGCATCTCACGGCATGGGACATGCTAGAGGACGAGAGCCTCCCATTCACTGAGCGGGTCAAAACATATCTTATGCCTGACAAATTCAAAATGCCTCGGATAGAGAAGTATGACGGGAGTGGAGATCCGCAGGCTCACTTGGAAGCATTCCGAGAACATCTCATCTTGCATGGTACTCCCGACGAGATAGCATGCAGGGCTTTCCCCCTAACTCTAAAGAGAGTAGCGAAAGATTGGTTCACTGGACTCCCCCCGAAGTCAGTGGGCACCTTCAAAGAGCTAGGACGCTTGTTCCTAACGCAGTTTCTTGCGACGCGGAAGAGGAAGAAGAGCATCACTTGCTTGTTAACTCTCCGCCAGGGACGGGAGGAATTCTTGAAAGACTTCATGCTTCGCTTTAACAAAGAGAAGCTCGAAGTAGATAGCCCAGACGATAAAACAATGCTCAACGCACTAATGCAAGGTGTAAGAGCCGAAGGGCCATTAATGGTAGAAATTGGGAGGAAAAATACCCAAAAGGTTACCCTCTCCCAATTCATGAAGTTGACCGAGGAGTTCATTCATCAGGAAGAATTGGTTGGAACTCTCCTTAAGGCCCAGACATTGGAAGAGCAGTCCAAGCAGGAAGGCAAAAAGCCCTCAGTGACACCTAAGCCAAAGGAAGAAAAGAATTCCCAAAAAGGGAAAAGAAACCGGGACCTCCTTTCGTAAAAAGCGAGCCTCGGAAGACAGAGCGCCCAAGGTTCCAGCCAGAAACCTTCACCCCCTTAAACGCCAGCTTCACCGAAGTGTTCATGGCCATAAAGGGGGATCCAGCATTCAGGTGGCCGCCAAAGATGAGAGCAGAACCCTTCAGGAGAGATCCAAATAAGTTTTGTGAATACCATAATGATCATGGGCATTTGACAGAGGATTACATTTCTTTCCAACGGGAAATTGAGACTTCTGTGCGGAATGGGAAGCTGGTCAGATTCCTTGCGCAAGAACGGGTTCGAGAAGCGAATCAACAAGGACACCAGCCAGCAGAAGGCAATCGAGAAGGCCTCGGACATGCCGAACAGAGGCGACAAGACCAGAATCCGAGAGAGGACAGGTATAATCGAGAAGGGGAGCAGAGGCCTCTCCGGAATCAGGAAGTAGTCCGAGAAATCCATACAATCTCGGGCGGAATTACCGGTGGTGGAGAATCTAACTCAGCTAGGAAGGCGTACGTGAGAAGTATGCATGGCGAGGTATTTTCCCTACACCGACCTACGAAGACAGCAAAAACAGATCCTGTGGTGTTATCTTTCTCGGAGAAGGATGCTCAAGGGGTTGTAATGCCCCATGATGACGCTTTAGTGGTAACTTTGACAGTTGCCAACCACGGAATCCATCGAATTCTGGTCAATAATGGGAGCTCTGCTGATATTTTGTATTGGCCAGCTTTCCAACAGATGGGAATTGATCGCGACAGGATCAAACCGTTTGGGTCTCCGCTAGTTGGATTTGGCGGGGAGGTAGTGTACCCTATAGGGATCATTCCCTTACCGGTAACAGCAGGAACCGCACCGAGGCTGTCCATGGTGATGGTGGATTTCTTGGTGATCAACTGACCCTCCGCCTACAACGCAATCGTGGGTCGTCCGGCATTGAATAAGTTGAAGGGCGCTACCTCAACTTACCACCTTATGATGAAGTTCCCAACGGAGGAAAGGGTTGGGGTCGTACGAGGCGATCAACTTGCAGCACGGAAGTGTTACAACATTTCCATGAAGAAGGTCTCAGGCCCAACCACGCTTGTTGTGACCTCTGTGTCCGAGGCCAAGGGAGAACCAGCGGAGCCGCTCGAAGAGGTGTCGGTAGGAGAAGGAAGAGTCCTGCAGATAGGAACGTGTCTGCCCCGAGAAGTTCGAGAAGGCCTCGTGGATTTCCTCCAAAGAAATCTAGAGGTATTCACTTGGTCGCATGAAGACATGCCCGGAATTAGCCCAAAGGAGATAGTCCATGTGTTAAATATGGACCCTGACATGAAGCCGATAAAACAGAAGAGAAGAAAATTCACATCCGAAAGGGTCGAGGCCATAGCCGTGGAAGTAGAGAAGCTCTTAAAGGCGCAGTTCATCCAAGAGGTCTATTATCCCAATTGGTTGGCCAATGTAGTCCTGGTGAAAAAATCAAACGGAAAATGGAGGATGTGCGTAGATTTCACTGACCTTAACAAAGCTTGTCCCAAAGATAGCTTCCCTCTCCCACGCATCGATGCGCTGGTAGACTCTACCTCAGGGTACGAACTACTCAGTTTTATGGACGCCTTTTCTGGTTACAATCAGATCCTCATGCACCCAGAAGATCAGGTAAAGACTGCGTTCATCACCGATCGAGGCCTTTACTGTTATAAGGTCATGCCTTTCGGTTTGAAGAACGCAGGCGCCATATACCAGCGGCTTGTGAACAAGATGTTCCAAGCTCAAATTGGAAGGAACATGGAGGTGTACGTGGACGACATGCTGGTGAAAAGCATAGAGTCGGTTGGCCACATCCACGACCTCCAAGAAGTGTTCGAAACATTGAAGGTGTACAAAATGAAGTTGAATCCAGCTAAGTGTGCATTTGGGGTGTCCTCCGGGAAGTTCTTAGGCTACATGGTCTCGAGCAGAGGAATCGAGGCCAACCCCAAGAAAATTCACGCCATACTAGAAATGCAGTCCCCTAAAACTACGAAACAACTTCAACAGTTGACTGGAAGGCTTGCGGCTCTGAACCGGTTTATTTCTCGATCCACTGACAAATGCCTTCCTTTCTTCAAGATCTTAAGGAAGGCCTTTGAGTGGTCTAGTGAGTGCGAGGAAGCTTTTTCTCAGCTAAAAAAATATCTGACGAGCTCCCCTCTGCTGAGTCAGACGATCCCAGGTGAAGTATTATACCTATACTTGGCTGTCTCTCCCACAGCAATCAGTGCAGCTCTGATCAGAGAAGATGAGGGAGTACAGAAACTTGTATATTTTGTAAGCAAGGCGCTACACGGCGCGGAAGAGAGATACCCTCAAATAGAAAAGCTGGCATTCGCTCTCATTATGGCCTCGAGGGAGCTCCGGCCGTACTTTCAATCTGACACCATCCGGGTCCTCACGGAATACCCGCTCAAAAAAGTAATGCAAAAGCTGGATATATCAGGAAGACTGGCAAATTGGGCTATTGAATTAGGACAGTTTGACCTCGAATACGTCCCGAGGAATGCGATCAAAGGCCAGGCACTTGCAGATTTTCTGGTTGAATTTACGAACCTGCCGGAAGAAGAAGATTTAGAGATGAAAAGAAAGTGGATCATTTATGTGGACGGTTCGTCAACAAAGAAGAATGGAGGAGCCGGGACAGTGCTCATCACACCGGAGGGGGAAGAATTGAATGGATCCTTGAGATTGGAGTTCAGAACCACCAACAATGAAGCTGAATATGAAGCTGTCATAGCAGGCCTCGGACTGGCCCTCGAACTCGGAGCTGAATTCGTGGAGATGCGGAGCGACTCTCAAGTCATCGTGGGCCACATCCGAGGAGAATTTGAAGCGAAGGGGGAAAAGATGAAGAAGTATTTGGCGAAGGTACAAGGCATGCAAGGTTCTTTCCAAAGGTTCGCCATCACCAAGATCCCCCGCGTGGATAACGAGAAGGCAGACCGCTTGGCCCGCATGGCCTCTGCAGAACACACTGAAGCTGAGGAAAACACCGAATACATCAAAAGCCTAAGACAATCTTCAATATCCGACGAGGCCTCGGATTGGAGAAAACCTATTATCGACTACTTACAAAAAGGAAGTCTACCGTCCGAGAAGAGGACGGCCATGCAGTTGAGGATAAGGGCTGGAAGGTTCACGATGGTTAACGGCACTCTCTACAAGAGAGGGTTCACACTACCTCTCCTAAAATGTGTTTCTCCCGAGGAAGGAAACTATATCCTCCGAGAAATTCATGAAGGAATATGCGGAAACCATTCAGGTGCACGAGTGCTAGCACACAAGGCAATAAGAGCGGGGTTCTATTGGCCTAACATGAGTAAAAACTCTACAAAAATTGTCAGAGATTGTGACAAGTGCCAAAGATTTGCAAACGTCACCAAACAGCCCCCGGAGGAGTTGAGTTCAATTTCTTCTCCTTGGCCCTTCTCACAATGGGGGGTCGATATAGTGGGACCGTTGCCCCGAGGAAAGGGGGGTGTTCGATTTGCAGTAGTAGCAGTAAACTATTTCACTAAATGGGCAGAAGTGGAGCCCCTAGTAAACATAACGGCCAAAAGCATCGAACGATTCCTATGGAAGAATGTAGTCTGCCGCTACGGGGTGCCTCATGCATTTATCACTGACAACGGAAAGCAGTTCGACTGCGAACCATTTCGAAAGTGGTGTGCCGAACTGCACATAAGAAACTACTTCTCATCTCCGGGGCATCCTCAAGCAAACTGGCAAGTAGAGGCTACCAATAAAACTATTTTCAAACTTTTGAAAAAAAAAGTTGGATAGCAGGAAAGGAGATTGGGCAGACGACCTCCTGGAAGTCCTATGGGCTTATCGAACTACAAGAAAGACCCCTACAGAAGAAACCCCTTATGCTCTAGCATTCGGAACTGAAGCAATCATTCCGGCAGAGCTAGGGTCGAAAAGCTTCAGGGTGGAGTTATACAAGGCAGAGAATAACGATGAAGGACTCAAACTTCATTTGGATTTGCTGCAGGAGAAACGGGATCACGCTCAAATCACTATGTCCGCTTACCAGGAAAGGACGGCAAGGTATTTTAATAGGAAGGTAAAGCCTCGGAACTTCAAGATTGGAGATCTGGTTTTACGGAAGGTTACTCCCGCCATCAGAGACTCATCCGAGGGAAAGCTAGCTCCAAGCTGGGAAGGCCCCTACAAGGTGATCAACTGCCAGAGGCCGGGAGCATACTACCTTGAAGATCTGGCAGGAAAAGTTCTTCTGAGGCCATGGAACGCGGAACACCTAAAAAGATATTTTTCATAAAATGTAATTTCTTTTTGATTAATCATTACTTTGTCATTTCAAGTATTGATTTATTTTTAAGGGAACTCTCGGAGTTTGTCTTCACAAATGAATGAAATTAATTTTAAGTGCTCGAACAAATCAGTTCAACACTTGAAACATATCAAAGTGTTCGATGTCTCTAGACCTTGTCGAGTATCCGAGGCCACGTTCTCGGATAACTCCAAATGGGATCGAGGCCCAACACTTAGAACATTTCCCAAGTGTTCGATGTCTCGAGACCCTCTCGAGTATCCGAGGCCACGTTCTCGGATAACTCCAAATGGGATCGAGGCCCAACACTTAGAACATTTCCCAAGTGTTCGATGTCTCGAGACCCTCTCGAGTATCCGAGGCCACGTTCTCGGATAACTCCAAATGGGATCGAGGCCCAACACTTAGAACATTTCCCAAGTGTTCGATGTCTCGAGACCCTCTCGAGTATCCGAGGCCACGTTCTCGGATAACTCCAAATGGGATCGAGGCCCAACACTTGGAACATTTCCCAAGTGTTCGATGTCTCGAGACCCAACATTTCCCAACTTTTAAAGGGATCGAGGCCACGTTCGATGTATTGAGAGAATATACATATTTCGCAGTTGTAACAACAATACAAAAATTGGAAGAAAGGTATTCATTAACATTTTATTGATTAATGTCTGTACAAAAAGAATAATCGTGGGACTTTACAAAAAAAAAAAAATCATCATGTATACATATAATCTACGGATCCCCTTTGGGAGCAACAGGGGGGTCTTGTTCGGCAGAAGAAGCCTCAGCATTCTCAGATGCCTCCCTAGCTTCATCTCCCTCCTGAGCAGCCTCGGGCCCAGGGGCTGGTGGTTGATAATCAAATTCAGCTATGCCAGCAGCGTCGGGCATCTCTTCTCTTCCCAAGGAGACTAGACGAAGCATGGCCTTAGTGGTACAGGGAATATTCTCGATATTTACAGAGTTGAGATCCACTCTCTGAGCTGGGTCCCTCCACCAATTCCTGAACGTCTCGAATCCTAGATAGATTCCGTAGGCCCAGGCGGCATCCCTAATCCTCGAAGCAAAGGATAGCTGATGTAGATAGTTGGCCGCCTTTGCTTGAGCCTCATTCAGCTCGTGCCTCTGCTTCTTGTGCTTCTCTGAGAAGTGCTTGTACCTTGTCCTCGGCAACGAGCCTGCCCTTTGTGACCCTCTCGACTAAGGAGCGGCTCTCCTGTAGCTGTTCAAGGGTCTCGGCATGCTTCTCCTCGAGCTGCCCCAACTCCTCCTTTAAAATGGAGTGGTCCTCCTGGAGCTTCGCATGCTCAGCCTACAGGGCGGCATGGCTTTCTTGGAGAGCCGAATGCCTAACCCTCATGCCCTCAAGCTCCTCGGACATGGAGGCAAGCTTGACTCTGGCCTGGTCCCTGGCCATGGAGGCCTCGGAAGCCTCGCACTCCATCACCTTCGAGTGCTCACCAAGAACCCGAAGGTCGTCTTCGTGCTTGGCGACCACCGCCTTTAGCTTGGCGTTCTCCTCTTCAGCCTCCGCCAGCTTTTTCCTCAAGTCCTCTGCCCCGCCGTCGTTCGTCGAGACCTTCCTGAAGTAGTAATACAGGATGGTAGATCTGAGGAAGGCCTGCGAATAATAAACATGGTGTTAGACCTGAACAAGAAACATAAACAAAGTACCATGGCGAAACACTTACCAAGAATTGCATGGTCAACATCTCCTCTGCCATGCCTCGGGCTGAGACATCACGCCCCTTCAGCTGGAGCTTCTCGTGGTTGACCATGTCCACCACGGCCTTGAAGGGATTTCCCTTTAAGTCTTCTCCCATCTTGGCCAGCTTCCCTTGGAAGGTCCAGTTGGCCCCTTCTGGCTGGATTTTGACCATGCTCTCGGAGGTCTCAGAAGCCTCGGATGCACCTGCAGCTCGAGGCCTCTTCAGAGCAGAGGCCTCCTCCGCCTCGTGGAGACTCGAGCACCTTGACCTTTTTGGAGTCGGAGCTCAAGAAGAGGCCCTTTGCTCAGGGATTGGAGACAAGGGCTCGTGGGGGGTCCTCAAAGCGACCACATGGGAAGGCCCCATGTTATCATCAGCTATTCCAACGGAGTCATCGGACTCTGCATAGATGTCCTCCAGGATGTGCTGGATGTTCGAGCCCAGTGGTTGAATCGGCCCGGAAAGGATCGGCCCCTCTGACACCTGTAAGTGCTCTTCAGCTTGTCCCACTATTTTTACTGGGACAGCAAGGACCGGCTCATTGGCCAAGAATGCAGCTACCTCTTCTACCCGAGGCACAGAAGGAGGAGGCACTCGACTCCTTCGAGCTGCTAGAAAACCCACCACGTTCTTCGTCTGGGCGGTTGGAACGGTAGTCTCGGCCGCAGGAGCTGCTGGCTCAACCATTAGGACTGCCGATTCTGCCCCTACTACCAGCTTCCTCTTCCTGACAAGGGGTGCCTCGATCACCTCAATGTCTGACTCCTCCTCGGCAGTAGGGGTTGGCCTCTGGATTACCTTGACAGGCTCCTCACCCTCCAATTCCTCCTCATCAGCCAGCCTTAGGGCCCTGGCCACCTTAGGAGGATCCCTAACATTCCTCTTCTCCACCACCGTGCTCTTCCTGAATGGTTTCGCGATTGGTAGGGTTGGTGGAGTGGGAGTCCTCGGCTCCCGAATCTGGAATCGGCCCCCAGTTGTAATGGGGTAGTCGACTTTCTTGGGCTTCTCGGGCTCGATTAGTACGCCCTTGCCCTTGTCGACCCTCTTACTTTTGACCTTCTCGGCCTTTTGGGCTGGTTCTTTACTCGGAGTAGAGCTCTGAGTGTTCGCCGCCGGAGGGTTTCGGTGCTCAAGACCCCGCAGGTACTCCACTCTTAGCTCCACCGCCACGTGTCCAGCGGGCGCGTAGACCATCTCCATAAGCCTTGGCATCGTGCCAAGCACTGCGTAGTTTAAACAGGAGACGTGTTTTCGAGTCCACTGAAGGACTTCGTTAACCCAAGCCACCTCATTTGGCGTCAGGTGAGGTTCTTGAGAACCCTTCTCGAAAAGTACATTCACATCCCGAGGAACTCTGATGTCATTAGCCTTCTCTGTAAGGGCAAACTCCCACTGCCCTGAGGCGAAGAAATACTTGTTCTTCCATCCTCGATTGCTGGAGTACTTGGTCTCCAGAATTATCAGTTTACCCTTCCGGGTCTGAATGTTATAAACCCCACCTCCTGGGTTTTTGTGGACGCGGTGAAGGAATAAAAACTCCCTCACAGTCAGCTGGCGCTCCTTTCCCAACGCCAGAGGCCACAACACCATGCAGCCAAAGAGATACCTCCACGCGTTTGGAGCAAGTTAGTGGGGAGCCAAGTCCAGATAGTTGAGCAGCTCTCGAACCATGGGTAGAAAGGGGAGGCGGAAGCCTGCTCGAAACATCGCCTCGTACAAACAGACCTCATGGCGGTCTGTACGAGCGATGGCGCCTTCGTTCTTGTCATCAAACTTCAGAGAGATATACGGTGGGATGAAGCACTCCCTTCGAATTCGACGCTCGTCGGTCCTTGACAGCCTGCCTTCCCATGTGGCAGGGTGGGAGTCACCAAGTCCGTCAGAGTCCTCACCACCTCTTGGCATTTTGCTAAGAAAAATTTGCAAAGAAAGAAGAAGACGAAAGAGAGTAAGAACAGAGGGCTCAGAAGAAACGCAAAAGCTTGCAGGAGGAGAAAATAAACGATGAAATTTCAGAGTAGCGAATTTATAGATAAAGCAGAGAAGATGAGTCGTCGGCTCTGTTTAAGAGGAGGCAACGAAGAGACGTACCTCGAATCCCTGAAAAAACGCTTCGAATCCTCGACGGCGATTCAGTTTTAATGATTGACAACTGACAGCCGCTCGGACAACCACTCCCTGACTGACACGCGGCACCTTCTCGAGAACTGAATCGCTGCATTAAATGCTCGGCGCATCCTCAACCCTAAGCGTCTCGAGCCATATTTTGGCGGGAAATTTCAAAAAAAAAAAAAAAAAAATTTCTAGAGATACTTTGAAACTCAACTGATTCTTGCCTGAGTTGATCCATTCTTCTGAAGCACTTGAATTTCCATAGTCCTCCAGACAAGGAAATTGGGGGGTAACTGTTGGGTCATGAATCAACTCTACAGAACCGGCCCAACATCTTATTGAGCCTAGAGAAAGCCCACGTCATCAGAGCCCAGGAGCGTCTCGAGCCTCGAGGGCCCAAGAGCGTCTCAGGCCTCGAGAACCCGAGAGCGCCTCGATCATCCGAGAAAGCCTCAAGCATCGAGCATCCGAGAACGTCTCGGGCCTCGATCATCCGATACCTTCGACACTTGAGTCCAAGACTTCCGAAGCCCTGAAAGCTAGGAATCAGGAGATTGAATTCATAAGACTCGACTTTATCCATCTAATTCAAATGCCAAGCACCTGAAATCACGGAATCAGATACATTATTTGCAAGAATTCGAAATTCAAACACCATAACAACCAAATCCTATCTTGATCTCATCAGATCTTGAAACGGATAACTACTCAAATCTCTCGATAACAAACTGCCTCGCAGAACATCATGGAAGAGTCAGTCACTGGTTAGGGGACTACCACTCCATGCCTATATAATACAAGTCACTACCACACATTCTGGTAACACAACTTTAGCACTCTTTACGCTTTAGCCGTTTTCTCATTACTCTTGGAAAAATACTGACTTAGGCATCAGAGTAGCCCCGCCGGCTCACCCCCGGTTTCTTCGATCCTATTGTTTTCTTCATTGTGCAGGTGAGTTCGTACCTGGAGCACTTGAACCAGGGACCCAACAAGCGTGCCACGTCACCAATCGGGAAACTGTGCATCAACACCGGCGATGAATTAATGAGTAAAATGAATCATATGTCTATGGTTGCCAATGCCTATGATACTAATCAAAATTTAAGCCACCCAAAAATTGTTGATTTGCTTACTACTGAATTCTCTGAAACTCTTCAGAATTGGTGGGATAAACATCTCACTGAAGATTCCAGGAAAAAAAATTAGGAATGTTGTCAAGCATAATGAGGAAGGCTTTCCCATTTTTGATGAACATATTGGTAGAGGTGAACTAGATGGTGTTAATATTTTGATTTATACCATCATTAAACACTTTGTTGGTACACCTTCTAATATTACTTCTCGCATTTCTGATTACTTGAATAATCTTCGTTGTCCCACTATGTCTGATTATAGATGGTATCAAAACGTTTTTCTTTCTCGAGTTATGGTTAGATCTGATGGTCAAAAACCCTATTGGAGAGAAAAATTTATTGATGGATTACTTTCATTATTTGCTAACAAAGTTAAAGATGAGCTTATTAATTCCACCATTGGTTTGATAGAATATGATAACCTTACTTATGGTGATTTGTTCTCCACTATCAAAAAACTTGGCATAAAAATGTGTATTGACCAAAAAATGATTAGACAACAATTAACAAAAATGCTAAAAAAGCAAAATATGAAATGGGTAATTTCTGTGAATAATAAGGGTTACCTCCTATTGCTCCCTCTCGGAAGCAAAATAAGAAATCTCACAAAGTTTTTAGGAATAAGCCTGCTTCATATTACAATAGTTACAAGAAAATAAAATTTAATAAACTTGTGAAAAAATTTTCTGAACAACCCAAAAAGAAGACTTCTAAATTTGATAAGTATTTTTCCAAAGGAAAATGTTTTAATTGTGGAAAATCAAGACATTTTGCTGATAAATGCCCAGAACCACCTAAAAAGATTAAACAATAAATTAATGCACTAAACATTGATGACAGTGAGAAGGAAAATATTTTTAGAATTTTTTTAAATAATGATTTCTCTGATTATTCTTTTGAAAATGATTTCTTAACCTCCGACGATTCTGATTATTATTTTGCTAGTGAATTTTCTGAAAACAATGTAAAAATTGGTTTTATTGATTCAACCTGCAATAATACTAAAACTTGTTGCATCCTTACTAAATATGAAGAAAAAGAAGATTTACTTATAACCTTGATTTCAAAAATTGAAAATGCTGAGTTAAAATAAGAATATCTTAAAAAACTCAAAAAAAAAAAAATGATTAAAGACATTAATAAACCTGCTAGGGCAAAAATCTCTCTTGATGAAACTTTTGAAAGATTTTATAAACAAAAATCCAAAACAATTACTATCTCAGATTTGCAACATGAGATTAGTAATATCAAGAAAGAAATCGTCGTTTTAAAAAGTGATTTACAAAATGTCAAAACTGATAATAAGGATTTAAAACAACAACTTTTACTTTTAATTAATCTTCAAGAATGTTTTCAAGATAACAAATTTGACAATGAAGATAATAATAACAAATCTGAGCAATCCAATGAAGCGGAATCCAGCAATAAAGCAATTTCCGATACTGTCAAGATTATCAGAATTATTGATAAAGTTGTTCCTCCCAAATGGTACTCCAAAGTAAATATTATTGTTTCTCAAGATTATTCTCTTGAAATTATTGCTTTGATTGATTTTGGTTCTGATTTAAATTGCATACAAGAAGGTCTTATTCCAAGCAAATACTTTGAAAAATCCATTTGAAAAATTAAATTATGCTTTTGGAAATCGTTTGCATATTAAATATGAATTGAATAATTAATGTCCATATTTGCCAAAATAATATTTGTTTTCACATTCCTGCTGTTCTTGTTAAGAATATGTCTAACAAAGTGATTTTGGGACCCCATTTCATTGCTATGCTTTATCATTTCTCTGTTGATGAAACTGGTGTTTCAACTACTAAGATGGACATTAATGTTAAATTTCATTTTGCTTCCGGATTCGATACTGATGTTAGTCGATTAAACTTGATTTTTGCTTAGACTAAGCACTTAAATTTCCTAAAACAAGAAGTCAAATACAAAAAATTGCTGAATAACTTTATGATAAATTGTTGCAATAAAAAATTTCTGCCTTTTGATATATACATATATATATATATATATATATATATCAAGCTTAGCGTGCTGCGCTAGTGTGAATAGAAAAAGAAAATGCTAAGCGTTTTAATTTTTCTTTTTTCTTTGTGAGATATATAGCTTCAAAGAAAATTTTAAGCCCTACGTCTTTGACATAGCTACCACCATGAGGTGCATGCCTGAGTATTAGCTGGAGTTTCCTTTGAATATTCCTTTTTCATTGCGCTGTTCTTGTATAAGATAAGCTTGACAGCTCTGGAAATGAATACTTCTCCTTAAATGAAGATGAAAGAATATATATATATATATATATTTATATGACATACCTGTTGGTCATTCAAGCCATTTCTTTGTCTTTTTCTTTTTCTTTTGTTTTTTTCATACTTTCCGAAACTCAATGGCCAGCTAGCTGCCCTTTTTAGAGATTGCAAAGAAGTTATTAATTATGCCTAGGCATATCTTAACAAATTATATATATATGTATAGACAATTTTAGAGCAAGTAGGCGTGGTCAAAATCAACTTAGGCTTTTATATATGTACGATAAAATTGGGGTATATTTCATTTTTTGATCAAGAAGAAGGCCTTTCAATGCTATATATACGAGCTACATTGACTCAAATTAAGCTTAAGCGGGTTTAAATAGGTCTTTTAATTGAAATGATAGATGTCAATGAAATGATATTTTTAATGGAGTCGTTCAGTTAACTTCATCAAGGCATCGATAAATAGAATTCAACACAATTAATACTATTATAATTAAAAGTTCTTATTTCAAGGGCTAAACTCTCACCCTAGTATACGTCAAATTACTTTGAAAATTTCCTTTTTGACCATATACTAAACCACAACCACTAAAATATTGTATACGGTACGTGATAAGATACAAATTTGTGGTACTATAAATTAACAATTAAACCTAATTAATTAATAGGCTTTTTCCATGTCATAGGATCATTGACGACGAATAGTCATAAGACATCACCATCATATATAATTAACACGTACAATTGGCACTTTTATAAAATATTGTATACGGAATGTGTACTCACGTACGGCATGATTTTTTTAACTAGAAAATTAGAGATTTTCAACGTGAAAACAAAGCTATCTAAATCAAAATTTTCTCGGTCCGCAGGCCTTAAAAGTCGGCACAAGATATGCTACACGCAACAGCTAGCTAGTTATCATTTATCAAACAGCAGGAAGCTGGCGTGTGGAACGAAAATTATTGCTTAACTAATCTGTAAGTAATAAAAATTGGGTGAATATATTTGTTTTACTGTCCTTTTATTTAGTGATACCCAAATTAATTAATCCCAAATTATAACAAGAACTAATTAACCATTACCACCCCGGCCCATCATGTAATGTTTTTCTTCACACAAAATTTGTTTAGGATGAGATTACGCTGAGTTTGAAATGATATTAAAATTCATTTTCGAAATCCAAATAGTTGGAATTAAATACTAATCAAAGGATTTTGGGGCCACTACTAAAATTTATTACGAATGTCCAAATTTAGAAGTCAAATCCACACGTATATGAACACAAGAAACTACTAATATGTGATTCTGTGAGTTTAATTATGCCAGAGAATGGTTTGATAATCATACGTTCAACCAAAATTTAGAAACAGTAATTTCTCCTTTATAGGTTAAAAAAGAAAATTAACAGAAAGAATTTGTTAAAATGAACAACTCCCTAGCTATCTTGCTATAAAACCATTTCAGTTTGGTCGATAATAAGATAAGCAATTATTACGTTCAAAAGCCATATTAATGTGCCAAGTACGCCATCGAGGTGCCCTGTAAACTGTATTAGAGTAATATACGCAAGCTATATTAAGAGAGCTAATAGATTCTTCTAGTGCTCAGCTTCTTGAATCTTTATTTAAGAGGGAATGTGCATAAGAGATAATTCGATCAACAATAACACAAAATGAAAATTACTCCAAACATTACAAGTCGGCCAGTCTTATTTATTAATTAAGTATCAAATACAATGGAAATCCTTAATTAATTATTTCATTTAATTTGGAAGAAATTAGAAGCCATGCAGTCTTATTGATCACATGCAAGCGTGCATGCCTTGAGGCCTAGCTAGCCAATAACGGGGACCCTGTAAACGACGCCATTTTTATCGACCCAAACCCAAACCCTGTCGCAGCGAAAGTCCTGTATGACAACCGATCCTTCCGGCACGATCTTAGCATCCACAAGCGGATTCTCCCTCTCAATTCTCGCCTCAGCAACCGTCCCTTGCACTCCAACCAGCTCAGGCCATGATTTCTTACCTACAAAAAAAAAAAAAAAAACTTTTGTCTTAGAGCAATTCAATATATATAACATGTAACTCATATATATATATACGCACTTGGAATATATCTTAATTATTCATTACCGTCACACTCTGAAGCCATCCTTTTCCTTGATCACCCTCTTATATATATATATTGATAACGTGTTTATTTATGATGCAGTATTGGTTGGGTGAAGAGAATGGGGAGTATTTATAGAGTGTCATTACATAACTTATGGTTCGTCATTATTGACTATTTAGATATGAAGGCCAAGGGTTTGAATTTTTTTTTATTTATTTATTCTTTGTGAAATATCTTCAAAGGAATAATTTAACGGTCCTTGACATAACTATCAAGTCTATCATGGTGTGGTGCCTGATAAGGATTAGCTGCAGTCTTCATTGAATATTCTTTTTCCCCGGCTGCTCTTATCTTTATATATATATAATTTCGGATCCAGATCTTCATTAATGGGGGGCATTTTTTTTTTTTTAATTGGTTCTCATTAAAAAGGCAAAGCCAAACACAAACAAGCTAGACTTAACTAGAAACAACACCTTCCACGTCAAACGGGAAGTCATCCCTCCATTCTCTGCCCCATACTGAAATGCAAGCTGAGCTAAATGACGTGCACCTCCATTAGCTAATCTACTAACATATTGAACTGCCCATCCTTGATGCATGTCAACTTCATCCTTAATTAGCGTCATTCACAATCTGCCCATAAGTCGTCCAACAATTCCCTTCTCTGTTCAAAGCTTACACTATTTCCAGCGCATTCCTCTCAAATAAGACATTTCGCAAATCCATCTGCCGCGCTAGATCCACCGCAAACCAAGCACAAACAGCTTCCGCCATAGAAGGGTTATTGATAAAGCCCTTAGTAGCACACAACATTGCCAAAACTTTGCCTGTATGGTCACAAGTAGTAACTCCAACACCCATCTGAGCTTGATTTTTGTTAAATGAGGCATCCCAGTTAACCTTAACATGCCCAATTGGAGGTGTCATCCAAGTCACCATTGTGTTGTTAGGAAGAGCCACTTCAGCGTTAATACTCCTCTTCGTAGCATTACGAAAAGCCTCAACCTGCTCCTTTGCATGGCGAATTAACGATGTCGGGCCTACCACATTACCCCCAAACACGATTGAATTCCTTCTAAACCAGATTTGTCTAGCCTCAGTAGCCACGAGCTGCAACTGGTCCTCATCCAATCTTTCCATCAGTTTGGCCATAATATGAATAAAATCAATCTCATCACTAGTGCATTTATGGATCTTGGGGCTACACTCCATCCACACATCTTTTGCTGACAGACAACTCCACAAAATATGCCCAATAGTTTCTGTTACCAGGCCACAGATCGGACAAAGTGGGTTAGACGAAATATGCCTTTTAAACAAAAGCTCCTTTGTGGGCAAGATATTACTACAAGCTTTCCACATAAAAGTTTTAACCACTCTGGCACCTTTCATCTTCCATATTCTTTTCCATATTAACGCTATTTGTTGAGCATTTGAACAACTGCCCTCCTCGCTGAGGCTATTCTCCACTCCCATATGATATGCACTCTGAACAGTGTATTCCCCTTGCTTCGTGCCCACCCAAACAAGTTGATCTTTCCTACTTCGAGGACATACTGCTATGCTACATATCACCCGTGCCTCCTCTTCACCGAATACATTATGAACCAATGTCGTGTTCCACCAGTTAGTCTCCGTATCAAGCAATTTGCACACCTTAGCATCTTCCGATAAAATTCTCACTGGGGACTGAACAAGAGAAGCCCCGGTAGTGGGTAGCCATTGATCTTTCCAAATTCTAATCGAAGTACCATCCTCAACTCGCCAAATAAGCCTTTTTGAGAAGAGGTTTTGCATTTCAAATACTACGCCACACATACGATGGCTTTCTTCCTAAGTTAGAATCTAGAAACGATCCATTCGGAAAATATTTTTCCCGAAAAAGTGTTGCCACCAAAGTGTTAGGTCTCTGTAACAGTCTCCACCCTTGTTTCGCTAGGAGGGCAAGACTAAACATTTCAAGATCTCGGTACCCCAACCCCCCTCTCTCCTTAGCCCTTCCCATTTTACTCCAACTCATCCAAGCAATCCGAGCATCATTCCCCTTATGCCTCCACCAGAACTTTGACATCATGGCGCTAATATCTTTACATAGAGTTTTGGGCAGCTGAAATACATTCATCGTATAAGTTGGAATCACCTGTACAACCGCCTTCAAGAGAACTTCATTTCCTGCTTGTGATAGAAATTTCTCTTTCCACCCGTTCATACAATCCCAAATTCTACCTTTTAACGATGAAAAAGAACTTACTCTTGCTCTCCCAATAAGTGCAGGTAGACCTAAGTATTTTTCATATCTAGTAGTAGAGCTTACCCCAGCTGCGCGCCAACAAAATGAGCTCCTTAGCTTCTCTCCTTGTATTTTTGCTAAAAAAGATAGACGTCTTCTCTCGGTTAAGCTTTTGTCCGGATGCTCTCTCATAAATCTCCAAAACCTCATGAATTCTGACCCACTCCAAGATACTAGCTCTGCAAAACAACAAGCTGTTATCTGTAAAAAACAAATGATTGATTTTTGTACTTCCTCTTGCAATAAGCAGCCCGGTTATTTTCCCTTCTTGCTCCACCCTTCGAATTCGTGTGCTTAGCCTTTCCGCACATAAGATGAAAAAATAAGGAGACAAAGGATCTCCTTGCCCGATTCCTCTTAAGGGCACAATTCTTCCATTTAGTTGGCCATTAATCAAAATAGAATAGGAGATAGTGCGCACACATGTCATCACTTTATCCACCCAGCTCCTTGTAAAACCAATTTTAATCATAATCGCCTCCAAAAAATCACACTCAACTCAATCATAAGCATTGCTCATATCCAGTTTAAGTGCCATGTACCCATTTTTCCCTTTCATCCAAACATCCATAGTCTGAAGAGCTTCAAAGGCCACCAATTAAAATGTTGTTCGTGATAAGACTTTCCGGAATGAATACACTTTGGTTGACCGAGATGATTTGCGGGAGGACCTTTTTCAATTTGTTAGCTAAAACCTTTGCAATTAACTTATAAATCACGTTAAATAGACTAATGGGCCTGTACTCAGTAAGTCTAGATGGGTTCTTAACTTTTGGAATTAGAGTAATATACGTGTCATTAATAGAGGGATAACAAATTCCATTGTTTAGAAAATCTAAAACTGCCTTACATACCTCATTCCGCACTATTTCCCAAGAATTTTGATAAAAACAAGCAGACATACCATCAAGTCCTAGAGACTTCAACGGATGCATTTGTTTCAAAGCCACGTCCATCTCAGTCATGGAGAAGACCTTAAGCAACTGGTGATTCATCTCTTCCGTAACTCGGACCTCCAACTCCATTAGACACTTGATGCAGCACGACTTAATGGGCTACAGCAAAGATCAACAAATATGAAGTGGATATGTAATTCTAGACCTAGAGTGAGTCTATCAATGATCTAGAATTCTTCTCAAAATCTAGAGTCTATCTACGATTTCAAGGAAAATATGAAGAAAACTCGCCTACGAGTAATTCTTATTCAACAAAATAATAATAATCAACAATTGTCTTGTCTGGAGGCTATAAACATATATTTATAGCCCCAAAACCCTAAACCTAATAAAATATGACATAAATACCCCCAAAGCCCTAAACCTAATAAAATAACAAAATAAAGATAATTAAATAAAACATATACGGCTATGAATCCGGACGGGACATCTGGCCGTTCGAACGGGACTCAAGCAAAACATTAATAAAGTAGAAAAATAACATAATGTTCAGACGGCTAGATCATCGTTCAGATGGTCTTCGACTGTTGGACCACCGATCTGCATCATCCTCCCTACGTTGGAAAGAATTCATCCTCGAATTCCGCTGGTTCTTTCCACGGTCTTTCGGATGCCCAGTCAACTCATTCCACTCGCCCATCCTCAAGACCAAAACAAAACAACATCCCCCAATAAATGCAATGCTCTTCATCATCGGCATACTTCGAGTATTATATTTGAAGTTATTTACACCAATTTCTTCCACCATGCCAACACCAACGTCAAGACTTTGTTTAGGAAACGTTGATAGAAAAGTTTCAATCCCAAGAAAATCAACATAATTAATTTTCTCAAGACCCCATTGAGATATTTCACTCTTTGGACTTTCTTCAAACACAAGGTGAACATCATTCCCTTCAACAATATTTATGGTATCAAGAACTAAATTTACCTCCTCCAATAGACCCGCTTCGTCAGGATAAATGTCATAGATTGGTGGAGATGCCCAATCTACCGATAAATCTTCATCAATCAATTTGGTTGCGACCAAAGAAACTCGTCGATCTTCAAGTACCTCTTTGAAGTTGAAAACCTCTCCAACTGTCGCTACTTGATCCATGAATTCTTCGGGTTGTAGATCCCCTTGGAATTCTCGAATATCGAGTTTGAACCCATCCACCCACCGAGTGGCATGAGCTTGCGCATGGTGCTGACGTCCATGCGTTCGGTGCTCCGCAGAAGGGTTTCTGGATTCATTCCCATTGTGACCACACACGTTGGATATTTGGGTAGGCGAGGTTTCAAGTTGATCCTCCAATGCCGCAAATTGCTCCTCCATGTGTCGTCGATGTTCAGCGTTAGATTTGCCTTCCGCCTCCGTGAATTGCGGTCTTAGTTGACGACGACAACCGTTCGACCCACCACCCATGTGCCGCAAACGAATTGTCGGTTGCTCCTTACATGCTGTCTCTGTGTGCACATACACCTTGTTCATGTCTGCAAAGCGATTGCTCCTCCCCATTCATGGAAAGTAACTGAGCTCTGATACCAACTGATGCAGCACGACTTAATGGGCTGCAGCAAAGATCAACAAATATGAAGTGGATATGTAATTCTAGACCTAGAGTGAGTCTATCAATGATCTAGAATTCTTCTCAAAATCTAGAGTCTATCTACAATTTCAAGGAAAATATGAAGAAAACTCGCCTACGAGTAATTCTTATTCAACAAAATAATAATAATCAATAATTGTCTTGTCTAGAGGCTATAAACATATATTTATAGCCCAAAACCCTAAACCTAATAAAATATGACATAAATACCCCCAAAATCCTAAACCTAATAAAATAACAAAATAAAGATAATTAAATAAAACATGTGGCTATGAATCCGGACGGGACATCTGACCGTTCGGACGGGACTCAAGCAAAACATTAATAAAGCATAAAAATAACATAATGTTCGGACAGCTAGATCACCGTTCAGACGGTCTTCGATTGTTGGACAGCTGATCTGCATCAACACTCCTCCACCTCATTAACCCCTTCGGCCGTAAACAAAGTTTGGTAGAAATTAATAAAAGCCTTACTGATCTCCTCCGGCTTTGTCCATTCTCTGCCCTCATCATCTTGAATTTTCTGAATCTGATTAATCCTCCTCCGATGACTAGCCCAAGCGTGAAAAAAAGAGGGTGTTTCTATCACCATTACGGTACCAATTTTGCTTTGCTCGTTGCTTCCATCTTATATCTTCTTGCTCTAACAGAA
This sequence comes from Carpinus fangiana, assembly GCA_006937295.1. Classification (NCBI taxonomy): domain Eukaryota; kingdom Viridiplantae; phylum Streptophyta; class Magnoliopsida; order Fagales; family Betulaceae; genus Carpinus; species Carpinus fangiana. Next base: position 14,908,263 of record CM017323.1, on the reverse strand, counting down.
AATCGATCTCCTGTTGTAGCTTTTTTATCTCTTGACCATCCATTACTGTTTCATTCTGCTGCAGAATTTCTAATTGCTTCGTTTTCTCCTTTATGGGCTTCTAAACGTTTCCATGTCGTTGCCAATTCCATCTTCTCAAGTTAACTTTACAAGCTTCAAGTTTTTGTTGCACCACCTGTATGCTAGAACCTCCATTCGTGTCATCACTCCTTGCATTTTTAATAACTTCCTTTGCTCCCTCATTTAATAGCCACTTTGCCTCAAACTTTGCACCACGTTTAGCATACATATACTCCTCCTCCGTATTTGAATAAGCGATGAACATGGGCTTGTGGTCTGACGTGCGAGCAGGCAAAATCTTCACTTCCCCCTCCTTATTCGAATAAGTGATGAACATGGGCTTGTGGTCTGACGTGCGAGCAGCCAAAATCTTCACTTCCATTTTCTTGAATAAATTATACCAACTACTATTAGTAACTGCCCGGTCCAACCGTTCTTTGATGAAGCTGTCATCTTGTCTACAATTCGTCCACATAAACTTAGATCCCATGAACCCCAAATCACTCAGATGACAGTCTTCCAATACCTCTCTAAACTGGGCCATTTGTGTTTCCTTCTGTAGTAATGCCCCTGATTTTTTAGATTGATCCGTAATTTCATTAAAATCTCCAACACATAACTATGGCAACATATCATAAATTCTTAGGTGGTATAGCAATGCCCAAGACTCATGTCTTTTCGTCCAGTATAGATGTCCATAAAAGTATGTTAGTTTCCAAGAGCACCCTAACACCCCTTCTTTCACAACCGCAGTAATGTCTCCTAGAAAAATTTTGTATGTCCACCAAATCAGTTTCCTTCCAAAGCAATGCAAGTCCGCCGCTTCTCCCAACTGGGTCCACTACAAACATGCACTCAAACCCCAGCTTCACCCGACTTCTCCTACATTTTGTCTCCATAAGAAACAAAATGGTGGGCTTCTTATTTTTCGTCAATTGACAAAGGTCTCAAACTGCCTAAGGGTTCCCAAGCCCTCGGCAATTCCAACTTAAGAGACTCATTGTTGACAACAGGGCTGAAAATCAGCCACCGCCAACTCTTGATTATCACTATCCTCCTCTCCATCCATCAATCTCAATTGTTTGCCTCCCCAAGCTAATTCTCCATCTTCTTCATGTAACCTCTCTTGTCTCTTCTTATTAGATTTGTGCCCCTCTCCCACGTTAGCTGCATTACTGTCTCCCTTACGTGCTTTACGCTTCCACGTACGCAGACTGGGACCTTTTTAACCGCCGCTTGTTGCACAATAGGAGAAACATCCATCTGAGTATGAGCATAAATGTTATCCTGAAAGCCCAAACTCTTAGCCTTTTCCGCCAAATCATCCTCCAAGCCCAAAATAGTTCCTCCAGTTGGTCCATTCTCGTCTATTGTTTCTCCAATTTCAACGCCTGCCACCTCAACACAACATGTGTCGGGGCATTTTTTTATGAATAAAAATATAAAATTAATTAAATATAAAAAAAAATGGCAAGCTCTTATTTGTTTATATGCTCTTCAAATTTAGTCTCTATCACTAAGATGAGTCTCTATCACTAGGATGATAATCATACATTTTCTTTTCTTAATTTAAACATCATCAATAATTAAATATCAAAACAATTATAAAGAATAAGCTGAAAATTTGTATATATTTATAAAAAATTAATTTAAAATAGAAATTTAAATATAAAAACTTGGTCAATGTAAAAGTTGTCATAATAATGTGTTAACGTAGGTGACTTTTCACCTCATCAAGTTTTGTGTGGGCTCAGCTGTCTTTATTATTCTATTAGATTTTTGTCTCCTTGTCCAACTTGAATAAGGAGAAAGCACCGACTACTCACAATATAAAAGTGAGACTTTTGCTATTTGCTTGGTAGTGCAAAATAGTGAGAAAGACTATTGGCAGAGCCGCACATCTTCTGAAGTTGTGGTGTTGTGTGCCGCACCTCTTTTATTTCTTCTTGGTTTCACAGAATTGAAACAAGAGAGAAACTGAAGACATAGAGCATCATACTGTTTTCTTCTTGGTTTTGGAGGAGCCAAAACAAGAGAGAAAAAGAGAGAGTGCTACAAAGTGAGAGAAAAATAAAAGAGACCAACCGCCATCATATCCCAGCAAAAGAAGAAGAGTTAGTATTCCTGTCTTTTGTATTCTTTTGGAGAATAATCTATATCGTGTAATAGTGAGATTTGGGTGTATTAGGGTTTTGGGTCTGAGTGATTTTCTTTGCACTACTATATTTTATACTCCATCTTTTATAGTGAATTTCTTCNCAATTAATTTAAAATAGAAATTTAAATATAAAAACTTAGTCAATGTAAAAGTTGTCATAATAATGTGTTAACGTAGGTGACTTTTCACCTCATCAAGTTTTGTGTGGGCCCAGCTGTCTTTATTATTCTATTAGGTTTTTGTCTCCTTGTCCAACTTGAATAAAGAGAAAGCACCGACTACTCACAATATAAAAGTGAGACTTTTGCTATTTGCTTGGTAGTGCAAAATAGTGAGAAAGACTATTGGCAGAGCCGCACACCTTCTGAAGTTGTGGTGTTGTGTGCCGCACCTCTTTTATTTCTTCTTGGTTTCACAGAATTGAAACAAGAGAGAAACTGAAGACATAGAGCATCATACTGTTTTCTTCTTGGTTTTGGAGGAGCCAAAACAAGAGAGAAAAAGAGAGAGTGCTACAAAGTGAGAGAAAAATAAAAGAGACCAACCGCCATCATATCCCAGCAAAAGAAGAAGAGTTAGTATTCCTGTCTTTTGTATTCTTTTGGAGAATAATCTATATCGTGTAATAGTGAGATTTGGGTGTATTAGGGTTTTGGGTCTGAGTGATTTTCTTTGCACTACTATATTTTGTACTCCATATTTTATAGTAAATTTCTTCGTGATCGCCTCCGCCAGTGGACGTACCTCACATTGAGGGAACCACTTAAATCTTAGTGTTATTTGTGCGTGATTGCTGTCGCTATATTTAACCGTAATTGTGATCACGTGTGTCTTTTGCACAACAAGTGGTATCAGAGCTAAGGTTCGAGAAATCAAATTGACGGCAAATATGGCGAGTACCAAGTTTGAAGTGGAGAAGTTTAATGGGAAAAATAATTTTTCTCTTTGGCAAAGAAGGATGAAAGATTTGTTGATTCAGCAAGGAGTTCACAAGGCGTTATTGGGAAAGGTGAAGAAACCTGAGAAGATGGAGAATGATGTTTGGGAAGAGATGGATGTGAAGGCTGCCAGTGCGATCCGTCTTAATTTATCAGATGAAGTCATTCACAATGTGATTGATGAAGAGAAGGCAGAATCAATTTGGCAAAAATTAGAGAGTCTGTATATGGCGAAGAATTTGACGAATAAGCTATACGTGAAAAAGCAGCTATATGGTTTACAGATGGAGGAAAATACAGATCTGCTGGAGCACCTCAACAAGTTCAACATGTTGAATACACAATTGTTGAATTTTGGAGTGAAGATTGGAGAAGAAGATAAAGCGATACTTCAGTTGGCATCGCTTCCCCCTTCTTATGATCACCTGGTTACGACATTGTTATATGGGAAAGAGACTCTGGCGTTTGAGGAGGTGACGGGATCTCTCTTGTCGCATGAGACGCGGAGGAAACCTGTCAATGATCAGGCTGATGGGCTTGTGGCACGGTTTGAGCCAAAGCGCGAAAAATATAAGTTTAAGGGGAAGAATGGCAGAGGTAAGCAATCTCGGTCTATGTCACGATCGGCACAAGGTGGAGAATCTCGGTCAGATGCAAAAGATGTGGAGTGCTATTATTGTCATAAGAAAGGGCACTACAGAAAATTTTGCAGGCTGATGAAACAAGACCTGGAAGATAAGAAGAATCAGAAAGGTTCCGCAGATTCAGTCAGTGTGGCCGATGGTGAGTTTGATGACAGTGAGGCTTATGCAGATGTTCTTTCAGTTTCCTCAGGTAAAAATTCTCTCATAGACTCTTGGGTTTTGGATTCTGCTTGCTCATATCATATGTGTCCGAATAAGATGTGGTTCGACACTTTTAAATCTTGTAATGCGGGTACAGTGCTAATGGGCAATGATGCTAGGTGTAAGGCCATTGGACTAGGTACCATAAAAGTTAGGATGTTTGATGGGATTGTCAGGATACTCATTAATGTTAGATATGTTCCCGACCTTAAGAAAAATTTGATCTCATTAGGCACATTAGATTCTTTGGGCTATGGTTATTCAGCCAAAGATGGGGTTATGAAAATAACTAAAGGTGCTATGGTGATAATGAAAGGTAAGAAAATTGGCAATTTGTATAAGTTACTTGGGGACACAGTTACAGGTGGAGCTGCAATGTCCACCTTGGCAAAACCAAATGATGATAACACAGTTTTGTGGCATATGCGGCTTGGTCATTTAGGCGAGCGTAGTATGTTTGAGCTTCACAAGAGGAATTTGTTGAAAGATGTGAAGTCATGTAAATTGGGTTTCTGCAAGTACTGTCTATATGGGAAGCAACGAAGAGTCAGCTTTAAGGTGGCATCTCATACAAGCAAAGGTGTTCTCGACTATGTTCACTCAGATGTTTGGGGACCAGTGGCGGTGCCATCAAACGGAGGTGCATATTACTTTGTCAGTTTCATCGATGATTTTTCAAGAAAGGTCTGGGTTTATTTTATGAGGCACAAATAAGAGGTTTTCACCATCTTCAAGTAGTGGAAGGCTCAGGTGGAAAATCAGACTGGAAAAAGAGTGAAGTATCTGAGATCCAATAATGGGTTAGAGTACAAAGACACTGCATTCTTGAAATTCTGCAAAACAGAAGGCATTACTCGTCATTTCACAGTGAGAGGGACTCCACAGCAGAACGGAGTTTCCGAAAGGATGAACAGAACACTATTGAAAAAGGCGAGATGTATGAGGTTGAGTGCAGAATTGCCAAAGAGTTTCTGGGCTGAGGTAGTTAATTATGCATGCTTCGTCACCAACCGATCTCCAGCAGCTGGAATTGACTTCAAGGTTCCAGAGGAAGTATGGTCAGGTAAACCGGTTGATTATTCGATGTTAAGAATATTTGGTTGTCCGACATATGTTCATGTGCAGAGTGCAGAACGATCGAAATTAGATTCAAAGTCAAGAAAATGTATTTGTCTTGGTTTGGAATCTGGTGTTAAAGGCTATAGGCTCTGGGATCCAGTCTCAAAGAAGAAGATTGTTAACAGAGACGTGGTATTTGATGAGGCCTATATGTTAAGAAAGGGTGAGAATGAAGATAGCCAGAAAGGGAAACAGGTCGTGGAGGTGGAGCTTGATGAACAGCGTTCACTCACGGACATATGTGATGACGAAGAATCGTCAAGAGATTCAGAGCACCGAGAAGAGCCTTATTCTTTAGCAAGAGGCAGAGAGAAACGTGATCGAAAAGCACCAGAGAGGTATGGATTTGAGGACATGGTTTCCTTTGCTCTCACAGCTAGTAGTGAAGACTCATTGTCTGTTCAGAATGACATGCCGACAGAGGTGGAGTTACTACAGAAAGGTAAAGCTTGGAAATTGACAGAATTGCTCAAGGCAAAGAAGGCTAAAGGGTGCATATGGGTCTACAGAAAGAAAGAGTCAACAGAGAAAGCTGGGTGGCCAAGAGGACTGGTAGAGAAGCATGGTAGTCTGTCTAAACCAGGTCTTATGCTCAAGTTCAAGAGGTGCTTGGACTTGAGTGTCACTTGTGGAATGTGATAGCCCTTAAGGGCTTGGGCGGAGGCATCAGAAGGAAATTCATATTGTTGTGACTTGATGGGTTTCAAGTCAAGGTGGAGATTGTTAATGTAGGTGACTTTTCACCTCATCAAGTTTTGTGTGGGCCCAGCTGTCTTTATTATTCTATTAGATTTTTGTCTCCTTGTCCAACTTGAATAAGGAGAAAGCACCGACTACTCACAATATAAAAGTGAGACTTTTTCTATTTGCTTGGTAGTGCGAAATAGTGAGAAAGACTATAGGCAGAGCCGCACACCTTCTGAAGTTGTGGTCTTGTGCGCCGCACCTCTTTTATTTCTTCTTGGTTTCACAGAATTGAAACAAGAGAGAAACTGAAGACACAGAGCATCATACTGTTTTCTTCTTGGTTTTGGAGGAGCCAAAACAAGAGAGAAAAAGAGAGAGTGCTACAAAGTGAGAGAAAAATAAAAGAGACCAACCGCCATCATATCCCAGCAAAAGAAGAAGAGTTAGTATTCCTATCTTTTGTATTCTTTTGGAGAATAATCTATATCGTGTAATAGTGAGATTTGGGTGTATTAGGGTTTTGGGTCTGAGTGATTTTCTCTGCACTACTATATTTTATACTCCATCTTTTATAGTGAATTTCTTTGTGATCGCCTCCGCCAGTGGACGTACCTCACATTGAGGGAACCACTTAAATCTTGGTGTTATTTGTGTGTGATTGTTGTTGCTATATTTAACCGTAATTGTGATCGCCTGTGTCTTTTGCACAACATAATGGCAGCTCAATCGGCTGGAAAGTCTCATAAAGCAAAAGTTACTAATTCAAATCATCATCTCCTTTTCCCTCTCCTTATACGAACGTGTCAAAAACAAAATGTAAAAGTTTGATTACAAATTTAGATACCTTGAAGAAATTAATTTGAACCGTTAAAGGTTTGAAGTAGAAAGAAATTGCAAATTGAAAAAGTTTTGAAATGTTGAATAGCTTCTAATTCTTTGATTTGTCAAATTGGCAAATATCAGTATATATAGCACTCGGTGTTAAGTTCGGTTTTTGAAAAACAACCAAAAACTAGTATAAAAATGATTTGACAAATTTATTTTAAAAACTGTAAAATAATTATTATTAAAAACAACATGTTTTCATAGAACCTCAATATGATAAATTTATACAAATAGAAAAAAAAAATATATATATATATATATATATATGATCAGTTTAGATAATAAATAAATAAATAACACTGAAAATGGATCATTGTAACCTTTTTTTTTTTTTTTTTTTTTTTGAAAATGAAACCAGTTTTAAAAAACCATTTTATGGGTGAAACAAACATAGCCATAGATCCAACGTAAATTGTAATGCTTTCACACTTATTGTGGCATTTCAAAAGTGACAGAGGTTTTTTTTAACGTGGCAGATTTTTAAGTATAATTTGTTAAAGAAGGCACATATTTCAAATAAACAAATTCAATTTGAGTCACAGCAATCAAATAAGTTATTAAATATGGTTTGCAGTTTCGAAGCTTTAGAGTTTTCGTCAAAACCCAAAGCCCAACCCTCGCGCTTCTTAACGTTAGCAAACGATGTGTTTTATATTGCTTAAATGGGGTGTTTTGTTAAAAAACTAAAAGACTTCGTCTTCAACCTTTGTCTTTTGTCTTCTTCAACACTCATCTGAACTTTGACCAAAATTTCAAACTGCCTGAACAAGCTGAACGAAAAGAAAATTACTTCAACCAGTCATAAATCTTGGTGCTTTTAGAAAATATTTGCCCCTATAAAGAGCTTAGAGCTAAGGCATACAAATATTTTTACAGGGGGTAAGGGGAATTTTTGGGGGTTGAGGGTGGGCATATGCCCACCATCGACCCCCCTTGATCTGCCCTTATATATATATAATATGAATTTCATTAATATATGCGTACATGTTATTGTATTCAAAAGCGATTTTTTAATAGAATTTATAATTAATTAATCATGTTCATTCGCAATAAAGTCTTAAAATCAAGTTATTCATTTTATTAGTGATTTATATAATTATGATCCATTCTCTATCATATTACCATCTCAAAAGTAATGGGCCCATCTATTTGGGCTGGGTCGACCGTTTATCATAGCATAAAATTAGGGTTGCCATTATTTACCTTATCATAAAATTAGGATTGTTACGAAGTAAAGTCCTGTTACTGTTACAAAATGGGCCCATCTATTTTACCTCATTTGCATATATATATACATATATGAGAGCATCTTGGGTAAGGAGGTTGCACAAAAAGTAACTTTTGTGCAACCAATCAGAAGATGACACTTAAACAATTTTTACCAGACTTAAGTTTAGAAAAAAAAAACCCTGTTGNTGGGTCGACCGTTTATCATAGCATAAAATTAGGACGTTGCCATTATTTACCTTATCATAAAATTAGGATTGTTACGAAGTAAAGTCCTGTTACTGTTACAAAATGGGCCCATATATTTTACCTCATTTGCATATATATATATATATATATATATGAGAGCATCTTGGGTAAGGAGGTTGCACAAAAAGTAACTTTTGTGCAACCAATCAGAAGATGACACTTAAACAATTTTTACCAGACTTAAGTTTAGAAAAAAAAAACCCTGTTGCACCAGATTATACCAAATATCAAATAAAAAATTTTAGTTTTTCCTATCCCTCTCTTTCAATGTCCGACGACACCCCCACCACTTGCGCCGTCGGCATCGACACACCAGAACCCACACACTCCACATCTGCACCGTCTGATTCCCCCTCCAAAACCCAATCAGCCATCCAATCACTCTCCTCCATTCTCCCCTCAACCCCTCCACCTTCCCTCTCCTCCACGACCCCGAAGTCGCCGCCCAAATCTCCTCGCTCCACCGCCACCCCAACTCCGGCGCCGGCCAAAACAACCTCTGTCACTGGCTCTACGCCACCTTCCAATCCGGCAACCCGAACCTCCAGCTCGTCGCCCTCCGCTTCCTCCCCATCATCGCCGGCGTCTAGCTACCTCTCCTGCGTCACCCTCCGCAAACCCCTCGCCGGCTTCGAGGCCGTCCTCCTCGCCCTCTATGCGCACGAGACCACCTTACGCTCCGGCCAGCCCATAACCGTGAGCGTCCCCGACTTGTCACATCCGAGCGTCTACCACGAATCCAAGGAGAATCTGGTGTGTTTGAGCTTTTTTAAAAAAACTTAAGTTTGTTAAATTTAGCTTAGGTGTCAGCTTTTTATTGGTTGCACAAAGTTCACCTTTTGTGCAACCTCAGTGTATAAGTTATTCTCATATATATATATATATATATATCATAATAAGATTCTTGTAATTTATGTACAGTTCATAAGTTTTGCAGTTCATTCAAAATGTGTATTACATAATCTATCAAAAACAATAAATGCATTCACTTAGAAAAATATTAAATGTGTTCTACTTGATCACAACAAAATGATTGGAACACAAATCCTTATAAATAATATTTGCAAGTATATGTATAAATATTTTGTAGTTTTATAGATATTAAATTTTTACAATGCAAAATTTTATTTATAGAGTTTTACCACGCAAATTTTTTTCCTATAAACTTAATTTATTGGAGGAAATCAAATTTTGTCAAAATGAAATCAAATGTTACAAAAGATTCGAGGGAAGGGACAGCCAATGAAAATATTTCTAAAAATTTTATATAAAAATTCTTGCTTCTTTCTTGTACATTTATCCATGACAATAGTGTATGAGAAGTTGCTAAGAAAGGATTCAACAAAGAGGAGGTGATAAGCAATTCCTTATGAAGAAATCATGTATTAAGAGGAGGTGCTAAGAAAGGATTAAAGACAGAGGAGGTGATAAGCAATTACTTATATATGAAGAAGACAACTTTGAACTATTTAGAGACGGCCAGGCCACGTTGCATTCATTTTACCGATTTTAGCCTAAAAAATTAATGGAGATTTCTTGTCAAAAATAAAAAGTAAAGATTACAAAGTTTGTTTGAGTTTGCGATTTTAAAAAGTATGATTTAAAAATAGATATTTTAAAATGTGCAATTTGAAAATGTGCTTTTTTAAAACGCAGTTAAACATTTGGCACCTTCTAAAATTATGCTTTACTTATGATTTGAAAACACAGATTTCTTGTGTCTTCAAATCGTAATTTTTCAAAAACGTAATCCTAAACAATTATTTTTTGTGATTTGATTTTAAATCGCACTTTTCATCTGTGAAATCGCAATGTCAAATACACTCTTAAAGTCACACACTTGACAAAGTTCAGTTTCCTAATGATATGTTGGATGGCACTAGAAAAGTCTAATGTGATAATAAGATTACATTAATGAGACAATTTAATTAAGTCTTTCAGTTTATGCTGTTTTCTCTTTCAATATAATAAATTGATGGCCAATCCTAATTCAATGTGACTTCCTGGTTGGTTATGGTATGAAAATTTGTAAAATTTATTTATAGAAAATCATTTTTCTTAATTTATGATACAACAATGTGAGCTTGAAGTGAAAGAATATTAGTTTCAATTTATGCCATATTATGATATCAAGGGAAACAAATAAAAGGTTTGCACTTTATTTACTAGCTAGTGAATTCAAATTCCGTGCCTTAAATAGTAAAGTTTATTTACTAGTTAACATTAAAATAAAAAGGATTCACGTCATATATCGCAATATTAGAGTACTTATGAGAGTGATTCGGCTATTATATATATATATGATGGGAAGAAAACTACAAAAGTGGATCCTTACTAAAATTTGGTAAAAATCCATTTGCCCCACATACACTTTCTTTTCTTTTCTTTTTTTGACATGTCCACACAAGAGGGGGAGGGGTGATTCGAACTAGTGACCTCCGCTTCATATGGCGTGGTTCCTAACTGATTGAGTTATCTCTTCGGGACCCCACATGCACTTTCTTATTCGGAGGTTTTGGAAGGCTCAACATTGGTGATGAACAAAATGATATAGGATTAGGATTCTAATCGGTTCAAGTTGAGTATATAATGTTTAAGTTTGGCTTATTTAATTTTAGGGAAAAGTCCACATATCCCTCTTAAACTACCACCTAATTGGCAACCTCCCCCCAAACTTTTTTTTTTAATTGTGACAATGTCTCTCCCAAACTACCAAAATTGTCAATGTTCCCCAAATGACAAAACTACCCCTAGTAAAATAAAAATAAAAATAGTAAAACTTTTAGAAAAAACCTAAAACTAAAAATAACCAAAAAAAAAAAAAAAACCTAAGGGTGACAAATTTAAAATTAAAAAAAAAAATCCTTTGTATAAGAAAAAATTTAAAAAAAAAAAATTGATTTTTTTTTTATATAAAAAATGAAAAATTTTGTTTGTTTGTTTTTTTTTTTTTTTATATAACTTTTTAAAGTAAAAAATTCTTTTTTTAAAAAATTAACAATTTTCTTTTTATTTAGTTTTCCAAAAATCTTTTTTTTTTTTTTTTTTTTAGAGAAATACATATATAGGGGTATTTTTATCTTTTGCTAGCCTTATGGGGGATATTGACAATGTTTTGTTAGTTTGGGGGAGGACATTGTCACAATTAAAAGTTTGGGAGAGACTATTAATTGAGTGGTAGTTTGAGGGATTATGTGAACTTTATCCTTAATTTTATTTCGAGTACGAGCCGAACTAAAACTTATCATCACGCTAGATTTTATGTTAAAGCTCGGATTAATTTATGTTTCGAACAAACTCAAACTTATCATCATGAGTTTTTCAATTATTCATTTCTCATATAAAGCAAATATTTTTATTAAATACAATTTTTCTTAAATCTATGTGAATAATTGCAACAAATAGTTCATGGACATTTGCGTCCGTTGATAAAGTGCAAACCTTATCAAATAGGGTTTGAATTCACGGAATTTGAATTCACTAGTAAATAAAGTTTGAATTCACGGAATAAATTTTACTATTAGTTTAAATTTGAACTCACACTGACTCTATATATATAACTCAATCAAATACGGTTTTCTCCACTCTCCACTGTCTCTTTATCTCTGTCTCTCTTTCTTGCTTTTAGGTAAGGTTTTTTTTTTTTTTTTGTGTGTGTTTTCTTTTTCATGGTTATTTCATTCAAATTAAATATTCTTTGTGCGTTTTGTATTAATTCTGTGTTTTTATATCTCTTGGGCTTTGTTTTCATAAGAGGCTAAGAGCATTGTTATTCTATGAAAATCTCGAAACATTGAGTTGGAAGTTGGAACGAAGGAACGGTCAAAATCACACACACATATATATATATATATGAGTTATTTTGTTTATTGACCACATTGATGAAAATCCCAAAATATTGAATGGTGATTTTGACTGTTTTTTAATGTACTCTTTTTTTTTCTTAAATTTAAGTCAGATGATTGCTTTGCCTATTTATGATATTATTTGCAATACGTGTGGAGGTATTTTCAATATTCTTAACTTTTTCTTAATTAGTTTCTCTACTTTTTTTGTAGCATTAATTTCTTAATATTGTGAGTCTATGAAAATCTCGAAAACAAATTTAATTAATTGAGAATGTTCTTGAATTCTTTTAAATGCACTCTTTTGTTTTGTTTTTTTTTTTTTTTTTTTTTTTTTTTTTTTTTTTTTTTTTTTTTTTTTTTTTTTTTTTTTTCGTTTGTGCGATAAACTTGAGGTGAGAGGATTTATTTGATTGCATTAAATATGCAATAGAAATGCATTTTTTAACCTATAATAAAACCTACTATGATAATACTTTTAAATTTTGTAATTAAACCATAATGAATAATCTCGCGCATTGCGCAAGTTATGTGCTAGTTTGTCTAATTCAGGGAAAAAAAAGAAAAAAAGTACAAGTATAATAGCCCAATGGTAAGGTTCAAGCTCATACTGTCATTGAGGTTGTTTAGGCATCTTGGGAGTTGAGTATAAGAAAGCCCTCCTTATGCCCTCCACGCAACACAATGAGGGCCACTTCCCACTCATTCTTTAGTCTTTTTTTGTTCTCATTCATTTTAAATAATCTCGCGCATTGTGCGAGATTATGTGCTAGTTTGTCTAAACCAAGGAAAAAAAAAAAGAGTACAAGTATAATAGCCCAATGGTAAGGTTCAAGCCCATACGGCCATTGAGGTTGTTTAGGCATCTTAAGAGTTGAGTATAAGAAGCCCTCCTTATGCCCTCCACGTAACACAAGGAGGGCCGCTTCTCATTCATTCTTTAGTCTTTTTTTATTCTCATTCATTTTAAATAAAGCATTTAAACATGCATGTAAGCAGGATGTTTTGTATCACCCACTTATTTAAATATCCTCAACAGGTTGACCTATAAGTCGACCCATTACAAACCCGACACGCCATCAGGATGTGTTGTATCACCCACTTATTTAAATACCCTCAACAGGTTGACCTATAAGTCGACCCATTACAAACATGCTAACACATATTGCCAACCATTGAAATAACCTCGACGACCATGAGCCCTGATAGCAGAGCACATTGAAGAGTGCTGATTTTCCTAAAGATTATGGTTAGAGAACAGCTTCCACAACCGTGTTTTATGTCAGATAAAAACACAATTCTAAACTTGCTCAAACACATTATTTTGTTTCTTAGCAAATACTTCTGTCTATCCAATTTAAACCAGTCCTGACACCATTCCTTCGAGTTACCACAGAGCCGAGCACGCACGCCATAATCATATGGATATGGTTCAAATTACTAGGCAACCAGGAGATATAGAAAGCCTCATTTTTTAACTACTTCAGAGCTGTAAGCAAAGGTGGACAATCTTTACAAAATGTTTTCTTGTCAAAGGATAATAACCTCACTCCAAATCTAAGAGCCAACAATTTCCTCGAATACATTATTACAACGGACAGGACCCACTAATTTGCAGGCAGACTCCGTCATACTTCCCTTTTCAGTGCCCATTCGAAGGCCGGAAAACTGTATAACCATTGACACCACAAGACAGATTTGAATAATCTGGAGTATAATGGGGGTAACCATCGCCCTCCATGTTCCTCATGCCAAGTACAGATAAATCAGAACCAGCCCGCTGCCACTGGTTCGGAATTAACCCATCTACCTGCCCATTTACATAAGGTAAAGCACTAGCTTGTGGAATGAAATCCCTCGTCGAGTCATAATGGCTGCCAGGAGACTGATAATGGTGTTGAAACCCATTCTCATGGTAACTCTGTGTTCGCTCAAACCTGCAAGGGCTAGATGAGGACCCCACATCAGCCGACATGCCCATATCACCAGGAAAAGAAAACTGTCTATTTAAAAGCTGCGGCCCATTGCTGATAGTCTGAGAAACTGTGCTTGCCTTTGCTGCCTTTCCAACACTATGTTCATCGTCAAGAAGGTCATTGATGATATCCAGATGCTGGAACGGGAACTCCTCTCCCGACACACCTTGATTCTGCCGGCCAGATATACTGGCAGGGAACTTGGAGGATAATTGTTCCCACGATCCACTGTGCACAGGCCTATACAAGCCCAGGTTTTGAACATCATTAAGCAGGGAAGACGAATCATAGTGCATGTTTCTGCTGGAATCCCTTTGAGAAGTCTCCATCCAGCGGTGTCCATTCGGCAAAACGTCCCGCATTACCATGCCATAAGGAATACCTGTTTTGACAGTGGTTGGGTCAATCCTCTCAGTGCTCTGGGATAAAAACATTGGTGCCGATACCAACGTAGCTGATTGAGAGAATGCCGAGGATTGGCTCAACCCCGAGCCTTGAGAATTAGGATGAGTAAAACCACCTGTGCTTGAGGCAACAGGGTTACCCACTATGGCATTTCTATAGGACTGGGGAATATAACCATGTGTTGCTGGTGAGGGTTCAGGACCTAACCGGCCAGTTGCACTCGCTGAACGGGCAAGCAGGGGGGGTGTTTGAACCACAGAAACAACAGGAGCAGTCGGCCTGGGACCAGGAACTAAAGGAGCACTGGAGGGCCTTGAAATCACAGGTACTTGATGTGCCATGGCTTTCTCAGTCGGTTTTGGACTTGCAGCCTTCTGGATCTCATGTTTGGGCACACCAGCAAATGGGGATGAAGTAATTGAAGGCACAGTTTTATCAGTCTGTTGTGTGACATTTGAAGAAGCTTTCCCAAGTGGGACAGGATCCACAATAGCACTACCACGGAAGTCCACCTTAACTCGAGCATTGGAAGTGGGATTCATGGGCAAGCTTCTAGGAGAGGATGGTACTACTGATGTCTTATCTTTAGAGGGTCTTTCCACATCAATCTGTTCTTTCATGCTCAGTTTCTTCTGCAGCAAGACAACTTCTTCCTATTACATAGAAGAGTGAACTCCAATCATGTCAGTTATACCAATATTTGTTCTTAAAAAAGAAAAAAAGAAAAGTAAGCTGAAACCATGGGAATTAAGTGGCACTCTGGGAAAAAACAAAAAACAGGAGATTTGAAAAGAGACAACAGAGGACAATTTTACATATTAAGCACATCCATTAAAATCCACCTTTGGACTATGCTGCAAGAACACGTATGATGCAGTTTTTTAATTGGTATGTGATTCAGAAGCATTCCTTAGCATTGGTCAAATCCTAACTTTAAAGAAAAACAGTTTTTTCATAGTATCCTTTCTCTTGTGCTCCCGAATACAATAGGAAGAAATAGGAAGCCAGAATGTTAAAAACCATTTTTGCCTTAAGAACTAAATCTTAATAAAATACAAGACAATTAGATGAGAAAAACCATTTAAAATAATATTTCAAACAATTGCACAGCTAATCATGCCAATTTAGTAACTGCACCTTCTTAACCATTTTCTGCTCGGGCCACTTTATTCGGTCCTGCAAGGCGAGAACAGCCTCTGACTCAGATTCAGCAGCCTTACAACTACCAGTTAAATCACTTAGATCCCCTGCCTCCTCTGCAGGCCCAGAAGACTGATTATCCATCTCATTTGCCCAACTACTCCCATCACAGGTTAACTTACCTGGTTGATTCTTTCCCCTACAATGTTTAAGGGAAAAATCAAATAAATACCTATATTCTGAGATTAGTATGCGAAGAACTCTAGCAATAAATTTACCTGCTTGGTGATTTTTGGTTTTTATAGTTTGGGAAGGAGTTCCCCTTATATGGCCCATTCATTACCACTGATGGTACAGATTCTGTAGAACCCGTTGAAGAACTATCATCCAATGCCAAATGGCTCTTTCTTTCAGCAGCACCATTTTGTACAGACAACAGGGAGATAATTCCACTACTACTGGCTTCCATTGGATTATGAACTTCTGATGTGTCAGTATCCCAACTTACAGGACTGGCATCCCGGTCTTCTGAATCAGGCTGAAGAACTTCAGGAACACCATCTATTGAATCAGATGCATCAGAAACATCTTCCAGCATATCAGGCTTTTCAACTACAGGTTGCAACTCCTCCATAATGCTGTCTTGTTTTTCATCATTGGGGGTTTCCAATTGGTGCTTGTCTTGTACCACCAGAGCAGGCCTTTCCTCCCTCCCTTTTTCCTTCCCTTTCCGATTATTTCGTTTTTGTTTGGCCTGTAGTATAAGATACAAAGAAATATGACTCGGTGATTAAATAGAAAGCAATTGAATTCGTTTAGTGTAAGCATTTTTTTGACAGCTTCTAAATTCAAAGCAATTTAATCTGGAATAAGACCTTATACATTAAGAGGAAATAGGTCAACAAAAGAGTTGAATCCTCAACACTAAAAAGCAAAAGGCAAATCATTTCATCTGAACACCATGAAGATTCTTTCTAAAATCTTAGATATATTGCCAATTAACAGTTAAGATTTGCATAATAACACATCCAACGCAGGCAAACCAGATGATAAACATTTAGGAGGACAGCTCAGGAACAAGAAGAATCCCAATATTTGATATGCATGGCCCCTCAGCTGGCCCTCCAAAAAAATGATCCTAGGCATATGCCACTCAGGTTAGAAACAGGTTGCATGGTCAAAACTTCATATCATATATATATATGAATAGCCGAATCACCTCAGAAAAGCCTTAAAATTGCGACACATGGCATAAACCCTTTTTTTTTAAGTCAACCGGATTTTTAATACATTATTTTGAAAACTGAATATATATATATAAATAAAATAGCTGAATCACCTCTCAAAAAAGCCTTAAAATTGCGACACGTGGCATAAACCCTTTTTTTAAAAGTCAAAGCAGGATTTTTAATACATTATTTTAAAAACTGAACCCGGTTTAAAAAATGAACCGGTTCAGTTTGATGTCGTCTCTTCCTTCTCTCTAATAACAGAAACAACTCTTCCGTTATGGCATGACACCATCTCTTCCTTCTCTCTAACGACAGAAGCAACGTCTCTTCCTCTCTCTTTTTCTTTCTTTCTATTTCTCTGTTTTAAAATTTAACCGGTTTCAATCCCAGCCTCTCTAGAACTTTCTCCACCAACTTCAATTTCTAATCAATCCCAGACTCTCTAGGATTCCCTCCACCAACTTCAATCTCTATATAACTCAACCTGCAAATAGGGTTTTCCCCCACTCTCCACCGTCTTTTGATCTCTATATCTGGTTAGTTTCTTTGTATCTTTACGTTTTCTTTGATTACTGAGAAATATATATATATGAAATTTTATTGTGTTCAGAGATGGGTTTTATATATTAAATTTGTGTTCTATTACTGAGAGTTTATTATTCTTATGCTTGCTTATAACTCCCTCGAGCTCAGCAGAACACGATTTCTTCTTTTTAGTTCACACTGAACCTCTAAGCACTTTGACAGCACAAAATAGCCCAAATCAGAGTTAGTAGTGGTAGCCTTGCTGTACAGTGATGTTGTGGTAGGTGCCTCCCCCTCTACTGCCACTATACTCCTAATTCCCTCGCCTAAGTATTCTGATTCTATATTTTCCTAATTATGTATTCTGTATTAATTAATATTTATATTAAGTATTCTATATTTTCCTAATTCTATTTGATTAATACTTATCTGATTGTCTAAATTCACAGCACATATTCATATATCACATGTTCTTACTTACTGCCAAAAATAAATATTCAACAATAGAGAAAACTCATTTTTTTTTGATAAGTAATAACAAGTCTTATTAAAAGCATATGGCGCCCCCAAGTACACCGGGAGTATACAAAAGGAACATCTAACTAGAAAGGGAAAAACGAACAAGGAAATCATTGTAACTAATCGACACAGGATAGACATGCGCAACAGTCCAAAGTTACAATGTATAAAAACAAGAGGATAATATGTCTTCCAAGGTCCCCTCCAAGTCCTCAAAGGACCTATTGTTTCTCTCCCTCCATAGACACCAAAAAAAAAAAAAGCAAGGAGGCACCATCTTCCAGACCACAACACTCCCCCTCCTCCCTATAGACCACCAACAGGCGAGCAAATCGAAAACCTGTCTCGGCATCACCCAAGACAACCCAAACCGACCAAGAAAGGCACTCCACAAAGCATAAGCTACCTCACAATGAAGAAGAAGATGATCCACCATCTCCTCACTTCTCTTGCACATACAAAATCTGTTCATCACAATCACCTGTCGCCTCCTAAGATTATCTATAGTCAGAATTTTGCCCAAAGCTGCCGACCACACAAAAAAGATCACCCTCGGAGGGGCCTGTGTATGCCACACACTCTTCCAAGGGAATCTCCTCCCTTCGGTACATGCCAAGGAAGCAAAGAGAAGCTTGACCGTGAAATGGCCTCTTTTGGAGGAGATCCACCACAATCTGTCCGAAACCCCTTGTCTCACTCGGGTAGAGTGCAACACTTGGAAGAAAGAGGCAAAGACCTCCACCTCCCAATCATGAGCCTCTCTAGAAAAACTACATTCCAGTGATTGGATCCACCCAACACCTCATAATTAGCTGCAACTACGGCATCCTTCGCACAAGCAATACAGAGAAAACTCATCTTAGGACAAGATCAATGAATAGTCCAGGCATATGAGATTGATGTAGGACAAAGGGCTTTGTATAACCTAGGATATACCTATTACGCTGTTTTTCTAATGATTAATGGGAACTAGGATGAGTATTGAATATGCTTGATTCTATATATGGGTTATATAATTTTAGTTTATTTGGAAGCAACCAGATGTTCCTCATAGTGCTCAATAGGATCCTACTCATCAAGATATGTCGTCAAAAAAAAGTTTCTACAGGTGTTTGATTCATAGAGGTTTTGAAGGTGGTTTTTTTTTTTTTGACTGAAAGTTGACGGCTTTTGTTGATTGCAATCCTTCTCCTGGTACAATTCTTCTTACTCTTGCTCTGTTTCTCAAGAGGGAACCAAAGGGAAATCACATGTGATAGTTTACTCTAAACAATGTTATTAGCTTCGCATGCCTGTGTTTGATCTGTAGGCATTTTGGGCATATTTTATATATAAAACCATTTCTTCAAATCCTTCTAATGGGTTTTTGCCTTTTGATGTGTATCTACCGTCCTAAGCGAACCCATAGTTTTCACATTCAACTTTTTATTCTATATTTCTTGACGGCAGCTGTTGATTGGAGAGTGAAGCAAATTTTTTCGGGTTTAAAGCAAATTTACATTGATTGAGAATGTTCAAGATTTTTTTAATGCACTCCTCTTTTTTTCTTTTTTTTTTTTCTCTTTTCCATTAATTGGAATTTAGACAGTTGCTATATATATATTTTACAAATGTGCTTCTATGTGGATATCAAATATAAAATAATACAATGAAAAAATAACTGCGCAATGCTAGTATATACTTATAGGAACAAAGATTTAATTTTTTTTATTTAAAGAGATGATATATATTTTTATATGTCTTTTTAGCGTATAATGAAAAATGATGTGTTTAAATTTTAAAATTAAATTATAATAAAGAATCCCGCGCATAGCCCGGGTTATAAGCTAGTTTAGATAACAAGCAAAGCACATTTCCCACATAAATAAGCACGTGCATTTAATGATTTTTTTAATTATTTATTCATTATAAGGGATGCATTTTTTGATAAATTGAAGTAACTTTAAAAAGAAATAATGAAAATTCTTAAACCATTATAACTATGTATTAAATGTCATTAGTGTAGACAAACATTAACTGCAATGTCATCCAGCAGAAAACCAATGAACAATTGAAGAATAGTAAATCCCTTGATATTTAAGGTGTGAGAACAACCTTGTTTTTCTTTGATTTCTTTTCCTTTTCAGTTGTTCCACGTTTTGCCTTCTGCTCACTTTCAGCAAGCCATGCTGCCTCCTCTTCGCGGATGAGCTCCTCTTGCCTCCTCAAAGCAACAGCTTCCTGGTAGGCAACCTCAATTTTATTGCTGCATGTAAGGAGAAAAAGCTTAGGGCGTCTACAGGTACAGATGAGCAAGTAAACATATTTACAATCCCATGTGTAGATTGAATCAGAACCTTAACAATCAAATAACATGGTCAATAGATATTATGGTGCATTCGATCAGTCACAACAAAGATAGTTCTACATGAGGTGTCCAAACATAACTAGCTTAACTACATTGCTCAATTGTCACATTCTCTTTTCTTTTTCTTTTTTTCTTTTTTTGATGGTGTCGACCCTCACCAAGGCAAGGTCCTTCAAACCCAGCCCTTGGGAGTAAACCTCGGACGCACAATCCCACCCACCAAAGCCGTCACATTCTCAAATATAACATTAAAAAAAAAAAGGGTTGCACCCCTCTACACTTTTTCATTTGCATAACAGTACTTATCTAAAAAAACATTAAAAAAAAAAGGACAACAAAAGTGGATACTGGAAAATAATATTCCTCATTTAACCAGCAACTATCGCTGAAACTACTGGAATAGCATGCCCAATATACAAGACACAATCAAACAATCGCTTTAATGTTGATTTCCCTAATACAATGCAGAAATTTGCCAATATTTTTTTGATAAGTAATGTTATATATCAAAAAGTGCAATGCGCCTCTAAGTACACAATAAAAGCACGAAGCGCCTCGAAGTATACCCAGGGAACCCAACCGACAGCCCAACAAAAGACACCTAGTAAGACACCTTAAAACAGAACCAACAAAAACCCTAGAAAACAGCACCCACAATAAGAACAAAAAACTCCCAATACAAACCCCAACACCCCAACAACCCTAATGAACTTCAGGAGGGAATGTAATGGCATATTTAGAACCATTTCTCCCCCGCCAGCGCTGGCTCTTCACCGGAGAAACGGAGCAATCTAAATTCTTAAGCTCCTTTAACCCTTTAGCCTTCCTCTCCCTGGTAGAGAGCAGGTCCAGCATCTTCTTATCATCCCCACCCCAGGTCATCCCCACCACAGAGGCCATTTTCATCGTCCTATGGACCTCTTTGGAATAGTCCTCTGCCCCTTCATCCAGGTCCTCTACCAGCAGCTCTTTGTTTTTGATTAACTGCTTAGCAAACTTATCTTTGACCCTCCGAAAGTACCCCAATTCAGATTTGGAAATACCGGAATTGGAAGACACCGGAAGGCTAAGGCCCCTATCCAAGTCAGCCATCCCAACCGACAGAGAACCCTGACGGATCAACTCACACGCCGGGTCAGGAAGGCTATCAACCACAGCCGTAGAAGAAGAGGCAGCACGCGGCCCAAAAAATCCCCTTTTGATCAAACTCTTCACCGGGGGGGAAACCACAGTCACAAACTTTTCTTCCCCCGCCAAATCAACAGCAACCAGCGCCTCAGAATCAGACTCGCCGTTGGAGCTCACCGACAACGCATCCTCCCAGGGAAGAGGGAAGTCAGGAAAACTTACCTGGAGCTCACCATTGGATCCCTCTCCCTGCGCCGAGATATTACCCACAACCCCGATGGATGCCTCGACAAGAGTTCCATCATCAACGCCCGAGCCATGGATCAGAGTGACCTCCGGCAAACACTCCGGCGAATTTGGCGATGTCTCCGTCAATAACTCCGGCGACCGTGACGATGGCTCCTGATTCAACCCAGAAACAGCTCCCGGCTTCCCCGAAAAAGAAACGGGCTTTAAATCAGAAACCAGAACAAAACCCGGATTCAGACCCTAAACCAAACCCGAAACCAAGTTCGGATCCGAACCCGGAACCAAAACCAATATTGAAAAGTCATTTTTGTTAAAATATTAATTAAATGATCAAATTTATCATTTCCTTTAAACTTAAGCTTTTGGGATAAGTTGTGAACTTTTTTTTTTTGATAAGTCAAAAGGGAATTTTTTTTTTTTGTGATTTAACATGATATCAGAGCTAAAGGTCCTGAGTTCGAACTTTGTCTCCATCAATTCACCTTCTATTTCAATTAAATATTCAACGAGTTGGATTTCACCTATTAAAGAAAATTTTAAGCCCGAACATGAAGGAGAGTGTTAAAGTATTTTGATTAAATAATTAAATTTACCATTTTCTATCAACTTAAACTTTTAAGATAAGTGTGATTTAACAATTCCTTTATTGCTAATTTCAGACTTCCAATGCTGTCCAAAGATATAAACTCCCAGCAACTGCTATCCAGTTAGAGCCTTGCAGTTTAGGTTCTCGCTTCAATTATCCACTACCTTCTTAAACCTAAACACCAAAATAGTGGGGAAACGAATTTACACCCATTACTCTACCTAAGTTAGTCTATTCACAGTAGCTGAAATCCATGTGTTGAACATGGAATGTCATTTACTTAAGAAGTAGAATTATGTTACGAAGGGTCGATGGTTATACAGTACAAGAAAGACTACACATAATAAATAATTAAAACTAAATTTCTTTCATCCAATAATGTCATTACAATTCCTAAAAGAAGACTATATAAGCACTTTAGCCTATAGGTTTTGACCAGATTTATTTTTTATAAATAATCAAGCAATCATTAAAAGCATAAGGACACTCCAAGTACACAAAAAGTATACAAGAGAAAACACCTAAGTAGAAGGGAAAAAAAATAACAAGTCATGATAACTAATCACCAAAGGAGAAACAAAAACAGTTGTCCAAAGATACAGAATATTGAAGAATAAAGACTTAATCCCCTCCAATGTCCTTTCATGGACCCCAAAACTTCAAAAAGTAATCGACTGCAAAATAAATGATAGTGCTTTGGTAGTCATCGAGCACCAACTTTCTGCTCTATTTTTTATTTTCAGAACTATAATTCCTAATTGCAATTAAAAAAGTTAAAACACTGCTAGTAATATGAAAGGAAATATTGACAAAACATTGTAATAACCGCGTCACAGAAAAAATGGATATCCACATGAAGCTATAGGTAATATGCCAAATTAAAATTCTGTATCTTTGTTCGAATTGCATGTTTAAACATATTTACATTATGTAAAAAAATTAAGATCCTAAACCAAAGCAAATTAATTAAATAGAAAGTAAGATTTTCAAATACAGATCGCTCAAAACATTGTGCAGCGAACAATGTGGACACAATTTCCCATTTGAAACATCACAAAAGAAGCTACTTGAACTAAGTAGTAAAGAAAAACTTTGCATAGGACAGCTACATTCAGCAATCAACATTTGGAAACACAAAAGCCTACAATCCACTTTGAATTATACCAGTCTTGTAATGACCAAGGGAAAAGCACTAGCCATATTTATGCTATGACCCCAAAAGGACTAGCGCAGATGTGGCTAACACTTTTCTATAGCTTGTTATAAAGGGTATCAAAGCCACCTAGTGATGTCAGTCCATGTGGTACTGGAGTACTTAAGAAGGGGAGTTTGTAACACCATGGTCATATTGGGAAAATTAGTAGCTCACGTAGAGTGGGTAGTTTATAAATATATGACTGAGTGCTAAGTCTCATATTGCCTAGTTAATAGGTGAAACTAGGCTTTATAAAAAAATTTAGGAAAGCTCCAAATGACTAGTCCTTTTGGAGTAATAACGCAAATGTGGCTAGCACTTTTCTTTGGGTTGTTATAGGTCCAAAAAAAAATTATCCGATTCATAATGACTGACATCATGTTGCCATAAACTTCCAATAATAAGACATAAGGAAACAAAAAGGGTAAAACTGGTAACTACAACATATATTAAAAATCAGCAAGATATGAAACTTAAATAACCCTTTATTGAAGGTTGGTAATGATAATAAAGAAAGAACATGCAGAACTTTCAGGAAGCTTGCAACTGCAATCTGATTTAGTGAGAGATAACAAACGGCAATCAACAAATTCCAAGATGTTAATACTCAAAAGAAAGAGAAATAGTGAACTATTTGAATTACATTTATCAGACTACCTACCTGAAAATATGGGCAAGGACAAATATCTCCACAGTTCTCCTGCCCAATTCTGTTAGACGCCTTTCATCACGCTCAATAGAATCTTTGTTGAAGTCCTCTCCAGAGTTTCCATCCTGAATATAAAGGTAAAGGGTTGCGCAGCCATCAAAAGATTAGTGCCATTGGATGTCCATTATGGGTAGTAATTATTATTATTATTATTTTATTTTTTTATTTTTTGAATTCTTTCAATTTTAAATTGCACTGGTACTTTTTGGGAACTCTAGTACTGTTTACTTAGTTCTCCATTTTCTCCTTCTTTCTCAATATATTATCATTCAATTAAAAAGAAAAAAGAAAAAAGATTAGTGTGAGTGGACATGAAAGCAATCTTCACTCTCTCTGCTTTATTCTCACTCTCAATGCAGGGTTATACATTGTTAGTTCATGTTTAAAAAACTGTGAGCGAGAGAGAGAGTGAATAACTGCAAAAGATGTAATCAGCCTTACGCAACTTCATAATCACAATAAGAGGTTAAAAAGAATCACACATTCAGCAACTCACCTTCGTACGATTCTGAGGACCCTTCTCATCTTTTGGAGGCAACAGATCCATGGCAGCCCTCTCAAGTAACGACAAGACATCATCAACTAATACAAACATATCTTTTTCCACACGAACAATGGGGGCTGGCATTTCTTCAGCCTCCAACAATTTCAAACTCCCTTTCTTACACATAGTCTGACCTTCAAGCGCCTTTAATCCACTATACAAGGAATCCATTACCAAAGTAGATGTGACTTCCTTTTCTATGAAGAAGTGCTTCACAACTACTTTTAGAATCACATCTGTCTTCTCCCTGGACATGCGACGCCTAGCATTTTGGTCTATTCCCAACCAAAAAGCACGGAAACTGCAACAATAGAAAATTATCTGTTATAATGGATGTAAATAGAGCAGATAACTAATACCATATACAACAATAAAGGGGGGGGGGGGGGGGGNGGGGGGGGGGGGTCATTTTATGCAGCCAAAATCAATAACAACATCAAGGGAAACTTTGACTAGTTTCCACAATACAAGAGTACATATATACACATGTCAAAGTCAACAACTTGCAAAAGTACAGCAGATGCAACAGTGTTATCCATAGCCATAGGAACCAGGAAATCATTTAATTTCTGTTAAATCACCACTTGTCCAAAAGCTTAAGCTGGTAGGAACAGATAAATTTAATCATTTAATTAATACTTCAACAATTTCCAAAAAAAAATAAAATGAAAACACCATATCTTCCAAAACTGGAATGTCGAGTAATTGACACTGGCAATCAGAGTTCTAGATTTAAAAATTATAAAAAATAAAATTAAAATTAAAATAAAAAAGAAAAGAAGAAGAAGAAGAAGAAGATTGATAAATAGAGTTCTAGATTTTTTTTAATGAACAAATCCAGAGGTAAAGATGAAATACCTTGACCACCTAGCATTATCATCTATCAATTTCCCAAGCTTGCTCCTTCTCTCTTCTACAAATCGCCGGCAAATCTGCTCCACATTTGTCAAATATACCCTAACAAGTTCTCTCCTATACTGACAATCAAGGCAACGAAAAGGCCTGTCTGCTTTCTCCCTACAACACAGGATCAAACTTCTTAAAAGCCATAAAGAATGTCAAAAGCGAAACATTGTTGAATTAAACACTAATGCACAATATTTACATATTAATTATAGCACACCTGATGACTTGAACTTGAGCCTTTATTATAAGAGTGTCGGCATCAATAAACCCATCTAATACTTTTGACAGCTCCATGAATTTTTTCCACCCCCAGTCATGCTCTTTCTTCCAGAATCGATGTAATGTATCTGCAAAATTTACATTTAATCAATTGCATCAATGCAAGAAAAAAAAAAATCCACACAACTAAGCACAAAATTAATCAACCAACCAGAATATTTTGATTTCTTTGGGTCTTTATTCACAACAGCGATAGTAAACTGTGCAAAATGGCTCCAGCCTGTTCCCCAAACAAAAGGAAGCTACATGATTACAGCCAGACAGAACCAAGAACAATACACATGACTGAAAAATTCCAAACTCATTAACATATCAAACCTGGAAGAAGCTTGTCATGATTAGCAACACAGAGAAACAAAGAAAGATGATTGCAGACATCACAACCTTGGGGATAAATTAAAATGTACCTGCCAAAAATAGCAAAAAGCTAAAGACAAAAACTAAAAGGTTTGGGAACTTTAATGTAATCAACAGTTTTGCAAGATATGCTCATTTCCATAACTGTATCTACACCCTAAGAATTGTAGCAAGCACATGGACATGAACATCATTGTCCTGGATTACATTATCTACCATACTCAGTATCTTCATTGTTGTGTACTTATCAAAAAAAAACAGTAACTTCATTGTTGTCAGCAACAAATGAAAATGTGATAAATCCATGTCAGCTTAATGCATATCATCAAAATGCACACATGGGAATCATGATTGTGCTTTTCAATTACAGTTAAAGGATAAATCAATTTACAAATTGGAAGGCATTATCTCCTAGTGGCATCAATTTTAAAATCAAATAATTACTCTTTGGGATAAATCAAAACATTGTAGCAGGAGTTATGGAATGATTTGAAATTTATCCACTCATTCATCACTTTTCATGAATGGTAAGCTACATGCATCGTGATGGACAAATGACCTCCAGCTATCATGGTATCATAGTATATCTCCCCATCAAAAATAGAGGTTAGAATTTAGACATGCACATAAAAGAAGTCATGTAAAAAAACAAACCATTGACCTTGAGTTCAGAAATGATGAAACTGACTAGTGCACATGAATGTTAATTTGTGTTTTATGCATGTAAGAATGCATGCATATTCATAGTCCTTGTATGTCCATGCATATTTATACAATTAAAAATTATATGAAGAAAACAAAGTTAAAAGAAAACAGGAAGAAAGACACATTCCATTCCAAGCCTCATACCATTTGTAGCCGCCGACCTCAAACTGATTACTACGAAGTTCTCTTTTGTTAATCTGTGAAAATTTCTCTATCTTCCACGTATATTTTCCATATAAATCAGAAGGTTTTGGCCCTAGAAAGGAGTAAACAGAGTTTGTCAATAATTAAGTATACAATGTTCAAAACTTAATCTTTACTAGATACCATTCCCAACTTTATCAAATGCACTTTACTAACCACAAAAAACCACCTAACAAAAAATCACAGGCAGCATACACATTGAAAGTACTATGAGTAACATGCTTCAGCTAAGATGGTAAAAACCAACCAAAAAAAAAACCCAATATTATATACAATAGGCTCCATGCACAAGAGTATGACAGCCATTGAATTATGCATATTCAAGACATAAACAAAATCTTTTTACAATATACTTAGGGCGATGGTTCACATTTTTATTCTATGAAGGAGTCTTAATTATTCCAGAAGTAGGTGCTTTGAGGATTTGGAGAGGTCTTTGGAGGACTTTTTATCCTATTTTTTTCATACTTCGTATCTTTGGACTGTAGCTCTTTTGTCCCCGGTGTCGATTAGTTATGATGGTTTCTTTACTCGTTTTCCCCTTTCTAGTTAGGTGATCCTCTTGTATACTACCCGTGTACTTTGGGGCGCCTTACGCTTCCAATAAGACTGGTTATTACTTATCAAAAAAAAAAAAATTCCAGAAGTACAAGAATTTTGAAACCTGAAGACAACAGCAGCAAATGATCTTAGAAGAAGTTTGAAAATATATCATATGCAGCAAAAAATAGAATACAATAATTCCACGCAAGTCACCAAAAAAAAAAAGGAAAAGTTTTACATGGCTATGTCAAATTAGAAGCTGAA
The DNA here is from genome assembly GCA_006937295.1 of Carpinus fangiana. NCBI lineage: Eukaryota > Viridiplantae > Streptophyta > Magnoliopsida > Fagales > Betulaceae > Carpinus > Carpinus fangiana. The sequence goes on along the minus strand of CM017323.1, from coordinate 14,880,437 downwards.
CCACATTGTTGAAGTACAACGATGACATAGAATTGAAGATAATTTAATTGCACACACCACGAGAGGTAAAAATATAAGAGAAGAATTCTTTACATATCATAGAGGAAAATGCAAGTATGAAACAAAAAGAAATCACACAACATGCAAAATTAATCCAACTTATTAGGCAAAATATAACAGGTGCTTGCGAGCTTTAGTTTCATCCACTTCTCCAATTTCAATTGCCTACTTATCAAAAAAAAAATTCAATTGCCTATGTGTCAGTAATGCATAGAAGATCTCTTTACAAACAATGGAACCATCCACACAGATAATCCCCCGCATTTCAAATACAAACTATTTAAGAATGTGTTGGATAAATAATCTAAATGCTTTCTCTAAGGATGTTAGATGAATAGAACATGCAATTGCATTAGTCCACAGCTCAGCCTAATTCATACTTCAGTTTTTCTTTTTATTGATAAATTACACGCACACCTAGTGGGGAACCCATGGTCTTACCCTCCACCTCATTTTTATGGAGGAAGAGGGGTGCTATTTTGGCTAGAGCTCATTTCTCTATTCATTCTTCAAATAAAGTTCAGATACCAGTAAATATCTTGCTTGCTTCGCTTTCGTAGTACTACACCTAGGAAGAAACGTCAGCTAATGATAGAACCTTCCACTACCCCAAATAACAAATTATATTTCTGAATAAAGTTTCATCTAGTCAATGACTTGATGTTGTATTCCAATATGTTCATTATGCCAAAATATACACAAGCACTATATCACATGGAAAAAACTTGTGAGGTCCCACCTTTTCATCAGTGTAATCCATGTACCCTTCATCTGGTTTTTCGAACACACAAGATGATGAAGGAAAGAAAATTGCTCAAATAAGTCTTTAAATTACAGAATTGATTGCTCATTTGAGGGGAAATTATATTTCTAGATGTTGCATATTTTACCACAAGAAAATCAAATTATTAATAGTTAGGTGTCATCAGATTCATGATTGAATTCTTTCTTATTATACCTTTTCTCTTGTGTCCTTTACAGCCCATTAGTTTCACTGCTTGAAAGAAGTAGATGATGCCTAGTGGTCTGTTTATGTAGATATAATTGAAGGGGAAAGGGGATAGTTGAACAGAAAGCATACCTCCATCATCATCATCATCAGTGTCCCAGTAAGGAGGCGAAGTCGATGGGGTTCCATTTTCCACTTGCTCAGAAGACCGCCATTCCGCCAATGCTTCCCCAGATTGGGAACGCTGCGCACTTGAAATTCCCTCCATGGACCTTCCCACTCCAGACTCCTCATTCGCAGTCCCAGCCATTTCCCACCCCGAAACGCCTTCCCCCACAACTTCAACTCTACTCACTAGAAAATATGAGAAACCACAGAATACAACAATCAAAATTGGGAACTGAATAACACATTGCATGGCAAATACATTAAAGTAACTCACAAGTATTTACCATTTAACCAAAATGTCAAAACCCAACTATTTTTTATTCTTTTAGATAAGAAAACGAGATATCATAAGTAATTGAGATATCCAAAACCCCACTAAATAAAACCAAGATTAGACGTCCATTTTAAATAGAAAGGTTCGTGTATTCCCAAATTTTCGAGTTCGTTGAAAATCTGAAAAAGACTTCTGTATGGCTGCGAGGGACTTCTTAAAAGAGAAGAGATTGAAATTAGATTAATCAAGCTTTCATCAATTGGAACATCAGGAACCAAAAAACCTGCACCAAAGAACTATTTGGCTGAGATTCTTTAATTTATTTCATTCTGCAAATCCCAACACAGTGTAAAACATGAGAAACTGGAAACTCCATTCTTTCCAATTTTCTCAATTTTCTCGGCAACCAAACAAAAGTTCAACATTTAAAAGTCTCTAAACCAAAAACCCACCCCCGAAAAGCGACACAGCAATAAACCCTATACTAAAAAAATTGAAAAAATTCAAAGACTACACCGAATAAAAACTAAACCGATTAAACCAACAACGAATTAACCCCAAAAACCCTAAAATATAAAACCATCTAGCCGGACCCAATTGCATGAAACCCAGGCCCACTAGAACCCACAACAATCTAAACCCAAAGATCGCAGACAACAATACCCCAAAACCACCATCAAATTCAAACCTTGAGACACCACCAAAAACCAATACGAAATCCAAAAGGATTAAAAATAAAAATAAAAATAAAATAAAAATAAAAATAAAAATAAAAAACTGAAATTCAAAACCACATCGCGTAGATCGAATGGGCATACAAACCTGGAATAGAATCGACTACCACAGCCCCGCCAATGGCCAATGGAAGCTCTGAGATTTTAGAGAAAGAGTGCTAGAGAGAGAGAGAGAGGTCGAAGGAGCAGGACAGAGAGAACGAGACCAAAGGCGGAACCCGAAAAAGAAAATTGTATTTATTCTTAATTTTATCTTTTTGTTAAAAATAATAATAATAATAATAATTGATTTTTTATTATTTTTCCAAAGGAACAGTGACATAGGAGTACCGAGTATGTGGCAGATGAGGGCTGTTTGGGCTTTTCCCTGGCTCCTTTGCCATCTCTTAAAAAATATAAAATATAAAAATTAATAAATATAAAATAAAAGAAAATATGGGGTGACGTATTTTATATACATATACATAAAGAAAAATGGTTTCCATGCTTGACTCGTTTAAGGTGCCAATAGAGGATTGGCTAGGAACAGTGCGGGCCCACCAACCCCCTTTTATTTATTTCTTTTTTCTTTTTTCGGAGGAAGGGAAAACTAGGGTTTTTTTGATGAACCCTAAGGGGCGCAGGAGAAAGGGTTTTGGGCCTGTATGGGAGGAATGGGGTAACTAGGGTTTGTGATGAACCCTACGAGGCATGAGAAAGGGTTTTGGGCCTTTTTGGGAGGGGTTGTAAATGTGAATTGGGTCAACAAAGGATGGATTCATGTGGCTTCAAGTTAACACTAGTTCTATTATTTATGGTCTTAAGTTTATGTGGCGTAATTCTTCAATTAGAATACAAATTTTTAAACACTAAATATTATGGAACACCACATAACACAACATTCGGAGATGAGAGGATGATGTATACCATTATTCAATCTTTATTGTGCCTAATTGCCTACATAATCAATTTTAGTAAATAACCAATAAGGGGATATCTGAAATACGGTCATGGCAGAAAACTTGAGTTTTTTGCCTTCCAATGGAAGAATGCCACGTCAGTTAAAAGCATAAAAGTACACAAAATTTGTCTACAATAAAAACACTATATCCCAACACTGTTAATAGCGTCGGCAATGTTGAGATCCCAGCACTGAAGATCGCCTCCGGCGACCACATCGCCGGCTGGTTTGATATCATCGAAACCACCAGCAAGCCGCTGAAGCCGAGTGCTCAATATGCAATTCACACCGTTTGAGAAAACCCCGGCTAACCGGCAATGCATAGCGGGCGATCCGGAGCACCGGGGTGTGAGGCACACCTACTTCTCGGCCAGACCCAAGCGTGGGAAGACCCAGGCGAAGCTATCTCTCTCCTCTATTTTAGACTTTCCCACTCTGTTCTCTTATTCTCTCCCTCAATTTCAGTTTTAATCTCTCAATCAATCTCTTTCTCTGTCTCACTATATTAAAATCCCAGCGAATAACCCACTAAATCCTCTGCCGACACTCGTTCATCCAACTTGCACTGCTTTCTCTAATCTCACTCTATGTTTCTCACTCTCAATTGCCCAATCTCTTTCTCTCAACTTCTCACTCTCTCTCTCTGTTTCGCTATCTCCCTGCCTTCCCCCATTTAACCCTCTCTCTGACTCTATGTTCTGCTGAATAGAATATAAAATAAGAAAAGAAAGAAAGGGAGGAGAAGAATGTGGGAGTGAGCATGGTCTGGTCGCCGTTGGTTGGGCTTGGTGATGGCGGCGTGGTCTGGTCGGTGGGATGGGTGGCGTAGCTGGGCGAGGCGGCACGAGCTTGGCTTGATGTTTGGGATATAATCTAGTGCAACCAAGTTTATTTTGTAAGTTGAGATAATTTGAGGTGGCAGCACTTTAATGGAAGACAAAAAAACTCATGTTTTCTGCCTTAACCGTATAGCAGCACGCCAGCACCTCTCAACCAATAAACCTTATTGACTTTTGTGAGCCGATTTCCTAACTCTCTCTTATCTTTGTTTTTCATGACACATATTATAAAGTTCTGGAGCTGGGTGTTTAGATCACAAGGGGAAGATTAAAAGATGGAGTTGAACAAATAATTATAAATATTAAAAATATATATATAACTAATTGGAATAAATGAATCATTATAAATGTAACTTATGATTTATTTCTTTACACCTAGCATTAATTTATTTAGTTGTCTTGAACGACTTTTTTTACTCATCTTTCCAGCACTACTAGTCTACAGTTGAAAAATTGTTGAACGCTCCTTGCTTAACATTATTATCATTATTTTTTAAATATACCATACTCATTCATTAATAAAAGGTCACGAGCAAAAGCTCTTACAAACAAAGCAAAAAAACTCTAAAAAAACAAATCATAACTGAAGCTAAAGTTACAGACGTCAACATCAAATCAATCAATCATAGCCAAAAGCATCTGCTAACCCATGACTATACATCAAGTTTAATATCAAACTTGCACCAAACAGACACCATCAAATGCATAAGTAACACTTATTCCTCGGCCCTAAGAGCAAAATTCTCGTGCTGAAACTTATCCTCCTCAACCCGAAAGCCAAAAAATCGTTCACATCCACAACCCAAGGTCTGAACCAAAGCAAAACCAGGCATATCAAAGAGAGCCTTATTACAAGCAAAAACAGGAATGAAAACCTACAGGGAAAAAAAAAACTATGCAGATAATGGCAGTCGGAAAGAAGCCGATCGCATGCAAGCCGGAAACTGACGCGGAAGGTGGCGTTGGAAGCTCTTTGCAGTGGGGACGCGAGAAAATACTCGACAGCGGACAGTGGACTGTAGAGCGGACGTGGAGGAGATCGGCAGAGCACACAAAACAATCTGGAGGGGGAGAGTTTGAGTGAATCCCCCAAGAGCAGCACCTACAAAGTGTGCCAAACAAGTAGAAGCAATAGAAAAACAATACACCAATAAAAAGGGCAAAAAAACAGAAGGCAACGGGGCTAGGGGCATCAGGTAAACTACTAGCATCCGGTGTGAAGAGGGCGAGGGGAGGAAGGAGGCATCCTCCCCTAGTCTGGAGTTTCTTATTAATTAATAACTAATGTTTCTTAAAGAATATAGTTTTTATTTTTTGATATTCTTCACATATTATCTTTTGCAAGGAAAATTAAGTGTGCCAAACTACTTTGACTTGGTGGGTATTAAGGGTGTTCAAATGGTTATAACCAGTAGTTATAGGCTATAACCACTAACCACAACCACCTTGGGCGGTTATTGGTTTTTAATAACCGCAACTGCAACCGCAATCGCCTAGACGGTTAGCAGTTATTTATAATTAGCGGTTAGCGGTTAACGGTTATTCAATCCAATAACCGGCAGTTATAACCGCTTTTTTAAAATTGACTTTTGGGCTTTTTAAGTGTTTTAGGCTATTTGCCTATTTTTTGGGCTTATTGTAAGGGTTTAAGGCTAAAATGTTCCAAAAAATAATGGAATATATGTGTGTGTGTGTGTGTGTGTGTGTGTGTGTGTGTGTGTGTGTTGTTTTTTGGGGCAGCCAATGTTTTTGAATAAGGCTTAGCCCAAAACATCGCGTACCACATTATATATTTCACACACATAGTTTTAAATAGCTTAAATCCATTGATCCAAATACAAATAAAAAAAATTAAAAAGACAAATTCCAAATGGGCGTCATTTTAGATGTTTTTTTTAATATTTTATGGGAATTTATACTAGAGAGGCTTGAGTCAGCAATCCAAAATTTTTAAATCCTTAAGTTTTTTATTTTGACAAATTACTCATTGGGTACGTCCCTACAATAAAATTCACTCGTCAAATTTTGTTAACTGTCGTTACCTTGAAACGCACCGTTTTTTACCTATTAAAATATTAATTTTTTTAATTTAATTTAAAAAATTGAATCTGGGGGTGGTTATGGCCTAAGGAGGTGGTTCGGCTACCCCTGTATTTTTATTTTTTTTTTTAACAAGGGATGGGTCGGCCACCCCCTTAGGCCGTAGGGTGACTCGGCCACCCTTTTAGGCTATGGGGTGGCTCGACCACCCCCAGACCGGCCGATCTGAGGGTGGCTAGACCACCCCCATGGCCTAACCCCCTATGGGGTGGTTCAGCCACCCCTATAATTTTTTTATTTATTTTTTTTAACAGGGCCATGGCCTAAGGGGTGACCAGCCACCCCCTATAGGGTGGTTCGGCCACCCCTGTTTTTTTGTTTTTTGTTTTTTAAAATATATTTAATTTTTAAAATTAAATTAAAAAAATTAATATTTTAATGGGTAAAAAACGGTGCATTTCAAGTAAGGTAACAGCAGTTAACAAAATTTGACAGGTGGATTTTATTATAGGGTTCGACGCACTCAATGAGTAATTTGTCAAAATAAAAAACTTAAGGATTTAAAAATTTTGGACTACTGACCCAAGCATCTCTAATATAAATTCCCATATTTTATTAGTATATATATGTATATTTATTTATATTATTATATATAAATAAAAGCGGTTAACGGTTATAATCGCTTTGCCATACGCCTTAAAACCGCTAACCGCAATCGCCCTGAGCGGTTAGCAATTTTTAATAATCGACTGCCAAAGCAGTTAGCCATTATCAATTATAAGTGGTTAACGATTGGTACGACGGTTATAATCGACCCACTTGAACACCCCTAGTGGGTACCCATGGTTTTATTATATAAGTGGCGGTATAAAGGAACAAATGGAACAATGTAAAAGTGACAAAACTTATAAAAAGAAAAAGGAAAAATATAAGAGGTATATAAAAGCAAATGCATGATGGCATTTTGGGCTTAGTACAATGCTCAGGAATCAAGTAATGCATTAATTGAACTGTAATGGTGTTGATATGGTCTTTTCGCTGTCAATAATAAATTATCACTCGCAATATAACGAATCTTTATAGGATATGGCTATATTGAGATTGTCAAACTTTAATGATAGCGTTCGCGTTGTTATTAACTAATTAAGCTTTTTAAGATCGAGAATAACTCAATTTAAAGAAATTTTTTTTTTAAAAAAATAAAACAAATAAATGCATAAATGTAAAATTGCAATGGGGGAAAAGAATAGAGATTTGACTTCACCACTAACTATATAACAATGGTTAATCATAAATTAACAAGAAAAATTCATTATATGCATAATAAGACTCGTGTCACTCGAGTAGTCAAGAAAATATCATTATTAATAAATAAGTATAATTCATCTTCGTTCAACACGGAGACCGTCTGCCTAACCTCTAGATGTGGTACTGTGACGACCTGCTTAATAGAAACATGACTATATATATATATATATATTTGCATTGCACACACCAAAGTGGATGATCATAGTGGCATGGCAATACAGCAGTATGTTATGAACCCATGCATTAACCTGATTGACAATATAATATGTCACACAGAGCTACACGCATTATCAATGATTAATCAGAGTTCATATCTTTGCACCAGAATATAAATAACGTTAAACATACCTAACATGTTAGAGCTGACTAATACATCTAAGTGATTAAAGCTTGTATACAAAAGAATGGCTAAACAAAAGTGTCTCATGTAATACAAGTCATATACAAAATATTAGCATCAAAGCATAACCATGAAAGCTTATACAAAAGAGGTATATCTACTAGTGTAACAAAACATGGATCCGTCACATCTATGCCTCAGGCATTGTAGTAACCAAATACATAGTCATTAGGTCATCATCAAAAGTCTCTACACCTGCATCATCATTAACCATACCATCTGTACCATGAGAATCACCACCACCCATGATATAGGCGAAATTGTGAGTCCATTGTCTCCATAAAATAAAGAGTAGTAGAATAAAACTTACTAGTTTTATCCAAATCAAACTGCCTAACTTTAATCATACTTACATGTTATATAGCTCAACCATAAAACATAGAGAAAATCATCATGCATCATCTAGCCATAATGGTATACATATGCGTTCGTCTCATACTAGTCACATTTGCATATTGATTTGTCTAGCATAAAAATCATCATGCAATTATATGATATGCATGCTCATGCTCATACTCGTCATCTTGTGCCATTTCCACGGTGAGGCTAACCCTGCTATAGGAGATTTGTCATCAATACTAGGAGTTGTCACCATGTTTCTCTTGTACACATGAGGCTAATTCTGCGATAGGAGACTTGTCAATCACTATCAAGGGCCGTTATGTTGTTTCCTATCATGCATGAAGCCAACCCTACGGTAGGAGGCTTGTCAATCGCTACCGAGGGTCGTTATGTTGTTTTTCGTTATGCATATGAGGCCAACCTTGCGGTATGAGACTTTTTATAGCTATCGGGGGCCGTCATAGGTGGTTTTCATTTCGTTTTATTGCTCATGCCATGCTCATTTAAACAAACTTTGAACTCATATACTATCATAACTCATATCATAAACATCATAAAATTATATCATAAACCATAAATATTCTCATAATAATATAACCATTATATTATCTTGCAAACCCATAAAAGCTCATAAAAACATTACATCAAACATTCATCCAACAAATCTCATGAAACATTATTACATAGTCAAAGTATCATAAAACATTTTACATCAATCATTCATCCAATCATCTCATGAAACATCATTAAATAATCATAGTATCACAAAACAACTTGCACCAATTATTCGTCTAAAACATCTTTTATACTTTAAAATTAGTATATTTTTGCTCATTAAGTAAAATACTTACTTGTTCATTTGAGTACCATTCGGTGAACTCTTGACTCAACCGCAACGCACCTAAACATTGATAATATAAACACATAATTAAGCTTTATACTTAACTCAACAACTCTCACTATTTAAAAATATTTGAGCACTACAAGTATCACGTTCTATAGGTCATCACAAATCTATTCAACTAAAGCCCTTAAAACCCTTACTTACATTTAATACACACACACACACACACATATATATATGTATATAAGCTAATGCATTAATTATCTAATAGCTTTGTTGCACTAAACTATGAATCTTCATCATAATATATTAAATCACTACATCTTGAGGCATATACATAGACTCTAGGGTTAGGCATTATACTTTAACCCTATAATTATTACTCTCTTTCTAAGCCATTTAATCTAGTAATTTACCCCTAATTTTATAATACTCATAACACTTACAATAATCATTATAATTCTAATATGACATATTATAACCTAAACCCTAGAGGTATCAATTTCCATGGAACCCATGAAAACCTATGATTAATTGACACTTTAAATGCAATTAACCCATTCAAATAGCATTCCTAATGTTCACATACCAAAAGCCCTAAATTAATTTAGACTATATAAAACTATAGTTTATGTCCATACATGAACAATAGTGAAATTGAAGTTTTCAACCCATTAATCTAACAACCTGGAGCTTAAATTATGCTTAGCAATCCACTACACATAAAAGTCCCACATTAATTTTAGGAATTAGGTTTCTTATTAAAATTCTCCAATTTTTGGACCTAATTAGAAATTCCTCACATCAACTTGCTTTTAAGCTTCTAATCTAATTAGAGATTTACCCAACAACAATCCATGGCCAGAAATCTCATTTTTGTTAATCACTTTCCTCCTACTTCATCATCATCTTCTTCTTCTTCTTCTTCTTCTTCTTCTTTGTCTTATTCAATGGCAGCAGCTCTTTCTCTCACTTAATCCGAAACTCTCTCTCTCATGAGTGTGTGCGTAAAGAGAAAGGAGAAATGGAAAGGGAGAAGAAAGAAAGAAAGAAGGGGGAGTGCACGTGAGTTTTGGGAGGGGGGAGGAGATAAGGTTATGTTATCCCATCCAACCATGGGTTGACACATGGCATATGCAAGATTCTCTTATTAAATAAAATCCACATCTTTTAAAATTGCAAGATTACCCCACTACATTTAATTCATTCTTTCTTAATTTCATATTTCACCCCTACTATATATTATTTACTACAACTTACCTTTACATATAATTATTTACTACACTAGGACTTATTATTACACTTTGTTATTCTAATGCCGTTAACCTATTTTATTCATTAACCAATTGCCATACTAACGTTATTATTAGTTAATCTCTTTATCACTTAAAACTTATATTACACAAATATATCATCATTAAATGATATTGTTATTATTATATTATTATTATTTATTAATTCAGATTACTATGAGATTATTAATAATAAAAATTTAATTATTTTATCAGATCTTACAGGCACAGTCCGTCTCTCGAGGTATGGACTATCAAATCTCTTAATTATTTACGGACAATAAAGGGATAATCATAACTCATCTTTGATTAGTACGAATCGTCTACCTAATTTACACTAAACTAGGGTATAAAACAATTTGTCTTCACTAAGCATGGCCTATCAAACGCTCTTGAACTTTTGTCAGTTAAAATGGTTGCATAACCATCATTATTATAATCACATAAAATAAGAATGATTGAGTTCAATCAAGATTAAAAAGTTCTCTAAGACAAGATAAGAATTCTATCAAGATTGAATATAAACATTAAAATATGTTCTCTTAGTTATACAACCATCATGTATACAGAAAAACTTTAAATTAAAATACAATCAAACCATTGTTACTTGAAAATGACAACATCAACACCCAGTGGCGGAGCCAGGATATTCATCCTTTGGGGGCATAAAAATTTTGATAATAAAAAAAAAATAAAGTTGAACACAAAATACAACTGACAAAATAAGGGAATAATTCAACAAAATTTTTAATTATGTTATAAAACATATAAATATAACTTACAATTTGTTTTGTCTTGATTAGCGCTACTTCAATTGTTCCTGACGAGTTTTCATGTCTTGGAATCCCTGCATGATTTCTTCATTACTGATATTCTTGAATATGTCTTTCTCAATGTATGTAATCAGACAATCATTCATCCACTCATCTCCCATTTGGTTACGCAAACGATGTTTAACAATACTCATTGCTGAAAATACTCTCTCAACAGTCGCTGTAGCAACTGACAGAATCAATGATGATATCACTAATTTATAAATCAACGGATATACGACATCCTTTTTCATCTTTACCAATTTTTCAGCAAGTTGTCCAATCCCTTTGAGTGAAGCAAATTCATCACTAGAACGCATGTTTAATATATATGTTTTAAGTTGATTGTCTAAAGTTCTAAGTTGAACTGCTGAAAAATCATTCGGATAGAATAAAGCAAGACGAAGTAATTTCTCCTTATTAAAAGAAGCAAACAAGTTATCTGGACTCAAGCACGCAACACAGAGTAATAATTCAGAACTTGCCTCATTAAAGCGACTGTTAAGTTTTTGAAGTTGTATGTCTATAATAATATAATAAAGCTCCACACGGTAATGATGTAAATTTTTTATATCTTGAGCCTTTTGTCGTGATCAAGGTTGGTAAAGCTCATCCATATTGGGGACAACAATATTGTTTCTGGCACAAAACTTAGAAATTTCTTCAAATAATAAATTCCACCCATCTTCTCTCATAGCTTGTAAACGCAGTTTTGAAATTTCAACTAACTTCATTGCATCCAGAATATCTTGATCTTTCGTTGTAGTGCTTGAGATAACTCATTTGTAATCCCCAAAACATTTCTCATCAAATGTAAATTGAGAGCAAAATCAAAAGTCTGGAGTGATTGGATTAGTATATTTGTGTCTGCTTTCTGTTCAGAATTTAAACCATCTTCAACAATGTCTTCAACCATATCAATGACAGAAGAGAACATGGTAATAAGACTAATAGCTGCACCATAATGAGAACTCCATTGCGTTTCACCAGGTCTCTTTAGATTCATTTCTTGATTCAAGTCACGACCAGTAGATATTTCATTATTTTTTAATGCTTCCACTACTTTAGCAACTCGTTTTTCACGAAGTGTGTCACGACGTTTGCATGATGCTCCAACAAGATTAAAAATGCTATTAACCAAACTAAAAAAAGTTGCGATTTGAATGTGATTTTTGGCAACAACAACTAAAGTGAGTTGAAGCTGATGTGCAAAACAATGAACATAGTAGGCAGCCAAATTGCCATTCAAAATAAGTGTTTTAAGTCCATTTAACTCCAATCGTATATTGTTAGCTCCATCATATCCTTGTCCTCGCAATATATTAATACTTAAATTATGTTTGCTAAGCACTAAGTCAATTGTCCTCTTTAGTTCTATAGTTGTGGTATTGCTAACATGTGTAATACCTAAAAAATGTTCAATCACATGACCCTGCTTATCTACATAACGCAAAACAATTGACAATTGTTCTTTAACGAAAATATCATGGGATTCATCAACTAGGATAGCAAATGGCGAGTCTCCAAGATCTTTAAGAATAACATCTATAGTTTCACTTGCCGCAGCATGTGCTATTTCTTTTTGAATGTATGGTGTAGTCATTTGATGATTTTTAGGAGCATTTTCTAATACTACCTTGTCAATTTCTTCATTATATTTCGCAAGAAATCGCAACAATTCACGAAAATTTTCTTGATTACTTGATCCTTTATATTCATCATGGCCACGAAATGCTAATTCTTGTTGTTATAAAAAGTGAATACAATCAACTGATGCATTTAAACGAGTCCTATATTCCGTTTTCTGCTTATCTGATTGCTTGTCAAAAAATGTCATGATACTTTGTTTCTAGTTTAACAAATCTTCACATTTTCATCGAGCTTGATTATGTACACTACTATGTGCCCCCACGTGACCTTCTATTTTCTCTTTCTTTTTCCAATTATTAAACCCTTCAATACAAACGCATCTCCTCTTACTTGATTTCCAATGTCTGGTTTGAAGAGATAACAATATAAACAATACGCGGCATTTTTTAAAACATTGTTCTCCAACCATTTATATTCTTTGAACCATGCTGGATTAAAACGACGCATTGTTTTTCCAATTTCTTTTTTTGGAAAATCATGCTTAAAGGGTTGACAAGCTCCTATTTGTAGATATGCTCTTCGAATTTGGTCTCTATCACTATGATGATAATCGCAAATTTTTTTTCTTAAGTTAGGATCTCTGGGCAAGTTTGCTAAATCTACTTCAACACGAGGTCGTTTAGAATTTGACTGGAACTTAATAGAATCATTGTTTTTCTTCATAACTACAATTATATATATTTATATAATTAAAATATGAAACAAAAATTATATAAATGCATAAATAATGCAAGAAAAATAATTAATTTACAACTTACAAGAACAATTTAAATTTAAATCTAAAAATTTAATTACATACCATAATAGCTTGATTTTTCCTTGAAATTAGACAATTGATCTTCAGTCTTTTTAGATTAAAAAGATAGAAACAAAATATAACTTAGAAAGTTAGAAACAATATCATGAAAAATTAATTTACAAGAACAATTTAAATTTAAAAATTACGTATCTTGAAGTTGGAAATTGAAAAGTGAAAAAAAAAAAAACAAAACACAAAATTGCCAAGTGACAAGTCCTCAAGAGTCAAGAGTCAAAAAGAAAATATGAAAGAAGACAAGAACTAGAAAAAAAATAAAGAAGGAGAAATGCAGAGCGGCAGACTAAGCAGTGACAACAAAAACAAAAGAAAACTTTTGTTTTTTTTAGGTTAAAAATATTCCCCACTAGCTAGGCCCACTTTCTTTTTTTTATTCATTTATTGTTTGGCCCATATAGCTGTACTGTACGCCTCCCTTTTTTTTTTTGTTCATTTGGGCATGCAACCATGCGGCAGGACAGCCTGTATACCATACCTTCTTTTTTCTTTTTCTTTTTTCTCTTTAATGAAACGGTGTGTATCACTAGATACTATTCATCTTCCTCCTTCCACCATCCACCTCTGAAGACCGAAACTACTCAACCTTTTATGGTTCATGAAAAAAAAAAAAAAAAAAAACTATCAAATTTATGACTGAGGGTCAGAGACTTAGGATCCAAGGGGCATCATTCATTGCAAATATGGGGCATAATTTTTTTTACAAAGCCAATAACCAAATTTTTAATCCTCCCTCCGCCACTGTCAACACCCTATTACAGATTTAGTTGCTCATGGTGGTGCTAGAGTGGCCTTTTGCCATGATCATCTTAAGCCTTCAAAAAGATATTTGTGTGAAATTTTTCTAAATTAAGTATTCTTTCTTTAGAGAAATTTATGACATATTTATAGGGTGTAAAATAAATCATGTGCGCTATTGAAGTCCCAAAAACGTCGTACTTCCATCTTTTAGTCGAATTATAAGACATAAACTTGTTTTCATATCAATTATGTGTTTCTATCCAACAAGTCGGTGCGAAAGCGCTTGAGCTTAGTTATGGTGCATTCAAGCTCATGTGCACTCGAGCACACTTGTGATGTGCTCAAGCTCTCTTGCTCTCACGCCTAAGGATCCTATGCTCCTGTGCAATTTTGTGCTCAAGCCCATTTATTTAGTATTTTAAAAAGTTATGTTTTAAGCTCAAAATTGATGGAATTTACTTGCATCTTCATTTAGAATCTAAAAACACTAAAACAACATAAAATCAAATAGATAACAACACTAAGGAGTTAACATATGCGAGTTAAAAGCCTTGAATGTGCAAAATTGGATGCTTATCACACATTCGTTTTATGAATAAAAGTTGTTTGATTTAGAGCACTAGCAGTAGCTTCCCAACCATTTTTTTTACATTTAGAGAATAAAACTACTTTTTGATTCTCTATGAAAAAACGTTTCACAATAGATTTCCTTATTTTACCCTATACTATTAAAATATCATTTTTTACTCTTTACTTTTTTTATAAAAAATTAAAGGGATGGGAGAAGAGAGAGGAGAGAGGAGAGAGAACACTTTATTTAGGAGTATAGTATTTCATTGGGAAGCTACAGTGTTTTCCTATGCATTGGGGAACACTGTAGATACCCAAGGGCTTAGGTCAAATATAGGAATTCTGATGTTGGTGCATTTTTGTGAATTTTTTTTTTTAGATTTTTCCTACACATAGAAAAGGGAATGGGTTTTAAGGTGTCTGTTGCTAATGCTCTTATGAGAATTACTTATGTTAGTTTATGTTTTAGCACATTTGGTTTGCATGTAATCTGATAAAAATGAACATCCTATCCAGACAGCTAGAAGCCATATCCGAACATTATTTACATAAAATTTAACTTGTGAAATGCAATTACAAATGCAAAAAAGCAAATTTCATGCAAAGGAGATGAAGTACTGGTTTGCCTTAGCATGTTCATTGATTCTTCTTACTATATTGATGTTTTATCCCCGTGTCTAATAAATATTCCTCAAGGTTAAGGTTGCCCTAAGCATGTAATGAAATGTGTAATGAAAATGGTTGCAATGTATCTTAAGTGAAATGTGTAATGAAAACCTTATGATGCAATGTATTTTGTGATGTTGTGGTGTTGTCCACTATTTTTGTGTAAGATAAGTAATTTACCTAGTCTTTTGGTATAAGACAAGTAATTTACCTACTGTTTTTGTGTAACACAAGTAATTTACCTACTATATTGTGTAAGACTTGTAACTTACATACATTAACATAAATCGAAATGGTCATAATGCACAATTACTATGGCACACTCTATAATAATGTACTAAAATCAATATTCCTATCATATTTAAACCTTTGTTTGACACATTTAGACACCTTAAAAACAAATTATCAATTCAATTTTACTATAAAGTAAGCAATTTTAACATAACCTTACCCCCTCCCAAAAAAAAAAAAAAAACAAATACCATAGGGAAGAACTAGGTGGTCTAAGTCACATATGATATAATACCATCAATGTGGTGGATAAAAACAAAGTCACAAAATAATTACAAAACATGGGCCTGTCTTTATGTCATAAAATAACTACATAGCATTCACTAAGTCACAAAACACTCCAAGTCACAAACATTCATGGTTGCCATATTTTCTGCTTTTCTTTCCCCTTCCCATTGTCTATCTTTGAATTTCATTCACCTACATGTGAAATTGTGTCACTTGCTACCTTTTAGGATCTCGGTATGTCAAAATCAAGGAGCAACCCTAAAGGTAATACCACCTGCCCGGAGAAGTCCTCAAGAGCATAATGGTCTACCTCCTGAAATTTTTGGTGGTCTAGCAGGCTTACCCATGATATCGATCACTAGCTTGCCCTTTTGGTCAGGCTCCTTAACACTACCAGCATCTACTCTAAAACCACTAGCAGTTCTTGATCTTGTTGTTAACCCCAACAATTTCTTCCTGGTTCTAATTGCATGACCTGCCTGCAGATTTTAAATAAAATCATATATCAAATAATCAATTAAATTAAAATCAGCACCTACAATATATAATACGACCTTACATTGGATTGGCTATTACGACGTTTAGCTGAGGCGGTTCGTTGGGATATGGGAAGTTCAGTTAGGTCAGTTGGTTGTACCCTTAGTTGGGGAGCAATAGCAATAACTTGCATATTTTTGAAGAAAATCATGAGACATTTTGATATTATTATCAATTCAAAAAGAACAACTTACAATAAACAAACAGGACTAACATTGGATTGAGAAGTAGGAGTTTCAGTTGGGGCAGTTTGTTGTGCACTTGGTTGTGGAGCAGAATGTTGTGCAATCTGGCTCACACAGCTTGATTCGGTTGTTTTACCTCATCTCTACCTTTTTCTCCTAGTACTAGTTGATTTACCTCCCCTTTGTCTTTTATTTCCACTAGCTGATGTGACATTAAATGAGTCATCCAACTACAAAATAACATAATAATTGATTAACAATGAATGACTAAAATGAAAGTAATTAAAGTAACACAATTTCACAAAAATCATAACAAGAGATTAGTCACAACTTACCATATCAAGATCCTAATCAATTCTTGTAGTGGATATGTAGTATTCTCGTACTTGTTATCTTCTTTCATCATGTCTATGCCTTACAATGCATGTTCTCTTGTTGTGATCCCATTTCTTACAGTACCTACACTAGCTTCTGTTTCCCGCCTTACTCATTGCGTTGAGATTTTTTTGCTTCTCAACCCCTCTCATTCTTCCCTTCTTAGGTCTCCCAGAAGCTACCCTTATCTTTACTGGTTCAATAATAGGTTGATTGCTCATACGTTATTGCTGTTTACTGGGCATGAGATAAATGATGGGTTGATATGTCTTTAGGTACTTCTCTTTGCTATACTAATCACTAAGATAATCTAATGGATTGCCACCATGGTATAAGATGGCTGATATGACATGACTATATAGTATAATAGTGACATCCCATTTCCTGCACCTACATGTTCTGCCCTCCACACTGACTACGAATCATTTGCCTAAACATTCGACCTTAAAAATGCCATCGCTGGCATATATGCACCAACAATGGCTGGCACCATCATCTTCCTTCTCCAACTTCATCATTATTTTTGGTCCTAAGCTACACTCCATTGCTACAATCAACTCATTTTTCTTAACATATCTTTCCATTAATTTATTCCTAATCCTTTCCAACATTAACAGTATTGTCAATTGACGGTACTTCAAGATCCGTGAGTTGAAACACTCAGCGTAGTTGTTGTGTACCAGGTCAGACTTCCACATGGTGTTGAGCCATCTCCTACACCAAGTATTGGGATCAATATTTTCAAGGTAATTGTACATAGGCTCACTTCCTTTCTTCATCTCTTCCATCGCATAATGGAAATCTGTCTGAGTATAAGGAAGATGTTTGACAAACAACATCAATCCCCAAGGCACTGTTCATATTTAAAAAAATTTTAAAATGAAAATAATGATTGATATAGGGAAATGAAAAAGTGGTATTGGAAAGTGAAAAAAAATTTGTTTTGTAGTGATTTTTTTACTTGAATACACAACAAAAAAACTAATATGTAGTGTTGGTTCTTTTATGACGGTTTAGATATAAAAATCGTCATTACAAGAATAGTGTCGGTTCTAAAGGGAAGCTAATCATGGGTAGGAAAATGGGAAAATGTGTTTGTTTAGGAAAAACCGACACCAATTAGTGTCGGTTTGCCGAAACTGACACATTTCGGTTTTTAAAAAAAATGACACATTTTAGAAGGTGTCAAATACTAAGTGTTACCATTTTGAAAATCAGAGTTTTAAATATAAATTAAGTTTAATGTTGACATAGATTTCAAGAAAAAAAAAAAAACAAAAGTTTGTTTTATTACTAGGCTTTCTTAGGATTTTTTTAAAGTTAGCTTCTTTAAGCTTTTTTTGTTTTTTGTTTTTTAGAAAGGTGTATTACCAATCAATCAGATTTCTAATTAAACTAGTTTTTCTCCATGTTAGTTAAACGGTGTGTTTTGCATTTATTTAAACCATATTTTGGGAAACAGCTGTAATAAAAATAAAATAAAAAAAGCTAAAACGTGCATTTTGGGGAAAAAGAAAATGCATGTCTTCAACCTTCTACTTCTTCAAGTTTCCACGGACTCTGACCTAATTGCAAAAACAGTGACGAAAAAAAATTGACATTGGCGTGAGTCGTAGATCTTGGTTTTCTTGGAAAATATTTGCCCCTTAATAAGTGGTTGAGAGTGGGTAAACAAGTATTGAAAAATAATTTATAGGTATTAAGGAGAAATTTTTTGAGGTTGAGAGGGGTCGACCCCCCCTCCCTTCGCCCTTGTCCAATGTTGTGCAAACCAATCAACCTTAAAATAATTTAATCAATCATATACCATCTAGATTATAATAAAGGATGATAATCTAGGTTTAGACAGAACCCAAAAAAACAAAAACAAAAAAAGAGCAAAAAAAGTACAGTTAAGAAAGCGCAGACTTCTTACAGAAAATTCTAAAATAAATGCGAAGCCAATGCCTTGTACAACTTGGCCTGATTACAGACTGATTCTACTCAACGAATGACGTAGAGGAAGACTACGAGGTGGCCATGGGAGGGCATTTATGGAAAAAAAAATAGTTACAGAGGGGAGAGGGGCAAGATCGTTATAACGAGAAGCTTGCTGTGTGAGAGATTAGGGTTTTGCTACTGTGGATTATTTGGGTGCTGGGGTTTCAAGCTGTGAAGAACAAAATAGGATTGTGGAGAGAGAGAGAGAGAGAAAGAGAGAGAGGTGCAAGTCTAATTAATATTAGGGGAAAGCTGAAAGATGTATAGATCAAGAGGTGGGTGATTGAAATTATTTTGAAGAGGTATCGGTTTTGAGGAAACCAACATCTCTTAAAAGGTGTCGGTTATTGTTGAATCTTTAAAGGGTGTCGATTCTACTAAAACCAACAGTATTAAGTGTCTATTAGTGTCTCTTCCTTAAAAGACACTATTACAACCGTCATTATAATTTAGTTTTTTTTTTTTTAATGATAGTAATAAAAAGTGAATGGCGTAATATTAAAGTGAAAATATTTTGATGTTGATTTTTTTGAAAAAAAATGAAGTAGCATGGAGGAATGTAGGGGAATGTGGTGTAGTTTAACAAAGAAGGCCAAGATGATGCAATATTCCAAAGCATGTCCTTCAATAGTAATAGGGTTGTAAATGAGTCGACACACTCAACAGCTCGCTCAATACCAACTCGGTTAAGCTTGACATTGTATAAGCTCGCTCGTTACGGTTGAAACTCGCTCGATTAGCTAGTGACACATATCCAGCTCGCTTGATTATACTCGATGGGGGTTTGTGAGTTTGACTCATTTAAGTCTAGATCGTTTAAAGTTCGCCCAGCTCGTTTAGGGCTCGCGAGCTCGACCTGATTGTTTTTGCTTGACCGAGCCTAACTGCACAAAAATGTATCTATGTTTATGGACTATGTTATTAACTAATAATAATATATTTAATGGGTATACAAGTAACTAATTAAGGGTATAACTAGTATTATATTTATATGGACTATGTTATTAATAATAGTTACAATTATATAATTTAATAATTTAGTTAATACTTGTTTTAAAAAAAAAAAAAACTTAGTTAATACTTAATTCTTAATATATACTAAATTACAGAACATAGGAATGAGAATGTATGATATAACTTATAAGTAACTATAAATGTAGTTAATATGTAACTACTAACTAGTTATATACTAATTATGTTACTTATGTAGTTATGTAACCTATATTACTTATTGCTAGTTAATAGTGCGTGACATTATTATAATTTAATTGTAACAATTTAGCATATTAATTATTACAACTAATAATCTATGACATATAATACATGAATCATACGTTATATTATGTATGAATCAATATGATTTGAAATTATTACAATTTTACAAACATGTAACATTATATGCAAAGTTGATTATAAATTTCAATAATGTTACATATATGTAACTTTATAATAGTTTTAATTCATATTGTCATAGCTGTAATATGAATAGTATCACATGTGTTAATTATGATAATTTCAAATTTCAATAGTGTACATGTTGTCATAGATGTAATAATTAATATATTAAATTGTTACAATTAAATTATAATAACTTGTATATAATGTTACACACTATTAATTAACAACAAGTAACATAAGTTACATAACTACATAACGTAAGTAACATAATTATTAATTAGTATATAACTAGTTAGTAGTTATATATTAACTAGCTTTGTAATTACTTATATCCTACATTCTTATTCCAATGTTTTGTAATTTAGTATATATTAAGTAATAAGTATTAACTAAATTATTAAATTATAAAACAAAATATTAAATTTGTAATTTGTAATTTCAAATTAAACTATGACCTTAAAACATAATTTTTAAAATCACAAATATTAAAATTGAAATAACAATGACCTAGATAATACTAAATAACACAATTTTTGTTCCTAATTCCTAAATTTTGATTTTTTTGATTGAATTTAATCGTAACCGTCCAATTTAATTGACTCTAATCTTGGTCATTGGATTTGATCAATAGAATCGATCTCACCATCAGATGCATATAAAGGATTAATTCCAAGAGATGCTGTAAATACATCTCTTTTAAAAAATAAAAATAACCATAACTTTCGTTGTTCTCCCTAAGTGCCTCTGTCGTTGCACCTCTAACCCCATTTTCCCTAACCCGCACCTAGCCTAGCCTCACTCTCATCTCCTCTTCCCTTAACCCTAAATAGGCATTTAACTTTATGTGTTAAGATTTGTGAAGTTTAATGGTAGTAAAAAGCAAAAGGCTTTGTCATCTGAGCCTAGGAGTGACCTTGATGGTGTGAGAAGTTTGACAACTTTTAGCTACAAAGAGAGTAGGGTTAAGGAACTTGCTACTCATATTGTGCTACTCCATGAGTACCCTTTTAATATGACGAAGCATAAACTTTTTAATAAGTTCATGAGGGCTTGCACACCCTACTATAAAAAAAATAAGTAATGCAACTGTTAGAAATGACTGCTTTACCACTTACCAAACTAAAGAAAGGAAGTTGAGAACACATTTGAAATTGATTGACAATGTGAACATCACCACCGATATATGGACCTCTTCTTAAATAGTATCATATATGGTGGTGACTTGCCACTTTGTGGATTCAACTTGATGCCTCCAAAAAAGAATTTTAATTTTTTGCAATATACCTCATCCACATTGTGGTGTTGTGATTACTGATGCATTAAGGGATTGTTTTTCTGATTGGGGAATGAGAATAAAATTCATACAATTACTGTTGATAGTGCATCAACTAATGCTTATGCAATTAGAAATATAAAAGATGGCTTTGAGTTGAAGAATACTTTGCTAGTTAAGGGTAAGTTGTTTCATGTTAAGTGTTGTGCATACATTACAAACTTGTTGGTGCAAGTTAGGCTTGCACAAATTAGGGATATTATAGATAATGTTAGGCAGATCATAAAATTTATAGTGGCTTCTGAAGGTAGGTTGACTGTCTTTAGTGAGATAGCAAAGAGATTTGATTTACATTATAAGAAGTTGATTTTAGATGTCCCCACACATTGGAACAACACCTATATGATGTTGAACACTGCAATTCAGTTCAAATAAGTGTTCCCTATGTACCATAGAGTTGAGAAAGATTTCAGTGGGTTGTAAGTCCAAAACAGTGGAAAATGGTGGATAATGTAAACCAAATTTTGTCAGTTTTCAATGATGTAACCAATATTGTATTTGGTAGTGAATACCCTATGAGGTTTGGAAGATGAAAGAAGTTTTGATAATCAAGTGTGAGGATAGGAATGAGTACATAAGGTCAATGGCAACTACTCCGTTTACTTTAACGTAAAATAATTTTCACATTTTACGCTGTTTACTACGATGTAAAATGGTGGTCAAACTGAAAATGATTTCAGTTTGACCAAAAAACCTTTACATTTTTAGGAAAAACAGTTTACACTTTTTAATTTCATAAACCATTTTCCATGCTCTACCCAAAAAAACCCAACGTTCTTTTGATTAGAAAAAAAAAACCCCCCGACTCCTCACCTTCACACACAGTTGTAGCTGCAGCTTCTCCTTCACCTGCACAACTGTAACGCCCTGACTTTTTAAACAAGCCGTAAGTGAGATTATCTAAATCCTTACTGCACGTTGGTAATTACTTACTGAGCATGATATTATTTTAGTGAGTACAACTGCTTACTAAGATTTGTACTATTTTATAAAGCTTTCGAAGTATGATTATTACATGAGCCTAAATATTTTATAAGTAACATGATTATATGCTTTCAATTATTTTTATATGAAATAAGTTGCAAAATGAAAGGAGATGATTATGAGAACAAAAGAACAATTTTAAGAGACATGTTATTGCATATTGTTGAATATTGAGAATAAGAAATGAATTAAATATGAAGCAAGAAGATTTTTCTATGTTAACGGTGGGAGCCGAGGGAGCCTTTCAGGGTAAATAAGAAGCCTTTTATCTTCCTAAAGTTGAATGTAAAATGTTGAGGTATTCTTATATTAATGGTGTAAGCCGAATGAGCCTTACAGGTTAAAATAAGAAGTCTGGTACTAATCGAGGAGCCGAAGGTGTCTCCTGGAAACCGTAAACGAAAGGTTTAAGTCCTTTAAAAAGTCGGAGATGCTAGAGATTGAGAAGGAGTTAGTTAGAGCTAGCTTTGATTCATATAATGTATTATTTGACATTTAAGATTTACCTGATAAAAAGCTTAAGAGTTAGTACTAATAATGGTATTAGTATGATAAATAAATTAGTTTGACTGGTTTACTTATTAAAGATATATATATGAATACATATATGGTGGAGTACAGTTAGGTGGTCGTGTAGTTAATACCTAATATATATATTATATAGATATATATTGTAGAACGTTCAAGTGTACTTCTATATGGAGATTTTTTTTTGTTCATTAGATAATATATATATATACACATTTATACAAGGCAAAAGCTGTCATTCGAAAACTTACTTCAAGAGGTTTCTACGAAAACCTCTCACCCACGTGAATAAAAATAGAAGCAGTAAATGTGAATGGCCTGCTACTTGACGCCTGCAAGAAGTGAAAGTTCGGCGCCTACCAAAAAAATGACGGAAGTTTAAGATTTTGTTTTACTGCCTTTTGAGTTATTGCCATCCATGTCCCAAATTTTCACTATAAATAAGCTTAGTAGCATTGTTTTTTTTTTCACAAGCTCTCTCCCTCTCGCACAATGAGGAAGAAAAAAAAAAAAAAAGTGAGATACATATAAGCTTTAAAATTTTAAAGCTTTGGAGCAACGTAAAGTGGGAGTGCTAGGTATAATCATTTTATCCTTAGTTTTTGTCAATTATAATTATTAGAATTTAAATTATGTCATTATAATGCCTAAATTGCTTGGAAAAATGTGATTGAATATCTCGGGACGGATATTATATTCAATCATCCTTTTAAATATGCAAATGCGTCATTGTGCTGCCTAAATTATATTAAGTATTTTACAATAGCGCCGTTGTAATGCCCAAGTAATATTAGATGTTTTAATTAAATATTACACTAATGTCGTAGTAATGTCCGCCTGAAAATACAAAAATACTAGATAACCGTTATGATGTCCAAATAGTATTAAGATATTTAGATATGTCGTTATGATGCCTAGGTGATATTATAGTATTTTAGATACATGTCATTATGCTGCCCAAATTTTTAAAATAAGGGCAAAGTATGAAAATAATGTTTTTTTGATGTATTTTAAGGATCCTAGGATTCAAAATGAGTCATAGGAATAAAATAAGTTAAATATATGCTAATGTAAAAAATTGCGATATTAAATGCAGAAAGTGTATAAACAAAGGAGACTACAAATAAGGATCTTTAAGCTTGAGAAGGTAAGTTCAAACTTATTGACCCTGCACTATTTTACAAAAGCATGTTATGTATATTTTGTTGAACCCTATTATTTTAGCTACATGTATGAATATATTTTGAAATGTTTTACATGAAAATGGGTTTCCAAAGGAAATGATTTATGAAAAGAAGTTGAGTTTTGGAAGGAAAACAAGATTTGCGAAAATTATAATCTTATGAAAATATGAGGCTATTTATGAATGCATGTAATGCCCAGCGATCAGGGGGGATTATGCGCCTGACACCCCGATGTTAGGAAGGGGAAACAAAGTTGCCTAACAGCCTAGCGGTTGAGTGGGGTTACGCGTTCAACATCTCAAAGCTATGAGATGGATAAATTATTAGCAACCTTGCGGTTAACTGAGGTAACACTTAGCGAACTCCTGAGGATAAGTGGGAGTATAAATTCACTTATTGTCATGATGATATATTATGATATGCTATGATGTGTCATGCTATATAATTAAATTATGCTGATTTCATTAATGTCTTATTCATTATGTTATGAACTGTTTTACTGCTTCATATTGTAAAATGTGAAGTTAATTAGAAAGTAAGAAAGGCAAAGAAATATTATTTTGTTTATTTATTAAATATGAAAATGTCTATCACCTAGTTTATTATCTAGCCATACATCTATTAAAACTCATTTGTGAAAACCTTGCATACATGGCTGTTTAGTAAACACTGGTGAGAAGATAATTTTTTTTAAAACAAACAGGGGGCTCTAATAAAAAATGGTCAATTCGCTTGAACTTGCTGAGTCGTGGACTCACCCTTCCACCTTTAAAATTGTTGTGACAATTTTCTAGATGTGGTTGAAGAAGATGAGGAAGAGGATGCGACTCTGTATGAAAGTCCATACTACGGTGCATAGGACTGATAGGAGGCCCCAGTCTTTTTGAAGATACTCAAGACAGTTGTAGAAATACTAGTAATGTTTGGGGTGTGTATTTTAGTAAGTCTCTTATGACATCTTGTAATATATTAGTGTGGATTGTTAGTAACTTTGTAAATAATATGCCGTTTGTGGCAGATTTTGAAAAAACTAAAATGCTAGTTGAGGATGAAGATATTATATGAAGTTTAAATTAGATGCTCTGGTATATTTATATTTATGAGAAAACTCTGATAAAAAAAAAAAAGAGCTACCAACATGCAGTAAGGATTTAGATAATCCCACTTACGGCTTGTTTAAAAAGCCAGGGCGTTACAACAACTCCTCTCTCTCGGCCAAGCTTCACTCTTAAAACCCGACACAGGTACTCTCATCTCTCTCTTTCTTTGTTGAACCGTATGTATGGAGTGATTCAAATCTACGAATTTCTCTTGATAATTTACGTTTGATTTTGGCTTCTTTATCTGTTAGACAATTGGAAATCATGGAGCGATTTTGATTTTAGTTTCTTTCCCTGTTATTGTATTAGATTTGCGAACCATTTTTCATGCTCCACCCAAAAAAAAACCCAACGCTCTTCTGATTAGAAAAAAAAAACCCCAACTCTTCACCTTCATGCACAGCTGCAGCTGCAGCTTCTCCTTCACCTACATAGCTCCACTCTCTCTCGGCCGAGCTTCACTCTTAAAACTCAATGCAGGTACTCTCATTTCTCTCTTTCTTTGTTGAACCGTATGTATGAAGCGATTCAAATCTATGAATTTCTCTTGATAATTTTTGTTTGATTTTGACTTCTTTCTCTGTTAGACAATTGGAAATCATGGAGCGATTTTGATTTTGGTTTCTTTCCCTGTTAATGTATCAGATTTGCGATTTTTTCTGAAGCTTTTCAAGATAAAATTGTTAGGCTTTATATATCTTGTTTATAAAGAAAATTTCAAATGAATAGTAGCCCAAGTCAATATCTATTTTGATTTGAAACTGATAGAAAGAAAAAGCCTCGCCTTCTATGGTGGGAAGAGAACGAAAAGTGTTATTACAAGCTCTGAGAGTCTCGGAGTTGAGTTGTTTGAGTGGACATGAGTAGTTCTTCACTTCAGAGTTTTCTTTGTTAGGAGTATTCATCTCTTAATAAACTGAACCAGTCGCTTTCTTCTAGGAAGCGGTCCTTGCCTTCCCTTGAGCGTAACATGGAATTGATCGATTTGGGTTTTGGGTCTAGGGTGTAGATTTTGGAAAAAGAGAACTTCTGGGGTTGTTTTGGTGTTTAATTTTGGGGGTTTTTGATTGGTAGCGCACTGTTGATTTTTTTGAAGAATAAATGCCTTAACTCTATTTATGGTTGAATTTGTATTGGTTAGATACTGATCACGACTCTCATTTTAAACTAGAAGTTTAAATTTAGAGAAAATGTTATAATGATCTTTGTTGTTTTGGTTGTTGATTATTAGAAATTTTGGCTTTGAGTTTCTGTTTAAGATGAACCTTAACCAAATGGGTTTTTGTTTCCTTTTGATTTTCTGGTTGTATGATGGCCAATTGGGGTGGATTTTTGGTGGATGATGTCTTGGCTCTTTGCTTGGTGTTTTGCTATGTGAATGTGAGCCATCATTGGGTGTGGAAGAGCTTGAAGGTGAAGGGAAGTGAGATGGGGATGGCGATTGGAGTACTTCAGTCATATTGGGTTGTTTTTTAATAAATTCATTTCTATTTGTAACTGTAGGGTTGCAACATGAATACTTCCCAGGAGGTTAATATCTCCAGGGGTTTTACAAATGTGGGTTGTTTGGTTTTGTAATTGGCAAATGTTTGGTCTTGGGCCATGTTTCCTTCAATCTTGTTTGATTTAGTTTTAAGTCTTGATTAGTTATTAGATAGCTATGTCCTTATTTGAATACCATTCTCTTTTTTCTCTGTGTTTTGCATTGTGATTCATCCATATAAGCAAGTCTTATAAAGGACATAGATTAAGAGCTTCAATTGATGGAATTCTCAACTTTTTATGCATTTTCCAAACTGTGGGACTCAGGTAAAATCAATTCTAGGTGGATGGAGACTCATTTAAAATCCTTCTGGGCAACTATTAGAATGTCTTGTCTTCTTGAGCAATTCTAATAGTTTATATACGCATATTAGATTCCTTTATATGCACATCAGAATACACCAAACTCAGAAAAGAAGCTGTTGTTTATTGTTTACTGGATATTGTTCATACATATAACTCCATGAGCAATTCTATATATTGCCAACCTAACCATTTCCAGCCCATATTGATCCTCATTAATCATATTGCAAAATATCCATACAAGCCCACTATGAAATAAGATGAAAGTTTTTAAAACAGCCCTTGCTAAATAGTTCATTTGTGCTCTTCATGCCAGAGCAATTCTCATGATTCCAAGTTATTGTTTGTAACGCCCCAAAAATTAGCCTCGGCTAATCCGGTGGAGTTACTGGCAATTCACCCCTTTTAAGCCAACTTGTGGCCAAATGGGAAATCACTCTTATAAAACTGTCAGAGTAAATACAAGGGAAGATAAATAAATTTGAGTCACTATAATTCATCAAGTAAGAACATGGAGCTACTAAATAATAAAGACAAACCTGTAATTATAAGTAAAGTCTAACCAGTCAGGCAATAGCATCTCTTGCCACATCCATAGCAATAAACCAAGTTACCTAGAGATTAATAACTGTGTAAGTCTAACGACTTAGTAAGTAAACCCTACAATTTAGGTATGACATAAGCCCAATTAATGAAAGTAAACGTGCAATTTGAGTATAGCAAAAAAAAGGGCATTACCTCTGTTAATACACCATTTAATAGGTTTTAGGGTTTTCAAAGCTTGTAGTGTAGAACCGGTGATAATTACCTAATGGTTTTAATGCAGAAAAGGCTAATGCATTATAGGTCATAATTCTCATACATGGTCTACCCGAGATATTACCCATTCTCAGCAGGATTAGTACTGTCCCGAGTGACCTATAATACAATGCCGATGCCCCAGCCATTGTACAACATACCGTACGTAACATTAGTGGCACAATCGAGTCCGACCTCGAGTGGCCCACACTAACTAATGACGTCCGTCCTATAGTGACTAAACCATTGGGAATGGTTGCACCAGGGTCACGAAACCAATGGATTCAAAGCCCTCATATAACACACACATTTGACCATAATACGCAGTTTATATAGTATGCTCATGGCCGTTCATACCGTACATATCGGCGTACTATGTCTTATGATACATCTTAACAGTTAATTAATAGCACAGTTACCAAGTAATTACAGAAAGTAGGCATGCTCATATCATACTCGTGGTCAGTCAACTAACATATCCCACGTTTTCTTTAAAGAATGTTTAATGAACACTTGGAAAACCTCAACAAGGCAGAAATACAAGATAAAACAGTGTTAAACACAAAGAGAACAGAGCTTACCTCGAAGCTAAGCACGGACATGGTCTCCCCTCATTGGAAACACCTCATTGAAGCTTACTCTCACCAATTCCTCACTCAAAACTCAAGGGAAGGATTTTGGCAGCCTAGGGGCATACCAGAGGATGGAAATAGGAGTTAGAAATGGGAGGTGGGACGAGCTATTTATAGGGAAAGTTCGCCACCAACTCTCTGACAGAGCAGCGGATGTCTGGCAACCCTAGCGTACGTCCGGTGGTCTTTACATAGTGATCCGAAGGGTGTCTCGTATGTCCATGTATTACCCAAAGGGTATCCCAAAAAGTAGAGTGGTCCCACGTACATCCGTTGTACTATTTGCAGAGCGTACGTTCGGTGGTCCCCCCATACGTCCGTACTACAGACAACAGTGTACGTCCGCCTCCTGAGGGTTAGTATTTGGCTTCTATTTTCTAAAGGTTCAGAGCGTGATTAGGTTAACGCTAAGGGTTTTAGGTATCGTTAAAACACCATTAGTTGAAAACCTTTGTTGATTGCTCTTATGGAAAAGATTTTTGTTTAATTAAAAGGTTGTTTTTATCAGGGTATTATATTGTTTTAGTTCGATCTTACCATCCTTGATCTAAAATTAGTTTTCTTAATCAAAAGCCCAAATGTCTAAAGCCAATCTTGAACTCTAAATTTAAGGTTTTCCTACGGTACTACCTATTTGTATGATATCTATATTGGAAATCTGAACATGGGAAAAACACACCCACTAGTTAGTCATCGCATGTGGCCTCTGTTGTTTTGTAAAGTGAAAGTGATTTGATCCATAAAGTTTATTTTCTTTCATTTTCAATCTAGTGACAAAAATGCAGAGCTAATTTATCTTTGTTATGTTTGTAAACAAAACCATGTCACTTGGTGTTTATCTTTGTTGTATGGATGAGCTAGTTTGTGTTCATCTTGGGTTATTAATATTAAGGGCTACAATAGGCAACCTAACTAGTTGCGTTTTTATGTTGTTTGTAGATGGATAAAACAATTCTTTTGACAGCTATGACCACAGTTGCATCTGTTCTTGCTGTTGGGCTTGTAATCTTAAAAGATATAAGATCTATGAGAGTATTATGTAGGGAACCTTATGTTAATCGAGAGTATGAAAGAGGGATTTATATGGATAGTATTTGTTATGCAAATTTATTTAACTCGCAAGTGCACAAATTGTTTATAGTTTAATGGATTACAAGTTTGAAGTCGAACCCACAAAGAATTGTATTTTTTAAAAACAGATTTATATCTAAACTAATTAAATCCTAACCTAGTTCCAAAAGGGGTTTTGAATTGGGTTTTTAAAATTAAAAGACTAAACATAAAATAAATAAATCAATAGATAAAGGTCCTAAGGTTTGCGAATTCACACTCACCGCATCATAATTACATACTCTATGCTCATCAATATCAATCCAAAGTTCTCACAATTAAAATCTTGTATATGTTTTACTACGCTTCAAAGAATTAATCAAAACCATCACATGTATCCATTCATTGGTCAAATCACAAAAAGAATCCAAATTCAATTGAAACACCAGATGTATCCGTAGAACAAATCACAAGGGATATCTAATTTTTATGAGTTAAAAGCTAAGCAATTAATCATATGAAATTATCTCAAATCATCACATGTATTCTTGAATCATAAGAGATATCTAAGAATCACTCAACATAATTGATTAGAAGTAAAACAATTAAAATAATAAACTCAATAAAATCATATCAATAAAACTTACATAACAGCAATGTCGTTCTTCAACGGTGAGGCTTCATCCCCAACCTTAGTTGGGGATTTAGCTCCACATGACTATGAAAATTAAAACTCAAACCTAACGAAAAACTAAACTAAAGAGAAAAGTTGTGAATTTCTGTCTCCAGGCTTGTCTATTTTTCTTGAATGCAAAGAGGTCTATTTATAGGCTTAGAGAAGTCCTAGAAGCCCTAGTAAACCTAGATAATTCGGAGGTCAGTCTCCCAGTCCAATTAGAAGTCTGAAATCGAGATAAGATTCGCTCAGATTTGTATTCTCATATTGCGGGACGATTTTGGCATAGTAAACGTCAGAATTAGGAAAATCCTATTTTACAATAAATTGTATTATTTTGAGTTAGCTTTCCACTGCTATTTGAATCATCTCAATCCGATATTTGAGCAGAAAGTTATGATCAAAATACTGAGACATGAGCAGAATCTGAATTTGAATCTAATCCGAAATTATCTCCAATTAGGAAAATTTCGATTTTATCCTTTCTTTGATTTAGTTAAACTTAACCACATCTTCTAAGTCTTCTCAAAATATGCTTTATTCCAAGACTTTGTAATTTTTCCCTTTTAAAATGCAGTTTCTCTTCAACAACCTACAAAACACTAAAACACAAATCTAACATAAAACATTAGATAACGGCACAACAAAAGGATTAACTAATATAAATTAAGGAGTCTAAATATGTAATATTTGACTCTTATCAATATTCTCTACGGAAGCAGACAAGATTGTATTGACCAAATAAGAGTGAGTCATGTAGCTTTCTTTGAGTTATGTAAAATTCTTGTTGAGAATAACCTTATAGGTGAGACCATTAACACATCTATTAAGGAACAAGTGTTGATATTTTTACACATTATTGGGCATAATGTGAGGTTTTGAGTGGTTGGTGGAAGGTTCTATAGATCGATTAGGTCTATTCAACGATATTTTAAGGTTGTACTTGGAGGAGTCTCGATGCTATATAAACATTTAATTAAATAACCTGATAACTCTACTCCGTTGGAATAAGGAATATCCAAAGGTTTTATCCATACTTTAAGGTAGGTTTAAAAATTTGATTTTTTTTATTCAAGTAATTTGTCAAATTAACATAGCTTGTATTGGTCTTCATTAGGATTGTGTTGGAGCAATAGATGGAACTCATATTTAGGCATCTGTTCCAGTTGAAATCCAAGGAAGGTTTCGTGGTCGAAAATATCAAACAACACAAAATGTATTAGCTGGCATTTCTTTTGATGTAAAATTCACGTATGTGTTAGCTGGTTGGGAAGGAAGTGCACATGATTCTCGTGTTTTAAATGATGCTCTCACTAGGCTAGGGGGATTCAAAATTTTTGAAGGTAATTATTATCTTGGTGATGCTGGTTATGAAAATTGAAATGGAATTATCTTCCCCTATCGTGGTGTTCAGTACCATTTGAAAGAGTGTAGTGATCATCCACCTGAAAATGAAAAAGAATTGTTCAATCTTGGTCATTTGTCCTTAAGAACCACAATTGAACGAGGATTTGAAATTTTGAAGAGACATTTCCGTGTGTTTGATGCAGAACCATCATTCAAAACACAAGTAGAAGTAGTTTTAGCATGTTGTGTCATTCACAATCACATTATGGGTGTTGATCCTAATTACTCAATTATGGAAGAAGAAGTTTGTGATGTTGAATCTCAAAATCAAAGTGGTAGAGTCTACTAAACACGAACTGAAGTTCAAGAGGAAAGTAGAGAATGGACAATCAAAATGGATATAATATGTCATGCGATGTGGGAAGATTATAAAAATAGGAAAAATGTGTAGATTTCTTTTTTTCTCTTATGACTGATGTTGTAATATTTATTTCTTGAACTAGTCATGTTTAAATACAGCTATGGTTCTATTTTTTAATGATTTGATTGTATGATATACATTTGATATTTAATCCAGCTTATGATATGAGTTTGTTTCTATATTGCATTATGTTTTTATCTTTTATGAGATATTTTATATTGTTATCTTGCATTAAGATTCATACGTTTGTGATTGTAGCAATGGGCAAAGGTAAGGAGAAGAACGTTGCAAACATGCAATTTAGGTGGTCAAAACCTATGCATACTTTGCTACTTGAAATTCTTACTAATGAGACTGCTAAAGGAAATAAGCCTTCAAACGCATTCAAACATGCGTCATTTGCACTAATTGCCAAGTCAATTAACGAGAAATTCGGAGTTGAATGTGTACCTAACCATGTTGACAACCGCCTTCGAACCATCAAAAGCATGTGGAATATCATTGGCACCCTCCGTAAAAAGAGTAGCTTTTGATGAGATGAAAATTTGAGGATGATAACGTGTGACAAGAAGGTGTATGATGAGGAAGTGGTGGTATGAGACTTATTTTATTTATTGTAGCAATTATATTAGTCTTGAAGTTTTATTGAAATTCTATTCTTTCTTTTATATATTGTAGCAATTATATAGTCTTGAGGTTTTATTGAAATTATATTATTTCTTTTAACAGGTGAATCCTAAGTATGAGCAATATCTAAATAAAAAAATTGAAATGTACGATGAGATGGCCGTAGTTGTTGGTAAAGATATGGCGACAGGGAATTTTGCAAAGAATTTTTCCTCTCTCCTCTTTCATCATTTTGTCTTTCATTGAGGATTGTGTTAGGATTTTATAAAAAATATGAAAGTAGGTAGGGAATTTGTATTTTGTAAGTAAATAATATTTTAATGGTATAAGAAAAGGTAATTGAAGCTATTGTGAAATATATTTTCATTATGGGTGTTAATGCGGTTACGGTTAGCAGTTATTGGCAAAAACCACTAACCATAACCGTCTTAGTGGTTATTAAATTTTACTAACCGCAACCGTAACCGCCTAGCGATTAACCGCCAGTTAGCAGTTAGTAAAACATGTAACTACCAACTATAACCTCATTTTCAATATTGGGCTTTTTTTGGACTTTTTTGGGCTTTCTCAAGAGAAACATGTGAATTTTGGGCTTTTTTGAGCTTTCTCACAACATATGATTTAAATTCAAATTGTTAAGTTTTTATTAACTGCAAATTGTGATTATGTATAAATTATAAGAAACATATTAGTTACTTAATTATTAATCATTTAATCTAATGGTAATGCTCAAACTCTAAGTCCTAAACTCCTCATGATCTAATGGTCATACACTCATACTTAAATTATATGATCATATAACATAATAACATATTATCTCACAATTCATGTAAATTATAATGATAAGATATTAATACTTCAATTGTGGCTATAAATTTATAAGTAACACATTATTTAATCAAATGCCAATTACTTAATTTGATATTATATAATTTAATCATTAATTGATCATGTGATACAATCACATAAATTATAATAATAATACATTATTTTTAAAAAAATACATTAATACTTCAATTGTGGTTATAAGTAACACATTGTTTAATCCAATGTCAATTACTTAATTTGATATTATACGAATCACATTATTATTGTACATTAATAATATGATTAACTTGAATAAAGTATTTGAATAGTCATTGAATGATTAAGTATTGATCTTATACATTTATATTATTCAATAGAGAAAATTACAGTTTATCCCCAAAAGTTGACAGCGTTTTTCAATTCGAACACCAAAGTTTCAATTTTTGCAATCCACTCCCACAAAGTTCCAATTTTTTCAATTCAACCAATATTATCCTAAAATTCCTATATTGCCCATATTTTTTATAAATAAAAAAACAAGGGCAAAATTCACTTTACCCCCCTAAAGTTTCAGGGGGTTTTCAATTTAAACCCCAAAATTTTAAAATTGGCAGTTTACTCCCCCGAAGTTTTAAAAAGTTGCAAATTAAACCTTATGTTAAGTTTTTCCGGCAAGCTGGACGGAATCCCACCCACGTGCATCTCACGTGTGTTATTAACGAAATATCTTCCAATTTTGCCCTCCCCTCAGTGTAATGAAATTACTTGATTATCCTCCCCCATGTTGGTTCACACACGCACGCTGGTCCTCACCTTTTTAACTCCAACAAACCCACACGGTCAAGTGTACAGATAATGGGAGGAGAAATTGAAGTGGCCTTTTTTAACAACAAAAGCATGGCTGCATGGATTGAAGCTCCATATTTCTGAGTGATTACCAAAGCTATATGCTTGCCAGTTAATATTTTTTAGTCTTAGTGGAACCTCTACCTGGCAACACCCGATTCCAGAGCAAGACCCATCAACCACATTGCTAATGTTTCTACATGCGGACAAGCAGCCCATGGAGAAGGAGCCACTGTTCTAGAAACCTCGAAGGTATGCATAAGTGTCATAGCCAACATCCATGAACATGTTTTGGGTTTTAGAAATTGTGAAAGAATCGGCGACACGCAGACGAGAAAGGTCGTTACTATACAGACGATTACCCGACTCGTTGAAACACTGATGGGCTACATACATATATATTGTGAATTTGATAGAAATGAATGATAACCGGCAAATCCTTTATACTCTGTTACACCCTGTTTTAGTTCCCATAAACAGAGTGTAACAGCTAGAGTATAGGTGAGCACCGGACAATTCGTGAGTGGCCCTGCTATCCATCCCAATTGTGAAGTACTCCATGCCAGTGACAGAACTCAAGCTCCAATAACAACAGTAATGATATCAGCGACGCAACTCCATAAGGTTCCTGGTGATTTGAGTTGCCCACACGCACTGAATTCCGAGAAGAAATGAAAGTGAATTTAAAAGAACCTAGTGAATGGGTACTGGAAAAAGCTTTACCAGTTCTTTTCGGATGCCTATCGTCATCACAGGAAGCATTATTAGCTACTTCGAAAGAGTGTTTGGCAGCCATATTGTCTATTTTCAACTCAAAACAAGCCCATGGAGTTTCCTACATGTATACCCAATATATATATAAGGCCAAAAAGACAGTGTCACACATACAGTAATGCAAACAATAATGGAGGAATCGGCTGTCGTGTTCATCATTGGCGTCGTAGTCTGCAGTCGCCACCGATATCGCCATCTCTATAAACGTCCACACGTCCACGCTGCAGCTCTCGAGCACAGCCCGGAAATCGTCCACATCCATTGTTGTCGTAAAAAACAAAGCTCCCAAACCTTCAAAAACACATTCATCTTCACCGCTATCGGTTGAGAGAGAGGACAGCGAGGAGATGGATCCAAATAAGATCCATCCAGGAGCACCTTGGTGGTTATTCCAAAAAAAAGAAGCCTTGGTTGCTTCTCTTCAAACGACGACGTGTGGTTGAGGATTGAGGGCAAAACTGGAAAAAAGAACCCTAATATGTCATGTGCGACTCACGTGGGTAGGGTTCCGTCCAATTTTTGAAACTTTAGGGGGGTAAACTGCCAATTTTAAAACTTTGGGGTTCAAATTGAAAATCCCTTGAAACTTCAGAGGGGTAAAGTGAATTTTGCCTAAAAAACAAATTTGGGGGTGCAAAAATGGCCAGATGGCTAGCCACCCTGAATTTTTTTATAAAAAATAAAAAATTTAAAAGCTAGGGCAATATAGGAAGTTTTTGATACAATTGGTCAAATTAAAAAAAAAAAAAAAAATTAGAACTTTGGGGGGTGGATTGCAAAAATTGAAATTTTGGTGTTTGAATTGAAAAACATTGTCAACTTTAGGAGGGGTAAACTGTAATTTTCCTTATTCAATATGCATATACGTATAATTATAATTTATAACATATATAGACTTATAAGTTTATAACATACATTGAAACTAAGTCTATAAGTACTTAATTATTGTATTAGTATGAATTGATATATTTATGACTTATGTCATATTATATATGTATTATTTGTTATTATATAATTATATAAATTAGAATGATAATATATTAATACTCCAATTGTGGTTATAAGTGACAAATTATTTAATTCAATGTCAATTACTTAATTTGATATTATACAAATCACATTATCATTGTACATTAATAATATGATTAACTTTAATAAGTATTTGAATTGTCATTGAATCATATGATTAAGTATTGATCTTATACATTTATATTATTTAATATGCATAATTGTATATATGTATAAAGTATAATTATAATTTATAACATATATTGACTTATAAGTTTTTTTTTTTTTTGACATGTCCACATATTGACTTATAAGTTTATAATATACATTGAAACTATGTCTCTAGATACTTAATTGTTACATTACTATGAACTTACATACTTATGACTTATGATTTATGTCATATTATATATGTATAATTTTTTATTATATATATTATCACTATAATAATATAAATTATAGTGATAATATATTAATACTCAAATTGTTATTGAATTATCTAAAAAAAAATTGTGATTTAATGATCAATTGACTTTGACTATATTATATGTATAAATTTATTATAATTATAATTATAAAAATATATCATATAAAAAGGCGGTTACAGTTAGTAAACCAAATAACCGCTAGGCGGTTATAGCGGTTAGTGGCTAAGACGGTTAGAGGTTAAGTGGTTAATGGTTAGTGGTTATAGTAGTTAGCGGACGATTAAATAATTGCCTGCATTGACACCCCTAATTTTCATAGGGAAGTAAAAAATAATTTTGTACCCTAAACTTAAGGAAAAATCAAATAGAAGCTGTTGCTAGTACATCTTTACAAAATATAAGTTCCCTACCTACCCAATTTTATTTTATTTTATTTTTTCACAAAATCCTAACATAATCTCAATTAAGACAAAAAGATTTGAAAGAAGAGAGAATAAAGATGAATGTTTATAATAAAAGAGATATATTACAATGCAATATAATATCTACATTTTGCCCATATTCAGTGAGAGATAAAGGATTGAAATTCAAATTTCAAATTTCAATCCACATTTTCATGTGATTGTTCATCTGTCACATCACTAAATATGGGCCAAATATGGGTATTATATTGTACTGAAGTGTTTCTCATATTAAAATAAGGGGTTTGCTAGGGGTTCTTCCCCTAGTGTTCTCCTAGCGTTCTCACAATCTTACGTAGAACATGTTTTAAGAAAAAATAAAATTGTAGTACCGTTTTTTTGCCAACAGATTAATTTTTATGAG
This sequence comes from Carpinus fangiana, assembly GCA_006937295.1. Taxonomy (NCBI): domain Eukaryota; kingdom Viridiplantae; phylum Streptophyta; class Magnoliopsida; order Fagales; family Betulaceae; genus Carpinus; species Carpinus fangiana. The sequence continues at coordinate 14,842,787 of CM017323.1, read as the reverse complement.
TTAATATTTAGGTTTTAATGCTTTAAAACTTGTTTTTGGATTCAAAACTAAAACCTAAGGCTAGAAGGTTAATCCTTTAGGGACGGTATCACCCAAAATAGATTTGATTATCCTAAATTTAGTGCTAATGTCTCAAATTTGGTGCTAATGCCTAAAAAAATCAGTGGTGGAGGCCACTATAATTTTATTTTTTCTTAAATTATGTTCTACGTAAGATTGAAAGAACGTTAGAAGAACACTAGGGGATAACTTCTAGCGTTTTCCTTAAAATAATGTATAGCGTACTGTAAGTAGTTCCCTACACATTGAAAAATATTGTAACAACCATTGATTGTTGGTTAAATATAAAAAATCTGATGTGAATAGGTTTTTGTAGTTTTTTTTAAATTTTTCCTAAACATAAGGAAGGAAATTGTATGTAGTGCATCTGCTGCTAATGCTTTTAGTCTGAATAGGGTACAGTCACATTACAGTAGGCTGGAATAAGTGCTAACTTAATGCTGTTACCAAACAGTCAAAGTTCCAACACTAAAACCAGAATAAGAAAATACTTACACGGTAATAAGCCTATCCGTGCATTGGAATAGGTATTTCCACCAAGTGCTGCAACCAAGCGGCAGTTTCTTCCCCACCTTGCGCACAAGCAAAAAGTTTTAGAAAATTTTGCAACTCCCACAGCCGCTCACCTCCACGTCAGTCGGACACGGTAGAAATCAACAGCCACTGCACCACCGGAGCACACTGTACGTCGCTTGGGTCGTCACCAGAACCCCTGGAGCAGCGTCTATCGTCTACCGCCCACGTCGACGGCGATCCACACAGGCTCAAAGCCACCCAACCACCACACGCAGTACTACAGGTATCGGTTGAGCAACAGCCCACTGCCGCACAATCAGAACCACACACGGCACCGCAATCTTCCAGGTCACACGGCACTGCACAGCGAGAGTTATTTTTACGCGTTTTGTTATGATTTTGCCTGCTTTTCTCGAGGGTTTGTGTCGTAGCACAAGGGTACTATTATATTTTGTGTTTTTTTTAAGGTTTTACAGGTTTTTCTATAATAACTAAACTATAGCCGTCACGCAATAGGAGTTCGGAAGATGCAATAAAATTTGTATAGAGTTTTCTATGTTTTCCAATCTTAAAAATATTTTTTGTGTTTAAACAGTGAAAATGCTATTTAAGCAGCCAATCAAACAAGGTGTTGATTTTTGTGGTGGCATGCTTGCATCCTCTCTCTTTTTAGTGGTAAAATTCATCCTCTATCTAGAAGCTGTAGTAAAAACACAAGTTGAGGAAATTTAGCAAGGACTTGATGTAATTATGAAATGTTTTATGGCTTGGATCATTATATTTAAATATCTTTCCTAGAAGCTGCTTTTAAGCTGGAAGTGTTTATGTTGCAGCTACATTGTATGATGGACCATGAAGAATATGTTGATCTACCTTTTAAAGTTGGTCAAATGGCAGAGTCAAGATCATTTCTCCAAGGTTTTCGCGGTGCATGGTTTCGATGCAAGGTGTCTATTGTTTTTATGCACCCTGATCAGTTTTCTTCAATTGATTATTTTTGACGCTGCAGGACCATTCATCGATAATTAATATTATTTCATTCTATTTAATTTAGGTCCTATCTTTTCATTTCTACATCCATGATTTGTTGTTTATGACTATGCTCACTTTTCAATGGGAATGAAAAGAAAAAAATGTGATAGGTTTGTTTTGTTTTTGGGAAATAAATGAAAAATCAGTCCCTATGATTTACTTGATTTGCAAGTAGCTCCTTGTGATATCAAAATGAGCTCGCATGTCTTATTTAAGTTAGTATCACACTAACGAAATCTGACAGATGGAGCTTTTCAGATAAATGCGCGCCTTTTACCATTTCTTTTTCTACTAGAAAATTTGGAAGTTCAAAGTATAAGTTAATATGATATCATGTTAGATCTTGAAGGTTGACGTGACACTTAAACAAATGCTTAGTTAATGGATGTGGATGAACCATGTTGAATGAAATTTGAAAGTATGAGGGAGTGATCAAATTGAAACTTGACCAAAATGACAAGAAACCCAACCTTAGACGAAATTTGAAAGTATGAGGGGTAGATGAAATTGGAACTTGACCAAAATGGCAAGAAACCCAGACTTAGATGGACCAATTTGTAGTTTAGCCAAGTTTTTACATATCTTCAACTACATAAGTATGTCTGCCTGCGTTCTCAATAGACACTTTCTCAATTTTAAAGGTTTGATCAAAGAACAATTTGTGGACCGGCATGCATAACTTTCATTAATATCCTCCCCAAACTGTCGAAATGAAGAGTCTCTTATAGCCAATGTTTGGAGTCAAAAGTTGCTTTCTTTAACTTGTCCTTTTGTGGTTGACAACCTCAGACCACTCACCAATTTCTCATTTCACATTAAGAATATATGAGGTCCTTCACACATCTCTACTAACAAAAGAAATATAGATTGGAATCAGGAGGGGGTGTGTGGGGGTGGATGACTCTTGTGGAGGCGTGAGGGGTGGGTCGCCCCCCGCGTGAGATGTGCAGATGGTGTGGGTCTCCATCCTTATTGCAGTGTCCACTTGCACAAGAGGGGTGGAGTTTCACCCCCATTACAGAGGGTGGTGAGGGTGCGGAGTTCCACCCACGTTGCAGAGTTCGGTGGGGGTGAAACTCCATGGGGTAGAGGTGGACACTGAAGGTGGGAAGGTGAAGGGGCAGCCTCTCCACTTATTTTTATTTTTTTGTTAGTAAGAAGCGCAATCTCCACCTATTATTGTTCATGTGTGGACAAATTGAGCATGTGTTTTCAAAATATTCTTATATGAAGTTTGTTTTTCCATATATGTTCTTCCACAAGTTATTTCATCCATTAATATGGACGAAACAGATGGAGATGAAATATCATGTGGAAGAACAATTGCCTATGATTGTTTTCATATTTCTATTTTTTCTAATTGTCTTGAGTTTTTGTTTTGGATTAGGTGATTCTTTTGCATACTTACTGTATTCGGGTTGCGCCCTTTCGCACTTAATAATTTTCAATTACTTTGGTTATTTAATGCCTTGATTGATCTTCTTATACTATAAGATACATTGATGAACATACTACTTGAGACCTAGAAGAATACTTTGTTTACCACCTACTAGGCCCATAGTGTCTTCTTCTTTGCCTATGCATTATGTTTAATGATATAGTCCTATTTTAAAATTTACATTGAAGCTTGTCTCTTTGCTCAAGTTATTCCTTTTTTTTTTTTTCTGAGTTTGACCACCTTCTAGTAGATAATTTAATTTTCCTGTACTTTCCATTAGATAAAGGAGATTGGCTCGAGAAAAGGTCTGATGGGGCATGCCTTAGAATTTGTTGACTTTCCAGATGAAAGTAAGTATTCTATTGCAGTTCATGTCATTCAGTCTACCATTGGCTATTATAATTTATCGTCTCAAGGTTATGCACATTAAAAATTAATCCTCATGAAATGATTTTTTTTTTCTTTTTCTTCTTCTTAAGGCCTGTCTGTTTTACTTACAGAATGTGATTTTAGGTTTCAAAAAGCGATTTAGAAGGGTCAAATTGGCACCTTTGTGAAATGTGTTTTTTTTGTCAAATGAATGGGTCCAAAATTCACTTTCTAGGATATCTTACCAAATGCTCACTTGCTACTTAGGTTGTTAGGCCCGAGCTGGAAGGCACTTTTGGGAGTCCAAACAGTGGAAACAAACGCCTCATATGTTCTGGAATTAGGTAATAGGGGTAGTCATAATCAAATAATTGTAATATTGACTTTTCTTATCCTAATAATATATTATAAGTCCCTGAGTTAATCCGTCAAAATTAAAAACTCCTTAAGTTTTTTTTTTTCAAAAAATTACTCCTTGGGTCAATCGAAATGCCAAGAAAATCCATACCGTCAAAATTTTTTAACTGCTAGTAAATTTGTTGAAACACACCATTTTGCCACATCAGCATAGCTAATTTTTTATTTATTTAATTTAAAAATTAAAAAAAAAAACCATCTCCGGCAACATTGATGGCGAGGAAGCTGGTATTAACCCACTTGCCCGTATCCATATTCTTTTGTCCCTTTCTTTGTGTGTTGTGGGTTGGTCTATGGGGTTTTGCTGCGGAGCAATGATTGTTTTTTATGGGAAATTACATTTTTTGTCTTTTGGGTTTTCCTTGATTTTTGGGTTTCCCTAATCAACCCAAGAAAGCTGATTTACCTCCTTGAGATTGAACTTGTCTGATTATGATCATTAATAAGGTACCTATTTGAGCACCATATCTTAAAATCTGGTTATGAAATCTATTTTTCTGCTAAGGGTTTCTTTCTCTCTCAGCCTATGAAAAATCGATCTAAAGATATTCAGTTTGAGTCTATGAATATCACATTTCTTTGCCTTAAGCGCCATACTTAAAAGAACATGGAAGAGGAATATCTGGGAAAGCTAAAATATGATGTAGTGTAGATTATACACACAAAAACAGTAACTTCTTTTGCTGAAGAAGGAAATGGCAGACAAAGGCCTACCAGATTCATGGAAAAAGCACTTCAAACACGTTAACATCCACTTAGGTTCTTACAACCCTGTTTCTAGAAAAAACTTTGTGGATTAAGAAATTTGGTTGGATTTTGAAATTCACCCTTTTATCTCTCACACTCTTCACCGAGTCCTTGATTTTTGTTTGTCGTCAAACAAGAAACAACCCAAGATCCAAAGATCAAACAGATCGAGATGTGCGTGCGCCCAGGTGAAATTAACCAAGAAAAATCAAACAATAAACAAAAATAAAGGAAAAAAAGAGACAAAAAATGGAATTTCCAGAAAAAACAATCACCACTCCGCAACAAAATCCCAGAGACCAACCCACAACAACACAAAGAAAACGCAAAGAAAGGGACAGAAGGAGATGGATCTAGGCAAGTGGGTTAATACCAGCTTTTGAGCTTCCCCTGTAAGCTGGAGATGTAAGCTAGAGATGGTTGCTTCCTCGCCATCAACGTTGCCGGAGATTTTTTTTTTTTAGATTTATTTTTTAAATTAAATTAATAAAAAATTAGCTATGCTGATGTGGCAAAACAATCCGTTTCAACCAATCTAATGGCAATTAAAACATTTTGATGGTAGGGATTTTCTTGGCATTTTGATTGACCTAGAGAGTAAATTTTTGAAAAAAAACTTAAAGAGTTTTTAATTTTGACGGATTGACTCAGGGACTTATAATATCTTTACCATATATATATATATAAACAAGTGATAGATATGAAAGTCAAACAAATCAATGGACTCCTTGTTAGCTTTTTTGATAGACAACTACTAGAGCATTTGTAGGTGTGAGATTTTTTTATATTTATAAACAAATAGATGGAAAATCCACAAATTTAGTTTGTTTCTAGAATTGAAAACGTAAAAATACATTCACTTGGTCTGATGTTATACTTGTGTTTTTGAAATAGCATCATTCTTCTGTTGTACTTTATTTACAGAAACAAAATGGACTCAGTTATATCAAAAGCGTAGAAACTGGAAGGAGGTAAAAAGGCAATTGATGGTTCGCCCTCAATTTCCTCCTATCTATTGTGAAAGTCAAATGCCTGACGTCAATAGCATCTTAGAAGTGGTAGTCATTGTTGACGATGTTTGGAAAGTGGGGGATTTGGTGGATTGGTTGATGGATCATTGTTATTGGTCTGGGAGAGTAACTGAATTGTTGGGGGATGAGCATGTAAAGGTAATATTTATGTGCCTATCCATTTATATCCTCTATTTGGTATTGAATGCTGAATTTTGTTTGCTTGTTATAATTTTTTTTCATTGTGAGATGGTTTCTGCAAATGTGTTTTTAGTCTATCCTGTTAATCATACTCGCCTTTTTATGTATAACCAGTTACTTTCTTATTTTGTTTGCTGAAACATGTATCAGATGGACAGTCCTTACCATTTAGTCTAATCACTTGATTGCTTTAGCTGCCTTGATGTTAATAATTTGCTTAAATCTATTATGTGTTTAATGCAACAACTAATCTAGTGATATCTTCAAAATCAAGTATCAACTTTTTTTTTTGATAAGTAATGTGAAATATATTAAAAACGCAGTCTCTTTGGTTCCATTCTCAGACATCAGTTTTGAAAAAGGGTTTGTTTTTGGTGATTTTTTTATTATATTAGACAGGAAACAAGGTTTGTTTTTCTCTGAAAATGGATTGGCTTCAAAGTATAATTTTTTTTTTTCCTTTAGACCTAGTTTTGCACTAATTGCTTTGGACTCTGAAGACTAAAAATGATTTCTTGCTAATAGAAACAAACAGTTGGTGACCTTCCTGAGGTATTTTGGTCCGGTTCTATGTTATTCCTTGTCAAATTTCTGTGTGTGACCTTACAGTGACATCTAATTAATGTTTTAGGAAGTCCATATTATGGTTTTTTTTTTTTCTTTAATAGGGAAATACACCAAAAAAGTCCTTGAATTTAGTAACTTTTTCCAAATCATGACTTACATTTTTGATCTCGCCAATTAAGGACCTTCTTTGTGGTCTCCTTTCAAATTTGTCATTCCGTCCAACTTTTGGCTCAATTTTTAACGGAACTTCTGTCATGTGTCATTTCTTCACGTTAGACCAATATTGTGAGGCCACATGTGTAATGAGTTACATGTTAGATTTAAAAACAAATTTTAGACATAGTATCATTTATGTCCAAACCCAGCCTCAGAAAAACCGCAGGCTTTCCCTTCATTTCTCTGTGCCCTTGGATTGAGTCCTTTTAAAAGGAGGGTACGATTCTGTGGACTCGGGCTCGGTGTTCCCACTGATGGGTCTTGGGTCAGGGTGCGGGTGTGACGTCTTCGGCAGCCATGGATGGCTTTTCTCTGTCTGAGGTGTCGGCTGATGGTCCTCTCCAGCGCGGTAGGTCTGGTCTCCTCCTTGGGTTGCTTGTTAGGAGAGATTTCAATGCCATCCGAACACGAAATTTCTCTCATCTCCCCGAATGTGTCATCCTCAGCAGAGAATTTCGAACTTCTCAAAGAGGAAGCTACCGTGAAGGGCGTTCTTTGGTGGGGGTTTCTTGGTCCAAGTCCCATAGTGCAGGTTTCTTCTCATCCCTCACCTAAGGTGTTGGTTGTAACTTCATTGCCTCTGGTTGTTAAGGAAGATGGAGTGGATGAAGAATTGGGTGGCTACTCCTTAGGCACTTTGTCGATGATAAGGGTGAAGATTTCAGGTTGACTGGCTTGATCCAATATCAGAAGTGGCCTGTAGGTTTTGGTCCGTCCGGGGAGATTGTTGTGTGGGATCAGGGAGATGAAGTTTGGGATGGGGAGGATGGAGACTTCCCCTTATCCTTTGGGTGTGGGATTGTGATAAGGATGAGGATCCATCCTTGGCGCTCCTGGATGTCAGTGAAGAGTACTTTCTTTGGAAGGTAAAGGCTGCGCACCCTAAGAATAGAGGTAGTAGGGAACTGTTGAATTTAGAAAGTTTCGTCAACTATGGTAAGGCATGCGCGTCCTCTCAACGAGGGATAGGCAAGGCTCATGTGCTGTAGCGTTTGAGTGCTTCGCGTGGGTGTCGGGTTTGGGGTCTTTTGGTTTTTGTGGGATTCGGTTTGGTGTGCTTGTCAGGCTTTATGGGGCTTTTTTTTTTTTTTTTTCCTTTGGGTTTTTGGTTGGTGATTCCTATGTATATGTCTTGTATACGTAGGGGCACCTTACACTTTTCAATTAAACTTTTATTACTTATCTAAAAAAAAGGTCCTTTTAAAAGACCCAAAAGAGAGAAAAAGACCTAAAAAGAAAATCAATGAAAGGGATGGGTGGGGGTGATCCACCTTCGCAGAAGCAGGGGTGGATCTAAGACCCCCATTTTGGGTGGGGGGTAGGATGAATCTTCACCCCCCCACCCTCTTCGGTTCTTTTTTTTTTTTGGATACAAATGATATTATCTTTAAAACATGTTCTTTTTTTTCAAAGCGTTTTAAATGTAATATGTTACTCATTACACGTGCTCTCATGCTGTTGGTATAATGTGGAAAAAAAAATAATACATTGGGATACAAAATTGCTTATAAAAAAAAAAGTTGGACAGAAGGACCAATTTCAGCAGAGGCCATAATGGAGGTCATTAATTGATGAATTTGAAAATGTGGGTCCCTGCTATCAAGAAATTAAGTTTACAGACTACATTTTAATGATAAGTAGTTGTTAGCCAAAGAAAAAAAAAGAAGAGATAAGATAAAAGAAAATCATCTTTAATAAATCTAATTTTTCAAGGGAATGCTATCTTCTCTCCTCTGTTCATATGAATTTTCTAGATAATGCTGAACACTCAGCACTTTGCTACAGCAGAAACATTATGTTTATTTTTCTGTTCTTATGTTGTATTTTGTTGCTTTTCTAGATCGAGTTGTTTCCTCCTCCTACGGGTGAAGGATTATCATATGAAGTCCCCTGCAAGGACCTACGCCCATCATTAGATTGGACACCAGAATATGGCTGGGCAGTGCCTATTCCTGTGGTAGCTTTCTTGAACTCCTGTATTCTCAATTGTATTTACCAAGAAAGCTTGCTCTATATTACTGTTTGATATGTCTTTCAAGACTTTCCTAAGTTCTAGAATCTTTACTGATTGTTATAAGATTTTTTGTTATAAAAGTTATATAGTAAATGGCAAAAAGGTTGACTTCTTCTCCACCACACCGAGGAGATGGTTACCTTGGATGAAACAAACATTTAGGCTGGCTTATTTGCTTGTTGAGTGTTTCGATCACCTAACATATCATCATTAGCTGGACAATCTAAGCAAGAATGTTTGCCTGTTACATTGTCAATTTAGGTCCTTCATTGTACCATGGCAATAATTGGAAATCTCAACATTTCACACCTGTTGCTATGATTAATGTGTTCTTTGTATAAGTCAATAAATGCTAATATGGATTCTTTAATTGCAGCTTTTTTAGAGGTTTAATTGTATTGTTTAATCTAAATATTTTTGAAGAGTTGGTGGAAGTCAGGGGGACTTCCATGGCTTCCATCTCCATCTCTCCCCAACCATAAAAGTAAAATTCATGAAGTAAAGGGATCAATTAGGGTCGCTGTCTTCCATGCTCTTTTGCCTACCACAAAAAATCTATTTTGTTAACTGCTCTTCTATCCAACTTTCCATTGTTTAATTGTGATTCATGAAAGACATCTTATATCATATTTGATCGTTTTAGAACTTGTGACTATCATTTTAATTTTGTACTTGAGGTATGACTCTTTGATTTATTATCCTGTTCTGGAAATTTGATATTCTAGCATGTACTTTATTTATTTTGATAAGTATCATGGACTTTATTTTTGATAAGTAAATCAATCTTATTAAAAAGCACAAAGGGTGCAACCCAAGTAAACAAGAAGCATACAAGAGTGACCCCCTAATTAGGTAGAAGTATAAGAGAACAAATCCAGAAATTCTAGAAGATTAGATAAATGAGAACTATTGTAAACTGCCGTCCAAACATAAGGGGATTTTAACATAATAGTTTTTAGCTCTAGCACCGGTCTCTCACAATCTTTAAAGTTATGCACATTAGGCTCTCTCCAAATGCACCACATTACGCACAAAGGGACCATCAATCAAACTTATAAATTCTAACAGCTTCCACACTGACTAGGGGTGGGCAAATTGACCACACACCACCTACCTGCCGTCGCCATACCGTCACCGGCTGCCTGCCGACTTTTAGTGGCTGGTAGGCGGTAGAGAAAATCAATACTGACATTGTTTTGGTTTGGTAGTTGGTATGAACAGTTTGAAGTCAGTTTTCGAACCGAACCGAACCGATGATGAGAAAAGTTTTTACTCTGCAACTTGAAGTCTTGAACTAGTTGAATAAAATTTTTTTAAAAAAAAAGAGAAAAGAAAAAGACTTGAACTCGTTTATCTTTCTCTCCCTATCATGCGCATTAAGTCTAGGTGTGTCTGTTGTCTGAAGATTATGTGGAGGAAATTGTCTTGGCTTATGAGGTTTGCCAGCTGTTAGTGGAGTCCTCTAACTTACTATCAACGTGTCTTTATGTCACTATGTGTTAGATGAGTACATTGACTCATTGAGTAATTTGCTTTTAGCCTTTTATAGTGTGTTATTATTAGATGTTAGTGGGCTTTTGTAATCGTTGGATTATTTAGATTGTATTTAAGTCTACTGCATTAATGAAAAGCATATGAGATATTTGCCAAGTGATTTGTGTTTGGAGGAGGCTCCCTCAAAGAAGCCAAGAGTCTGTTTGGTAAAGGGTTTTGGGGTTTTAGTGGTTTGATACTGTAACAAAAATTGATTGATGTAAAAAAAAGTTATGATTTTTTTTTTTTTTTTAAAGTGAAAAAGTAAGAATGCTTTTTTTGAGAAAGTAAAAAAGTAAGAGTGTTTGGTATGGAAAAATGAATTTTTTTTGTTTTTTAGTGATTTGTTTATTTGAATAGTAATAAATAGTGATTGATGTGATGTAAAAAGTAAGAGAATGTTGAAAAAATGAAAAAGTAAAATGAATAGTATTGAAACGAAATCGTTTACCAAATGCAGCCCAACTCTTCTTCCTTTCTATTCCTTTTTTGCACTTGACTCTCTTTCTCTGTTTCTTTGAGTTTCGGCCAGCCCATCGCTATCTCCACCACCACAGCCACAACCTCACTGCCCCACGAAGCAGGGCTCCATGGTGAGTCAATGCTTCACCACCATAGCCTAAAATATGGAAACTCAGTGCTCCACTACCACCTCTCCCTCTCCACTCAGACCAGTGAGTTAGTGACCACTTTGAGCACTTCTCTCTCTCTCTCTGGTGGACACAACCACTTTCCACTCTTCGGTGGACACGGCCAAAAAAGCCCACAATTAACTAACTGTACCATAGCCGACTAGTCGGTAACAGTAATTGTTGGAAATTAGTCCTGTCAGTATGAAGTTAGCGAAATTATTGATGTCACCGACTTTGGTGGGACAGTAGCCAAAATACCCCCCCTATTATCACCATTTTGACCGATACCCACCCCTAGATCTGACCTTTCCAACTAGCCCACAACTTCACCACCTTTTGGGGCATGACCCACTCTAACCGAAAAGACAGAAAACTGGTACCCATAACTCTCTAGCCACTTTGCAATGGAGTAGAAGATGATCTATGATTTCCCCCCACTCTTCTTAAACATGTAGTACCAATCCATCATTATAATATGCCTTTTTCTTAGGTTGTACATGGTTAAATTTTTCCCTAGCGTCGCCGTACACAAAGAATGTCACTCTTGAAGGTGCCTTAGTTCTCCATATTCTCTTTCAAGGAAATGAAGAAATAGCAGGGGGAAAAGCACATGATAGAAAGATTTAACCTCAAACACCCTCCTTTTGAAAGAATCCAACAAATTTTATCCTCGCCACCTTGTGTCAACTTGAGAGTATTAAAAAACGAAGTGATCAACTCCACCTCCCAATGATACTTCTTGGAGTCATCATATGCATTTGCGATGGAATTATATGCATCTTACTGTAATGGATTTTAATTACAGTATATGCATTTATGACTACACATCCTGTAAATCTATTATTTTTTATGCTGTGTATTAGCTGTATCTTGACATTATTGAATCCAGACTCACGATATATTCCAGTCAGATGGTCCTTGACTTAATTAAAATAATTGCCATCCACGTAATTCTATCTTCAATTGTTCTGCACGTTCTGATACCGTGTTGTTTGTAGATGAATATGGTGCCTGTAGGATAGATACTTATTTTTTTCTTGTATTATTTACATTTGCTGTGCCTGGTGGTTGCAGGAAAATGGAAATGGCCGTCCTTGTGCGCGGCTTATTAAGCCATTTAATGAAGGTAAGAAGATTGCAGTTTGAGAACTAACTGAATTAAATTGTTGCCAAGTACAGATTTTTTCTTAATTTTTTAGTTGAATTATGGGAACTCCACATTTCATAATTAATGTCCGAGTTCTAACCTCCAAAATCCAGCTTGTAGGTCTTTGGTGGCATCACTTTTTTTTTTNTGATCTGGTGTTTTGATTTCATATTAAACTTATGTGTTTTTCCAAAAAAGATGAGGTGTCAACTTATGATAGGAAGGCAAAAAACCCCCCTTTTTTGCCCTGACCGAATGGCAGCAGCACTCCTATTGTTATAGTCCTTGCTCAAAACTGGACTGTTGAGAGAGTAGAAAAAGTGATAGGTTGAGAGTTTAGAAGTCTGGGTCGGTCGAGGCCTGATGGTGATGTTAATAGTCAATTATAATTGCAAATAAATAGACTACAATATTATAATATCAAAAATCAATCAGTAAGAGGTGCTGTAATGGTGTTGAAATGCCTAATAAACGGTCTATAGAAAGTAGCAAGGCCTTGGAAACTCCTTACTTGGATACTAGAAGGTGTAGGCCAATATACCATTGCTTTGACTTTGCTTTCATCCATTAGCAGTCCATTCGAAGACACCACATACCCCAAGAAAACTACTTTATTCATAGCAAAGCTACATTTCGTCAAGTTTCCATAAATAGTTCATTGAAGGGGAAGGAACTTCAAGTAAGGAAGCCAAAACTCTCCATTAGTAAAACTTATGTTTCATAAAAAATTTCAAAGCAAAATACTAACTTTGATGGTTTTCATTTGTAAATATTTTCAATGAATATTTTGGTTCTCAAATTTGGTTTTATGAGATGCCAAATGAAAATTTAAGTTCTTTTATAACAACTAATCATCAAAAATCATACAACCGTGTAATTTGAATCTTTACTTAACCCAAGACTCATGTCACTTATGGTTAGTGAGAGTTCTCTTTATTACTCTCCTTCCAAAATTAATGTCTTCCTTTTCTTTTTGGACGGCTCTTGCTTTCCAAAAAAGTAGAAACACACTGTCATTTTCTTAGATTATTCTCCTTTTTCTTAATGAAGTAAACAAGATTCTTGTTTAAAGCTGTGCTGACTTCTAATTCAAAGTGAAGGCTTTAGAAAGGTTACTATTCTTTTCTGCATTTCATTAACAATCTTGCTGTTTGGAACCCAAAAACCTATTTTGCGGTGGAGTATAACAGTTGGCCTGTAGGATGGAACTGGATTTGTACAGCTTCATATTGTACTTATGTGATTGGTTACTTTCATCATGTTACCACTTGATCTTGTATCCACTCCTGCCATGCTTTTTTGATTTATTTAATGACTTGGTTTCACATTTGAATTTGATTGGCATGGGATAGCTGCGGGGCGGATGGTTGACGCTGAAGGCGAAGGAAGAAATGGAGTTCAGGCTGCCGATAGAGCATCTGAGCGTAATACATCTTTTTCCTCTCATACTTCAACAAGCTCATTACAACAACCAGATGGATCGGAACAAATGCCAAGGCTAACTTTGATCACTACGGCATCTAAGGAGATACGGATGTCAGAATCAAAATTGGAATTAGATATGGGAGTTAATGGCATTGGAAAAGCCAGTTGCTCAGATAGTGTTTCAAGCTCCCATGTCAGAGATGCATCAGCTAATATATTGGGAAATACGGCTGGGAAGGGAAAAAATGATAGCTCTGGGTCTTCAAAGAAGCTGAAAGCTGATGGAAGTATTTCTTTAAATTCCATGTGTTCTGATACAATAGAAGCTGCAGTTATGGACCTGGAGGAACTTGTGAACCGAGTTAAATGGATTAGGGGTTTCTTGGAACTTAAAAGACCTCTGTCAAATACTGTCCAGAATCCTTGGAAATTTCTGGAACACCGGGCATCATCCACACCAAAATGAGTGTTCAGTTTTATTGAAAGGGTAAGTTTACAGTTTAGATTAGTGAATCAAGTCTCTTTCTAATCTGCTTTTGACATTTTTATATCTATCTAAATGTGTCTCTTGTTTTGGGATGTCTTGATGAAGTGAAATAAAACATTTTTGTATAGAATTTATTTGACAACTTATCACATCCATAATTTGTTAATCCATGAAAATTTTGACTTTTGTAAATGCTCAACACAAGATTGGAATTTTTTTTTTTTGGTTTTTTGTATACAGTTATTAAGTTTGCATTGCTTAAAGTCAAGCCGCTTAGTTGAGTAGGGTGGACATGACTGGATTTATATTAAATATGACAAGTTATGATTTCAGGTACAATATTGATAATGCAGATAGTGACGACCACTATTTATTTGTTAAACCCAGTGGAGCAGTCAGGTAATTGGTGACCTTAGCAAATGAAATGGATTCTTTTCTCTCGGGGACCATGATTGATTTTGATTGCCCCTCAATGGAATTTCTCTCCGGGGGATATTCTCATGTATGCAAGGATCCTAGTGGGGATTGTCACTATTAGGTACGTTCTTTATAGAAGCTTGTAGTATTGTTGAAAAAATAAAAAGTTACCCAAGCTTCCTTTCTTTGTTCTTTTGTTTCTTTCTTAGAGGAATGGTAATAAATTAGAGAAAGAAACAAGAAGTCCAAGTGCTTAAAGCTCCTCGCAGGAAGGGAAGGGAGGAGCTTTAGTAAACAGAAAGAGAAAACAAAGAAATTTCAACTTAGTAAACAGAAAGAGAGCCCCTTGGTCCATCTGCAAAAGGGGCATTTTGCAGCCTCCAATCCCATTTTGACACATCACCATCTCAAGAAAATTGCAAAAAATTAAAGTGAGAAAAAAAAAAAAAAAACAGCAAATCAAAGGGAGAGAAAGACCAAAATACCCCTACCTCCAGACTAGGTCTGGCAAGACCCACGTCGGGGGTCTGAAGAGACTTACGCTGGGTCTTGCTAGACCCAGGTGTGGGTCCGGAAAGACCCATAGCTTGGGTCTAGCAAGACCAATGCTTGGGTCTCTCCTGACCCACGACACTGTGGGTCTCGCCGTGAACAGCCACAAAATCGCTTGAAACCATCTTGACCTGCATGAAACCGTCGTGACCCGCCTAAAAACCCAATTCTAATGCTTTAAAACTCGTTTTTGGATTCAAAACTTAAACCAAGAGGTGGAAAGTGAACCTTTTAGAGATTTTATCATTCTAAAGGCCGGAAAAAATGGCTCCGGCGTCGGAGAAGCTGACTCCACGCCCAGACCCATGGGTCTAGCCATGACCTGCCCACGAGTCTGGAGTGGCCTGCCACTAGGGGTGTCAAAAAAAACCGGGGAACCGGAAAACTGGGAAACCGGAAAACTGGAAATCGGGAAACCGGGGTCCCGATTCCGGTTCCGGTTTGAAAAAACCAAAAACCGGGTACCCCGGTTCCGGTACCCGGTTTTTACCGGGTTACCGGGAACCGGGTTAAATATATATTTTTTATTTTATTTCTAGTTATGGCTTTACATTTTACAAATATATATATATTTCTTTACATTTTTTTTTTAGTTATATATATATCTCTACTCTTTCTTTCTCTCCTGGCCGCTTCAATACCCAGCCTCTCTCTCTCTCTCTCTGTGTGTGTGACTCTCTCTTTCTCTCTTTCTCGAGTAACCTTTCATGCTCCACTGCTCCGTCAGGCCATCAGCTTCATTATTGAATGTTTCCTAATATTTGACCTTGAAGAATGGAGGAGTGAACTTGAAAATCAACTTCAAACCTACTTCGGCAGTGTAGTTAAGGACATGTGGTTGCTTGAACAAATTCTATGATTAGGATCCTTGGCATGCTTGAACAAATTCAAGAATTGCATATTAATTAAATTAATTACCAAATTTCAATTAATTAAATTTGGCCACATAAATGTACTGTTGAAAAAGCTGTAAGATTATTTAGAAAAGAATGTAAAATATTTAAAAAGAACCTATATATAAGCCCAAAAAGTATATATATATTTTTTAAAAAAATCGGTTACCGGATCGGGTACAACCATAACTGGCCGGTAACCGGGACCCCGCCCGGTTTTACCGGGGTCTCGGTTCCGGTTCCGGTTTCCCAAAACAAGGAACCGGGGTATCCCGGTTTTGGCCAAAAACCGGGAAACCGGACCGGGTTGACACCCCTACCTGTCACCCAGCTCTTTTGAGCTCAAAATATTGTGTGCGAGAGTATATGATATTTTTGTGGATTTGTTTTATGTTTGCTTAGGTGTCGGCTTGTGAGTGGGGGCTGTAAAAGTGGTCTTTTAAGGACCATCCTGATTCAAGATTTTCTCAAATAGAAAAGATCTCCTAGGTCTTTTGGACAGCTAAAAAAAATACCTAAAACTGCAAAAAGGGAAATGCCCAATGACTGCTGGACAGCTAGAATGTTGCTTACCAAAAAGTAAAAATTGAAGAGAGTATGGGAAAGCAAATATTTCATGGTGTATTGACAGACAAGTACAAACTAATTTATTTAAAGATGTTACCTCAAATCAAGTATGACATTAACAAAATACAAACAATCATAGGGTTCGTTTGGGTGTTCGATATTAAAAAGTGCGATTTACAAATAATGATTTAAAATATACGATTTAAAAAAGTGATTTTTTTAAAAAAAATAAAAAGTGAAGTGTTTGACATAATTGCAGTTCGATTTTTAAAATCACAATTTATAACATTTTAAAATTATGAGTTTTCAAATCGTAATTTTTTAAAAACGCAATTTTAAATAATTTATTTTTTACAATTTGATTTAAAATCATATTTTTTGTCAATAGAATTAGAATGGTAAATGAGAATAATTCTCCTTTTATATTTTTCCCAATTAAAAGAGTAAATCTATTTAAAAATCCTAGAAATTCCAGAATAAGAAAAAAATGAGGGTGCACGAGAGGTGAGGAACATCTAGTAGCCGCGAGAACACACCTGAACAGGTGCAGGCAGCCCCACCTTCAAACCTCCCATTGGAGGGCAGAGTCGACGTGGGATGCACACGCGCAGTGCGTCGACGTTTCTTTTTTAACCACACGGGGGAAACAACCGGGCAAAGACCCCAACAAGAGTACCTAACGGATTTGTTTAGGGTTTAAACAAATCACGTGCACATCCCGCCCCCACACCCCCGAGAGTTGCTTACTCTTCCCCCAACTACTCCTTTTAAGCACCAGAAAATCTTTGTGCCAAAGCAATGTGGGAAAAAAGTTCCACAACGTTTTGTTTTTGGCTCCAGTTATTGGCAGCAGACAGATACGAAACTCAATTTCTTCGACGCTTTTGAAGGTTTTGATGGAAGAATTGGACATGTAGCATGGGCTTCTTTGAGCCAAGCGTTTAACAAAAAATGATTTAGTCCGATAATGGTCTGTAAAGTTGGAAGGATACCACCTTGTTAGTGCCTATAAATTTAGTGCCGCATAAAGTTTAATTTTTGCGATGAAAACTTTTATGTTTATTAGCATAAATCATCTTAAATTCGGTTGATGTTCTTATTGAATTAGGTCATTACGACTCAAAGTCTCAATTGGACTTGAAAAAATGTTTATAATTTTTAGGGTTATTAGCTTTTTAGTATTTAGGTTTGCAGTTTTTTATTTTTTATTTTTACCTAGAGTTTCAAAACAGTCACAAATGGTACCTGACCTATGGAAAAAGACCAAATTAATACCTCCTTAGGTTCCGTCACACATGCCACCATATAAAAATGCCACATGTCCTAAAAATAATAATATTAATAAAAACTAAACCTAAAATAAATAAAAAATTGAAAAATTCATAGGGTGCTCAACCACCCCATTTTGGTCATTGGGGGTGGCCCAAGGCTGGTCTAGGGGTGGCCGAAGCCACCTTATGCCGGCCACCCCTTTTTGGCTATTGGGGGTGGCTGAACTACTCCCTTTTTGGCCATTGGGGGTGGCCGAACCACCCCCAAACCAATCTTGGGGGTGGTCCAACCACCCCAATGACCAAAATGGGGGTGACTACCCTCAAGGATTTTTCAATTTTTATTTTTAGGTTTAGTTTATTTTTTAATTTTAGGATATGTTGCATTTTTATGTGGTGACACATGTGACAGTGGATAACAGAACCTAACAGAGGTATCAACTTGATCTTTTCCCATAAGTCAAATACCATTTGTAATTGTTTTAAAAACTTCGGGGAAAAAAATAAAAAATTGCAAACCAAGTACTAAAAAAGTTATTAACCCTAATTTTTACTATTTAGGTTTCTTGTATTATTGATTGACTTCTAGTGGACCAAGTGTTCTCACTTTCTAGGGCTACTTTTGGTGATTCATTTGAACTAAAGAGTATTCAATAAGTTATATTTGATGTGTTTTTTCGGGACAAAAATACCCAAAAAAATATAACTAGATTATTTTTAGGAGAGGATACTAATTCATTTTTAGTAGCCCCTCTTGAATTTTTTTTTTTTTTTTTTTTTTGCATTAAAAAAGAAAAAAAGAAAAAAGAAAAAAAANAAACTTTTATGTTTAATTAGTATAAATCATCTTAAATTCGGTTGATGTTCTTATTGAATTAGGTCATTATGACTCAAAGTCTCAATCGAACTTGAAAAATTGTTTATAATTTTTAGGGTTATTAACTTTTTAGTATTTAGGTTTGCAGTTTTTTATTTTTTATTTACCTAGAGTTTCAAAACAGTCATAAATGGTACTTGACCTATGGAAAAAGACCAAATTAATACCTCCTTAGGTTCTGTCACACATGCCACCATATAAAAATGCCACATGTCCTAAAAATAATAATATTAATAAAAACTAAACCTAAAATAAATAAAAAATTGAAAAATTCATGGGGTGCTTGACCACCCCATTTTGGTCATTGGGGGTGGCCCAAGGCTGGTCTAGGGGTGGCCGAAGCCACCTTAGGCCGGCCACCCCTTTTTGGCTATTGAGAGTGGCCGAACTACTCCCTTTTTGGCCATTGGGGGTGGCCGAACCACCCCCAAACCAATCTTGGGGGTGGTTGGACCACCCCAATGACCAAAATGGGGGTGACTACCCCCAAGGATTTTTCAATTTTTATTTTATTTTTATTTTTTATTTTTAGGTTTAGTTTATTTTTTAATTTTAGGATACGTTGCATTTTTATGTGGTGACACATGTGACAGAGGATAACAGAACCTAACAGAGGTATCAACTTGATCTTTTCCCATAAGTCAAATACCATTTGTAATTGTTTTAAAAACTTCAGGGAAAAAAATAAAAAATTGCAAACCAAGTACTAAAAAAATTATTAACCCTAATTTTTACTATTTAGGTTTCTTGTATCATTGATTGACTTCTAGTGGACCAAGTGTTCTCACTTTCTAGGGCTACTTTTGGTGATTCATTTCAACTAAAGAGTATTCAGTAAGTTATATTTGATGTGTTTTTTGGGGACAAAAATATTCAAAAAAATATAACTAGATAATTTTTAGGAGAGGATACTAATTCATTTTTATTTTTTAGTAGCCCCTCTTGCCTTTTTTTTTTTTTTTTTTTTTTTTTGCATTAAAAAAGAAAAAAGAAAAAAAAAAGAGAGTAAAAAAAGAAGATAAATGAAAGAGGGGGGAAACAAAAACAAAGGGGACCGCGCCCTCGCAATTCAAAGCTCACAGCCCACACTCACTCAACTCTCTCTACAATGGAGCCCCCACCTCTGAAGCTCGTGATGGTCCAAGGCCCACGCCAGGGCGAAACCCTAGAATTCCGACCCGGATCCACCATCCGAATCGGCCGCGTGGTCCGCGGCAACACCGTCGCGATCAAGGACGCCGGAGTCTCCACCAAGCACTTCTGCATCGAGTCCTCGTCGCCGTCCGGGACAGGCAAATGGATCCTCCGCGACCTCGACTCCTCCAACGGTACCCAACTCAACGCCACCAAGCTCCTCCCGGACATCCCCTACGATCTCCGCGACGGCGATTCCATCAAGATCGGCGAGTACACCTCGATCTTGGTCCAGATCGACGGCCACGAAGAGAGCCAGCTGAGGCGGAACCCCAGGCGCCGAGCCGCCGAGAAAGATGCGCGGGGCCGGGGAGGTACGGTTTCGAAGGAAAGCGAAGCTAAATGTGAAGAGAAAGGTGAGGAGTTGCAGATTGGGAATCGTAGGAACGCCCGGCCCAGGAAAGCTAGGGTTCTGAAGAGCGAAGACACAGCAGAAGAATTCCCTGATCGGGAGTCGGAGAATGTGAGACCCGTGGAGCAGAAAGCGGCACGGCAAGTGAGTACGCGGCGCACTCGGAGCGCGAAGAATGAGGAATCAGTGGTTTCTGATCCGATATTCGAAACGATTCCAGAGAATTCCGGTGTTGAGTGTCGAGAATTGGAGATTAAGGGTAAGAAGACGCGGGGCGGGGCGAGGAGGAGGAGGAATTTAGGTGAAGAGGCCCCAGATTGCGCTCGAGTCGATGCTTTGAAGGATAAAGAGAATTTGGAAGAAAAGAATAGAATTGATGTCGATAACGGCGCGGCAGTGGTTTCCAATCCGATATTCGAGACGATTCCAGAGAATTCCGGTGTTAAGTGTGGAGAATTGGAGATTAAGGGTAAGAAGACGCGGGCCGGGCCGAGGAGGAAGAAGAATTTAGGTGAAGAGGCCCCAGATTGTGCTCGAGTCGACGTTTTGGAGGATAATGGGAATTTGGAAGAAAAGAATAGAATTGATGTCAATAACGTCGCGGCAGTGGTTTCCGATCCGATAGTTGAGGTGATTCCAGAGAATTCCGGTGTTGAGTGTGGAGAATTGGAGATTAAGGGTAAGATGAAGCGGGGCGGGGCAAGGAGGAGGAATAGAGGTGAAAAGGCACCAGATTGCGCCCAAGTCGAAGCTTTGGAGGGTAAGGAGAATTTGGAAGATGAAAGTAGAATAGATGTCGATAATAGCGCGGCAGTGAGTGGAGTTGATGAGAAGGTGGGAAATGGGGCGGATTCTGGTGTTAGAGAGGAGGGGCTGAATTTGGACAAGATGACGCTTGGGGAGTGGTTTGATTATATGGAGGTGCATTTGCCGAAACAGATAATCGATGCGACAGAGGAGATGATTGAGGGTATGAGACGGAAGGCCGAACGAGTTCGTGAGTATATGGTGGAGCAGAGGAACAAGAAGGGCAAAGTGCCGGTGGGATAGACGGCAGAGCAGTTTGGTTTATGTGGTAATTGGTAGCTTAATTGGCTTGATGTTTTGAATTTATATTGTGGATTATCTGTGCATTATCTGTGAATGTGATCAGAATTGTCTCTGAGCTGTGCATTTCCCACCTCACATTCTGGAGAATGTAGTGTTTTGAGTTGGTAATCTTCTGCTTGGAGTCATTGGTCTAGTTTAAGGTCAGTGTCGAGTCCACTTGAAAAGATGGTTAGGTGTCTAGAACTTCTTCCTGATATAGGAACCAAGAAATCTAGGTAAGGCTGTTAGACAATTTTTGGATCAATGGGGTGGCTGTGTAGCTTAGGTCAGGTGCTTGCAAGGCCCCTCAGCCCTCAGGATTCTATGGGAAAGTAGTAGAACTCTTACAAATTCCATTTGTTGCTGTATATGTGGGCTTTAATCTTATGAATGTGATTAACAAGTTCAACTTTTGTAGGCCGTAAGTATCAGAAATTGGTGTTATTTTGTTAATCTATTACTGGATTCTTTAATAATAGAATGTCAAATTGGAAGTCATATGTTAATTCCCATATCATGTTTCCTTCTATATATGATTTTTTTTTTTTTTTTTTTTTTTTAATGTGATATAATTTATGGATTAGAATGATATAACATAAGTTTACAATTTAATAAAAAATTCCTACCAAGTGTTCTGCCATGGGCAATGTAGTGGTTTGGATGCTTGGAGACCTCACATGTCATTAGTTATGATCAAGTTGGAAGGGATGAATGTTAGTTGGTTGTGGAGTGGGAGCGGAAGAGAGAGGGGCAAGATCATTCGCATGCAATTTAAGCATTATGAGGATAATCAACTCTATCATCAGTAACATAATTTGTATCATAGTTTTCCTAGACATCATCTTTCTCTCACTTTAGAAATTCTCTTAATTGGACGTCAATACATAAGCTATTTTTTTGATATGAAATCCTTGAAATGTTATAACAATTAAATAGCTTTCTGAAATATGAAAATGTAACATAATTAATATGCAACTCTTGGTTCAAAGATTTTAAAAGAGGTTTTTATTTTATTTTTTATTTTTTATTTTTTTTTACATAATTAATATGCAACTCTTGGTAAAAGTAAACGAGTAATGCTAAAAGTCCATTTTGTGTTCATCTTAAGTCCATCTAGGAATGATATGGCTATTAAAATCACTATTGAGCTTGTGATTGATCATTATTGGATTTTGATCAAATTGTAATTTTAATAACCACATCATCCTTGGATGGACTTAAAATTGATACAAAAGGGACTTCTAAAATTACTCAAAGTAAACTATAGTAGAAAAATTACGTAAAGGAACATATGGAGAGGTCTCATTATTAAAAATTAAAAATATAAGAAGTATCATCAAATATTTACAAAATCAAAGCCTCCAGTTAAATAGTATAGAAAGTATTGGTTTAAAAGAAGTGGTATGCAATATTGGGGTGCATAAAGCCATCATATTATTCATTTATGCAAAAACATTTATAAATGGTAAATGTGACAAATTAAAGTGACTTTAAAAAATGTTGCATCTATAGTAAAAGAACAAACAAATGATTGACTACAATTATGAAAAGACATTGGAAGGGATGAAGGTTGGTTGGTAGTACAGTGAGACCGGAATAAAGTCATCATATTAAAGCATTCATATTTGGCTCAGCAATTTTTTTTTGGCTAAATTTAGTAAAAAATACAACCTTTATCTATTTTAACTACTCACTTTTTTAAAGTACTCACATCTGGCGTAGAATTTTAACTTATCACTATTATTATCTCATTTAAATATTATTTTCCTTCTTAGCATCCAACGATAGTGCACTCATTCAACACACAACATATGCATCTAAATGTGTAGTACATGCATGGAAAGAAGAAAAGAATTTTTTAATAATAGGAGAGATAGTAGATTAATAAGATATTATACATCATATACATAAAGTTGCTTACCTACTGTAGCAGCTCATCATTCCCAGACCATTTTGGCCTGCCAGATGGGGAGCCTTTTAAGGCTTTGGCTCAACAAAATAACAAAAAAAAAAATAGCCTTTTGGTTATTTTGTTGAGCCCAATGTGAGTGCTCTTATTCATTTATCTGTCAAGGATAGGGCCCTAAAAATCAAATTATCTTGTACGACATTTTTAGTGTTAATGAATATAATTGTTTGTTCATCGATTTATTTAATGATAATTTGGCATACAAATTGATTACATGTATGCTTTTAATTAATGATTGTTATTTATCATATACATGTATTGTTCATAGGTTACATAAATATGGTTTATGGTGTGGTAATTACATTCTCACACAATAGATCTTAAACCATAAAAATTTCAATTTACAAATTATTGTTCGTAGTATGTAATGGAATCATGTATTCCATTTGCTGAGACTATAACATGTTACTTGATCATGTGAAGAGTGGACTTCAGATTGATGTATTAGTGTAGATACAATGGATTGAACAGAAACGTGAATTTTCATTCTTTTATAACTATGTCCAAAGAATAATGTAAAACACACAATTACTTATAGCATTGAATCTAATTCCTAAAATTGTCGCGAACTCAAATGTAAAGTGGAGATCATTTTGATATACTTAGGAGTGAGGTCCTCAATGATCAAAATCTTGGTATGTTGGATGATCACATGTAACATTTTAGGAACAATAGTTATTGAAAAAAAAATCAAATCCTTTGATTAAATTAAAGAGAGAAGAAATATCTCATTAAGATAGATTTAATAGAATTAAATTATTCTTAGTCTTTGATTGAAGCATTATAGTAAGAGTTAGTAAAATTATTATGTACATCGTAAAATGGGGTTTCACAAGTATGAGAATGCTTAGGGAATTAAATTGGTTACTCAAAGATAAGAAGTCATGAATTAAAGTGATAGTCATTTTATGACTTTAGTTTGAGTATGCAATATTTCATGGAAGGGTCTGTAACGACCTAGATTTTAAAACTCTTATTTAAATAATATTTAAAAGATTAAAAGAATAATAAATAAATTAGATTAATGATATTAAACAACTATTTGGTGTTAAGGGTATATTATATTGATTGTTGACCTCTTTTTAAGTATCACTTTAATTCTCAAATTTAGCTTCATAAGTATGTTTATGGCATAATTAAACCCATTTTAGTGAATAAATTAGTTATATTAGAGTTTCGTGAAGTCAAAAATCAATTTGAAGCTTTTTAGTTTTTTGGCCTAAAAAACAGTGTCTTAATTTTCATATTGTCTAATAAAGATTAAAACTACTAAGGAAAGGTATCAAAGCTAACCACTTTTTTTTTTTTTTTGTTGAGAAAAAGGTTGACTTCATATTATTTCAGAAAAAAGGAATCAAATTCAAGTAGAGATGGACATCTCTGCTTGAATAACATCACAAATACAATCTGGAGCTACATCCCTCCATATTTTGTCAATAACATTCCTTGTTGCCATCTTGGCTAATCTATGGGCTACTGAGTTCTCCGATCTTCGTATATGCTGGCCCGCCATTTTGTGAAGGCTAGCCACTTTTGTTGAAAGCTTAAAATCTTCTATTAATGAGGTTTATTAGAAATATCATGATCATTTCATAAGGCAAGTGGCCAAGTGGGAATGCAAGTGGTTAAAGTCTTATTGAGTTGAAAACTTTGTACGGGCCAAAAATAGAGTCAAACGAACTCGGATGAAGTCGAACCAAAAATATAAAATGTTTTTCTCGGAGTCCTCTATCTATCCTCAAAATTTCATGTCAATCGGAGTATATTTGGACATAAAAAAATGGATCGAAGTACACTACCCTCATTTTAGACGAAAATGCTAAAGTGGGCTAGGTTCATTCTTTTGGTTGAATACATCTCAACCCTTGGATCAAAAGTATGAAAATGAATCATGGCCATTCATTCTCTTATAGATAGAAGCTTGTATTTAACCCTTAGATCAAAAGTATGAAAATGAATCTTAGTCATTCATTCTCTTATAGATAGAAGCTTGTATTTAACCCTTAGATCAAAAGTGTGAAAATGAATCATAGCCATTCATTTTCTTATAAATAGAAGCCTAAGTAAATTCATTTTCACTTGAGCTCTTTTACATTCTTAGTAAGTAAAGATAGCTTGCTCCTCCTTTCATTCTATTTCTTAGCTCTAAGTCAAAAACCATATGGCCTAGATCTTTCTTATAGTGTTCAAGTGTTCTTACTTTTCTAAACTAGCTACCTAGAGAAGATTTGGTGGAATTCTACTTCAAGGTTTATTGGGTAAGTGTTTCTTGTGTAAATATAATGATTTATTGTTTGTATTATTTGTTCTCATATAATTGTTTAAGACCCAATAAGCTTATGATGTAAAATAGAGTAATGGATACAAATGAATTAATGATAATGAGTTCATGGACAAATCGATTAAAGGCTTATGATATTATCTATATTTATTACATATATTATTTACTTTACAGCTTTTACATTAAGTCATTTCTCTTATTGTCATTTAAATTTTAATTCATATTTTTGGCAGTACGGACCATTGGTCTCATCCCCGAAATATGAATTCAGTATTTATACTCAGTCATTTCTTTTATTGTCATTTAAATTTTAGTTCATATTTTTGGCGGTATAGACCATTGGTCTCAACCCTGAAATATGAATTCAGTATTTATATTCAGTTATTTCTTTTATTATCATTTAAATTTTAGTTCATACTTTTTGTGGTACGGACCATCGGTCCCATCCCTGAAATATGAATTCAGTATTTATATTTAGTTATTTCTTTTATTGTCATTTAAATTTTAATTCATATTTTTTACGGTACGAACTATCGGTCTCATCCCCGAAATATGAGTCATGCTTTATATATATTATTTATAATACTGGTTTTTATTTAGTGATACTGGCCATCAGCCTTGTCACAAAAAATAAATTCGGGCATAAAACTATTTATAAGTGACTATCTCAGATTTATATAATAAAATGAGTAAGTAAAGATGAAGTGGCGGATAATAAATAAATATAAAAATATGAGAGTCTTTAAACAATGATATTATTTGAGAATGAACTAATATGTAAATATTGTTTGTATGTATGTATTATATGTAGAAGTGGAGCATAATTCTATACTAAGGATAGGGCTGGGTATCGGTCATATCGTTCCGGTTAATAGGGTTACCGATTACCGACCGATAAGCTATCGGTTAACCGATTCTTCACCGATTATCGACCGATAAGCTATCGGTTAATCGGTCATATCGGTAATCGGTTAAACTGGCCAGTTAAACCAGTTTTTGTTAACTTTTTATTGAGCTTTTACTAGTTGCTAATTGGGCAAAAAATTAGTTGTTTTGAGAGATCAAATACTTTTTGTTGGCCTAAAGCCTAAAATAACTTATTAAAAATTAGTTGTTTTGACCCTTTTGAGGGCCTAAATATATATGGCTAAAATAGCTTATTGAATCATTTTTTATATTGATCCACTACATCTTTTTTATATTATAAAATAAAAATCAAAAGAGTAAAAAGTATAAAATTATAAAAAATTAAAAATTAAAAATATTTATCGGTCATATCGGTTATATTGGTTAATCGATAATAAATTCTTGACCGACCGATAAGCTTATCGGTATAAATTTTTTAACCGATTACCGACCGATAATTATCGGTTACGGTTTTATCGGTTTGGTTAATATCGGTAATTGGTAACCGGTTAATTTGCCCACCCCTAACTAAGGAGTGTAAGTATGGATGTACTTACTGAGTATTAGCTTTGTTTTGTTGTTATAGAAATTCTTAGTTTGCCTCATTGATATAATTTCGCATTACAACTGTTGCATAATGTGTCTAATAATATAGGCTGATAAGATAGTCACCTTAAAACAAGCTGGGTGGATTGTCGCGAGGAACTGTCGGTATCTTAGTGGATGGAGGTATATAACCGTCCAACAGGCCTAATATATAACTAAGCTGGGGCGGTGTAGTCGCTAGCACCAAACAGGTAAATCTCTAAAGTGGGATGGACATAACGGACGTGAATGGGCTGAGAGCCTAAGGATGAAAGGTCTGAAGAAAGATTATCATAAAACACAAACTAATATTTCACTACGCTGCATTCACATCTCATTCATCATTATATATTTCATTCCTTAATCTTACTTTGTCTATACTAATCTTTTAATCTTTATCTCTAGGAAAGTAGATTACTCATTTGTTTGTCTATGTAAACATGATAACATCATATTTACATAGACCTTAATGCAAGAATAGAGAGTGAGGACGGTGAAGCAAGTCTCATTTATGTTAATCGCTTTTATTACATATTGTGATGTGTGCAAACTTGGCAAAGACTACTATATTAATTTAGTGTCGTCTATGACATATATTTGGTACACTTAGTGTGTACATATGTTGTAATGAAAACCATATTTATATTTTTATTAAATAATATATCATTTCAAGGTATTTCAGTCAGCTCAATTGTGTTGTATAAGTTATTCCTAGTCTATAGAAAAAGAAAAAAAAAATATACACACTCCACTGTAAAATTGTAGTGTCAGGTTGGCCGTTCCTTCAGCTGATATTCAAAGATTTCAAATTTTTGTAGCTCTTGTAATTGATACTATTTGGTTTTCAAGAAACAAACTGATCCACGAAGCTATATAACCTGATCCGCCCAAGATTATCCAGCATCTCAAGATTACTCATGAGTATCATATTTCGGCTTGGCAGGTTTCAGCTCTTCCCTCTCTTTGGTCTCCTCCTCAGCCAGGAAGTGTTAAAAGAGAATTTTGATGCTGTTCGTGGGAATTTTGCTGTGGCAGTTGCTGTAATTAGCGATCCTTATAAAGAGATTATTTTTCTTGCTACTCAAAATCTTTTCTCCTCTGATGCTCTTTCAGGAGAAGCTTCATGTTGCCCTCCTTGCCTTCCATCTAGCAGCTTCATCAGGCTTTAGTAATTTTATGCTTGAAGGAGATGCTCTCTTAGTTATTTTAGCAGTGAATCAGCATCATCTTTTTGCTACTTGGTAGTTTGCTCTTATTGTTTCTGATTTGAGACTTGGACTCCCTTCCTTTTTAAAGCTAGAATGCTTTGAAAGTTTTTAAATGTGCCAATTATCGTGCACAGATTTTAGCAAAATAGACCGTTATCCATCTAGTTTTTGGTAGCATTTTCTTAAGATCTCCCATTCTTTCTTCCATTGGAATCAAGAATGGAAAAAATCCTCCATTGTAACGTCTTTCCTCTTCAATTAGGAAAAAAGAAAAGAAAAGATGTTACCTCAAATCAAGTATTACATTAACAAAATACAAACACTCATAGGGTGCCTTTGGTGTTCGATTTTAAAAAGTGCGATTTAAAAGTAGAGATTTAAAATATACGATTTGAAACTGTGATTTAAAAAAGAAAAAAACAGTTAAGTGTTTGACAAAATTACAATTTAGTTTTTAAAATAACAATTTATAGCCTTTTAAAATTGTGCATTTCCAAGTCATAATTTTTTAAAAATGCAATTTCAAATAATTTATTTTTTAAAATTTGATTTAAAATCGTATTTTTTTTATCTATGGAATTAAATTGCTAAATGATAGTGATTCTCCTTTTATATTTTTCCTATTAATTAATTTAAAAAAGAAATCTATTTAAAAATCCTAGAAATTCCGGAATAAGAAAAAAGTGGGGGTGCACGAGAGGCGAGGACCATCTAGTAGCCGCGAAAACACCTGCATAGGCGCAGGCAGCCCCACCTTCAAACCTCTCGTTGGGCTATGTCGACGTGGGATGCACACGCACATTGCGTCGACGTTTCTTTTTTAACCACACGGGGGAAACAACCGGGCAAAGACCCCAAACAAAAGCAACCATCGGAGTTCTTTTAGGGTTTAACCAATCACGTGCGCATCCCGCCTCACACACCCCACGATACTCACTCTTCCACCAGCTCCTCATTTTAAATACCAGGAAATTGTTTTGCCAAACCAATGTGGGACAAAAGTTCCACAACGTACCAAGCACTTCTGCATGAGTCCTCCTCGTCGTCCTGGTCGGGCCAATGGATACTCCGCGACCTCGACTCCTTCAACGGTACCCAACTCAACGCCACCAAGCTCCTCCCGGACAACCATACGATCTCCGCGACGGCGACTCCATCAAGATCGGCAAGTACACCTCGATCTTGGTCCAGATCGACTGCCACGAAGAGAGCCAGCTGAGGCGGAACCCCAGGCGCCGAGCTGCCGAGAAAGATGCGCGGGGCAGGGGAGGTACGGTTTCGAAGGAAAGCGAAGCTAAATGTGAAGAGAAAGGTGAGGAGTTGCGGACTGGGAATCGAAGGAAGGCCCGGCCCAGGAAAGCTAGGGTTCTGAAGAGCGAAGACACAGCAGAAGAATTCCCTGATCGGGAGTCGGAGAATGTGAGACCCGTGGAGCAGAAAGCGGTACGGCAAGTGAGTACGCGGCGCACTCGGAGCGCGAAGAATGAGGAATCAGTGGTTTCCGATTCGATACTCGAAACGATTCCAGAGAATTTCGGTGTTGTGTGTCGAGAATTGGAGATTATGGGTAAGAAGAAGCGGGGCGGGTCGAGGAGGAGGAATTTAGATGAAGATGCCCCAAATTGCGCTCGAGTCGATGCTTTGAAGGATAAAGAGAATTTGGAAGAAAAGAATAGAATTGATGTCGATAACGGCGCGGCAGTGGTTTCCAATCCGATATTCTAGACGATTCCAGAGAATTCCGGTGTTGAGTGTGGAGAATTGGAGATTATGGGTAAGATGAAGCGGGGCGGGGCAAGGGAAGGAGGAGGAATTTAGGTGAAAGGGCGCCAGATTGCATCCAAGTCGATGCTTCGGAGGATAAGGAGAATTTGGAAGAAAAGAATAGGATTGATGTCGATAATGGCGCGGCGGTGAGCGAAGTTGATGAGAAGGTTGGAAATAGGGCGGATTCTGGTGTTAAAAGAGGAGGGGCTGGATTTGGAGAAGATGGCGCTTGCGGAGTGGTTTGATTATTTGGCGGTGCATTTGCCGAAACAGATAATCAATGCGACAGAAGAGATGATTGAGGGTATGAGACAGAAGGCCGAGCGAGTTCGTGAGTATATGGTGGAGCAGATGAACGACAAGAGCAAAGTGCCGGTGGGATAGAGGGCAGAGCAGTTCGGTTTATGTGGTAATTGGTGGCTTAATTGGCTTGATGTTTTGAATTTATATTGTGGATTATCTGTGCATTATCTGTGAATGTGATCAGAATTGTCTCTGACCTGTGCATTTCCCATTTCACATTATGGAGAATGTAGTGTTTTGAGTTGGTAATCTTCAGCTTGGAGTCATTGGTCTAGTTTAACGACAGTGTGCAGTCCACTTGAAAAGATGGTTAGGTGTCTATAACTTCTTGCTGACATTGGAAAAAAAGGAATTTTTTTATTTTATTTTATTTTTTTTAACATGTTCCACACAAAAAGGGGATGGGGATTCGAACTAGTGACCTTCGCTTCATTAGACGTGATCCTAACCGATTGAGCTACTTCTTGGGACAGAAAAAAAGAAATCTAGGTAAGGCTATTAGACAATTTTTGGGTCAATGGGGTGGCTGTGTAGCTTTTGTCAAGTGCTTGCAAGGCTGAAGGCCCCTCTGCCCTCAGGATTCTATGGGAAAGTAGTAAAACTCTTACAAATTCCGTATGTTGCTGTATATGTGGGCTTTAATCTTATGAATGTGATTAACAAGTTAAACTTTTGTAGGCCGTAAGTATCAGAAATTGGTGTTATTTTGTTAATCTATTACTGGATTCTTTAATAATAGAATGTTAAATTGGAAGTCATATGTTAATTCCCATATCATGTTTCCTTCTATATATGATTTATTATTATTATTATTATTATTTAATGTGGTATTAGTTCTGGATTAGAATGATATAACATAAGTTTGCAATTTAATAAAAAAATTCCTACCAAGTCTTCTGTCATGGGCAATGTAGCGGTTTGGATGCTTGGAGTGCTCACATGTCATTAGTTATTCTGTGCTGCATTAATAACTGTCTTTGATGTGAAGACTTTAAACACTTGACGCTAGGTTTGAATGGGTGGTTCATCGAAGTGATGTAGCTTGAAACTCTCCCAAATGCTGCTATGTGGTGATAGCCAAGATTGCTATTTTCCTTGATAGATGGGTGCTTCTCTTTCTTGACCAGTAGGTTGTAAGTTTTCACTTACTCTAAAGTTCCATTAATTCTGGCTAAGTTTTCAATCTTAAAGCTAATTACCTTACTATCATTTTCTATAATCAATACAAACCAGAGCCTACAAAATTCGCAACGCTATTCTCTCGTAGAGGCTCAAAGGCTAATCATTTTCTATAATCAATACAAACCAGAGCCTACAAAATTCGCAACGCTATTCTCTCGTAGAGGCTCAAAGGCTCAAGCCTTTTAGCCTTTTGCTCAGAGGCTCAAGCCTTTGAACCAACTCTACTCTGCACTCTTGGGCCTAACCTGCTGTTTTAATGTTTTACAGGTGGAAACAAAACACATAAGTTAACGACTTAATAATAAAATCGACAATGAAAATCAGCCGGCCAGCCCATACAGCGAGCCTGTTTTAGATGGAAATAACATGTAAATATGTATGTTTTTGGAAGTTTTATGAGGTTTTGAGTAAATTATGCTTGACAATCATTATTATGGTAATTATTGTAACATGGCCCCTACAGTTAATTAACTTGGAGTGTTATTCTTAATTAGCGCACCCACTTTAATTAACTGAAGGTACGACGTACTTAGAACAACAAATATCGTAATAAAATGCAGCAAAAATGAACTAGATTTAAAGTGGAAGATTAAATGCTTTAGGCTTCGTTTGGTTCGCGAATTAGGCTTTTAGATTGGACTAGCAAATATTAGTGTTAGCTAGTTGTTTGTTTGGTAACATTCTATTCCTGCGAGTAGTCTATTCTCATGAGACTACAAATCTCATACATAGGATTAGGTAAGTCATTCAAAAATAAGTTGCTTACCTAATCCTTTCATGTGGATTAAAAATATCATGTAAAATTACCCAAAAAAACCTTATACTTCTCACACCTCTCACAATCTCCATCTCTCAAAGCAATATTTTTCATTTCTCAAAGCAACGATCTACATCTTTCAAAGCAAGGTATTTCTCTTCCCTCTCTTTTCTTCGATCTCTATTTTTTTGGTTTTTTATTATCTGTGTTTCTTGGATTTTTTTTTTTCTTCTCTCAGTTTTTTTTTTCCCCTCAGTTTTTTTTCATTCTCTCTCTTTTTTTTTTTTTTTTTTGCAAATCACACAGTTTTTTTTTTCTCTCTCAAATTTATTTATTTATTTTTCAAATCACACACAATTTTTCTTTTCTTCTCTCAATTTTTTTCCTCATTCAGACGGAAATCACCGATATAATTGAATTGGAATCTAAATCAGTTTTTCTTTTCTTCTCTCAGTTTTTTTTTCCTATTCTTGATGTAGTTTATTTTTTTCCCTCTATATTTAATGAATACTTTCGAGTTCAATGGCTTGCAAGCATTTTCATAATTTCTAGATGCTTTTGTATCTGTTCTTTTTGTTTTGTTTTGTTTTGTTTTTTGTTTTTGTTTTTGTTTTTTGTCTTATTTTACTGTATATGAAAAGAACTTTTTGATTCTTTGAAGATGGTGATGCAAAAAAAAAATTAAAAAAAAAAATCCCACGTACATGACATAATTAAAAATAAAATAAAATTATAGTATAGTTGTTTATGTTTCGAAGAAAAAAAAAGATTCTTAATAATATAAATTGTATTCGTATTATAAGGGAATTTTAGGAAATAAGATCACAATACGAATGCATTCACCAACTATAACGCTCCGAGAATTAATTAACTGATAATTAATTCAACGGTTCGTCTCCTACCCTTGTTCCACTCCGAACAAAACCTCTTGGATCTTTACTCTTAAAAAACTGAGAATATTAAGCAGCAGAAGTAATAAAGTACTATAAACATTAATCATTATAACCAGAACGTCTAACCAAAGATCATCAAAGCAGCAGAAATCATAACATCATTACAAGGGATCTAAGTTAATCCTTAATATGCAAGCAATGCAACAAACCCTAAGTCTACAACATAACACACAAGTACTAATTACCATGAGTACCTGCTTAAGCTTGCAATAAGTCCTCAAGCATCCCTTGGATCGAATCCTCCACAATAACCGGATGCTTCACGGTATCCACTATCTATAACAACATAATTGTACATATGGAGAAAAAAGAAAAATAATACAAGGGTAAGTCCGACGACTTAGTAAGTAGAAATCCACATGATGTACCCGTCATTAATTTGTGGATTCTTTTATTTATAAAACACGTGCAACATTATGAGATGACAGTTATCATGTAGGTGATAAATAAATAAATATAATATAATATAATATAATATATACTTATAATCATGAGTAATGATAATAGTTCAACAATATGGTCTATCCGAGATATTACCCATTCTCAGTAGGGTTGACGCTGTCCCGAGGGACCTATAGTACAATGTCGGTGCTTCAGCCATTGCACGAAACATACCATATGATCGATGTCAAATATTGTTTATTGGACCCCCTTAACTTATGTTTGTTAGGCTCTTAGTGTTGTTAATATCTAATATTTTGTGTTATTTTGTGTTTTAGTGTATTGTAGGTCCGTGGTGCAAATTGTGGTTCAAAAGGGCGAAATTAAGGAAATATGGAAGTGTAGCCTCTGTAAGTGCGATCGAACGCATGGGCCACGATCGATCACAAGCCATGTCAGCCCGTGAAGTCCGCGTCGCCCTAGCCGGCCCTATGCTCCATCGCTTCAACACTTGCACCGTGGGCAATTACGTGCGATCGATCGCAACGCATTACGGTCGAACGCAACGCCAATGATCGAATGCATGAAGCACTGCGATCGATCGCACAAGCGCCCTAGGAGGTTCCTGTATATCTTGGGTGACAATAGATGGCTCAGCATCTGTTTCCTTTTGGTTGTCACCCTCTTCTTCCTTCTCTTCTTCTTTCTCTTTCTGCTCTTCTTCCTCAGCTTCTTCTGGGTTTACCACCTTATTGTCCACTCTCTTCCCTGACCTCAGAGTGACAATTGCCTGCACATGCTCTTGATTGGAGGAATTTCCACTGTGGCATGCCTTCGGGTTATTCACAGCTTGGCTAGGGAGCTTTCCCTTGTCCCTCTCACCTAGGTGATTCGCTAGTTGTCACATCTGCATCTCTAACTTAGCGATCGCCTGGGTGTTCACCATGGTGGATTGCCTCACATCACTGATTGATTGACCAGTCATTTTCATGAATTCTCTCATGGTCTCTTCCAGTGACGGAGTAGATGAGGCTGGAGCTTGGGTGGGGGCTTGATAAGATGATGACGCTGGCGGGGCCGAGCGTCCATGGTTTTGGTAAGGAGCAGAAAATCCTGGAGGATAATGATTTTGAGCATGAGGCGCTCCTCCTGGATTTGTGATGGGTTGATTCTGTTTCCACGAGAAATTAGGGTGGTTCCTCCACCCCGGATTGTACGTCTCAGAATATGGCCCACTTGACGGCTTTTGAAAATTATTGAATGCGTTCACTTGTTCCATCTCAGAATANAAACAAAACCTCTGGGATCTCTACTCTTAAAAAACTGAGAATATTAAGCAACCGAAGTAATAAAGTACTATAAACATTAATCATTATAACCAGAGCGTCTAACCAAAGATTATCAAAGCAGCGGAAATCATAACATCATTACAAGGGATCTAAGTTAATCCTTAATATGCAAGCAATGCAACAAACCCTAAGTCTATAACATAACACAAAAGTACTAATTACCATGAGTACCTGCTTAAGCTTGCAATAAGTCCTCAAGCATCCCCTGGATCGAATCCTCCATAATAACCGGATGCTTCACGGTATCCACTATCTATAACAACATAATTGTACATATAGAGAAAAAAGAAAAATAATACAAGGGTAAGTCCGACGACTTAGTAAGTAGAAATCCACATGACGTACCCGTCATTAATTTGTGGATTCTTTTATTTATAAAACACGTGCAACATTATGAGATGACAGTTATCATGCAGGTGATAAATAAATAAATAAATATAATATAATATATACTTATAATCATGAGTAATAGTAATAGTTCAACAATATGGTCTACCCGAGATATTACCCCTTCTCAGTAGGGTTGACGCTGTCCCGAAGGACCTATAATACAATGTCGGTGCTTCAGCCATTGCACGAAACATACCGTATGATCGGTGTCAAATATTGTTTATTGGACCCCCTTAACTTATGTTTGTTAGGCTCTTAGTGTTGTTAATATATAATATTTTGTGTTATTTTGTGTCTTAGTGTGTTGTAGGTCCTCGGTGCAAATTGTGGTTCAAAAGGGCGGAATTAAGGAAAGACGCACTACGATCGAACGCATGGGCCACAATCGATCACAAGCCATGTCAGCCCGTGAAGTCCGCGTCGCCCTAGCCGGCCCTATGCTCCATCGCTTCAACACTTGCACCGTGGGCAGTTACGTACGATCGATCGCAACGCATTACGGTCGAACGCAACACCAACGATCGAATGCATGAAGCATTGCGATCGATCGCACCTCCTGCGATCGAATGCACCCCTGACCTGGCAGCACGATTTATTTTGTCTATAAACAGGACTTTGTGTATTTTCATGTTTTCTACGTTTAGAGGTGCCCTTGGAGGCTAGAAACCTCCCTGTTTATCACTGTAAACCCTCTAAATTGTCAATTTGTTTATTGCTTTTATTTTTGTTTGCTGATTGTGTCTCTCTTTAGCATGGGAGGCTAATCTTCAACTAAGGTTGAAGATGAAGCCTTACCATGGAATTGTTTAAAATGCTTTCATAGTTAGTTTTACGTTGATCCGTTTATTATTTGCCATGTGTGTTCGTTTCGGTTTAATTTCGTAACAAAGTTGCATCGATTGTGCCGTAGTTGTTTGGTCTTTGCGTTTAGTCTGATGGATACATTTCATCGTTCGGGTTACGTTTATTTATCCATTGTAGTTAGTATTAAATCACTTTCACTTTGGATCCTTTGGACCTAAACCGTTCATGTTTTGTCTTTTGTCAAATGGGCGGACGTTTTGATTATTTCAATAGGCACAATAGGACATGCATATGGCATAAGGATGCATGAACTAGCGTGACACTAGAACGTGCATCGCTTTTAATCGATAGACGGATGTTTAATTAACTGTGTTATTTAATATGGTGAAGTGGATTCTAGACCTAAGGCTTTTATTTATTTGTTTTTATCGCATTTAATTTAGTTTATATTTTTATGCATGTTACCTATTTGCTTTTGGGGCTAGGTTAAGGTATTATTAGTTTAGGTATAAAATTAATTCACACAAACGCAATTATCTGTGGGTTCGACACTCGCACTTGCACAACCACTTTATTGCAAACGATTTGTGTAATTGGCGAATACTTATTTTTGGTACGACCACCGTATGTAATACTAGCGACACGACCGAGTTCAACCTCAGGTGGCCCACACCGCTAATGACGTCCGTCCTATAGTGACCATCTATTGGGCATGGCTGCATCATTGGTCACGAGTCATTAGATCCAAAGGCCCCACACACGCACACATTGACCATAAAGCTAACCCGTATAGTAAGCCCATGACCATTATACCACACATACCGGTGTACCATGTCATATGATACAATTAGTTTTATCAGTCTTTTACATCCATAGTTTTACAAGTCTCATTATTATCTTGTTAACAGACACATGTTTTTTAAAAAAGAAAATTACCCGTAGTTCCAAAATGTATTTCATGAGAGTTGCAAAATATGCATGTTTGATATATATAAAATAGATATGCAATGCAGGAAAAGTAACAACAAAGCATCCATGTGAGTTTGTACTCACCCGGGCTGTAAAGCTCTTCCATGTAATTCTCTTGAGGCCCTATAACCTCGAATATTGAGAAAAGACCTATCATCAGTTCTATTTTCACTAAAGCACAACTATATAACAAGAAAACAGGAGCTATAGGACGGCTAGTGAAAATAGGGATTCCCTGTCACACTCTAACTATACGTTCGGCTCGAGGCCATATGTCCGCTGTGACACTTTGGGCTGTATGTCCGGTCACGAGACCGTACGTCCGTTCCGACGTCCTTAAGGGAAAACTTCATTTTCTCTCCACTATCCGTCTATTCTTCTACTCCTAAGACCAACAAAGGCTTCCTAAGGCCTCCTAACACAGATTATAACCTCCATGCAAGGTAACAACGCTAAGCTTAACAAAATGCTAGCCTAAGCAAGATTAAAGTATAACTAAGTTAACAACTACAACTGGCTATATGAAACAACAATTGAGCAGCATAACGACATATTAAAAAGTTAAGAAAACCGAACGTTACCTCCTTGAAGCAAAACCTCAAGAGTTCCTCATCCGACAACATCGAAACACTCAAGAAATCTCACAAAACACTCACAAACGGCCAACAAGCAGCCTAGGAGTGAAGAGAGGGGTTGAGGGGTGGATTTGGTGTGAAATGGGCAAGGGGGTGAAGGGATATTTATAGGGCCAGAAAGCAGCGGACGTCCGGCCAAAGTGGCATACGTCTGGTATTATTACACAGTGGTCCAATGGCTGTCTTGTACGTTTAGGTATTACCCGAAGGGTATTCTAAAAAGTAGCGTGCGCCCGGTACTTTTGGCGTACGTCCGCTGTACTATTTACAGAGTACAACTGTACTATTTGTGGAGCATACGTCTAGTGGGGGACCACTGTACGTCCGTACTAAAGGACAGCAGCGTACGTCCTCATTTAAAGACAAGAGCGTACGTCCACCAACCCTAGTGTACGTCCGGTTCAGAAGTCCAATTTCTCAAAATGCCCTTCTAACAGATCCTAGTGACCCAAAGTCCAAATTAACCCTTTAACTAAGCTACTTATACTTAGTTAAATATTTGGGTCACTACACCAACATATTGCATTGTACCAAACAAAGGAATATGATTAGCTAGTCTATTTTAACGTTACAACCAAACAAAGGAATATGAATAGCTAATCTATTTCCAGTGGTAGCTATTCCCAGTGGTAGCTAATCATTTTCCAATGGACTAGACAATTTGCAAACCAAACGAGGCCTAAGTGTTGTTTTCTATCATCTGTACAAAGTACTAGAGCCTCCAAGCACAAAACAACTGAGAATACGGTGTTCCATATTAAGTACAACTATACACAAATGGTATACATAAATCCATTTCTACAAACTTTCGCTCAGAATCTCAAGTCTAAAATGTATTGTTGGTGATAAGCTGTAAAACAAAATTTGTTCGTATAGGTGAGAAAGTAACTGTGTAAGTCCACAACTTAGTAAATAAATCTCCAACAAAACTTAGCTCATGCATTGAGTCTAGTTTAGCTGGAAATAAGTATAAAGAATGTACATTTGGAAATGTTATGAGGTTTGAAAAAATTACATAGGTGATTGCTATCTTCGTAATTATACAGGTAGGAAAATAACATATTTATAAAATAGTTAAGATATAATTTCAAGGACACCATATTGCAATTTAAGGCAGACAAATTATGTTCATGAGGTGTATAATGTAACATTCACAATTAATTCACATTCCATAACCGTCTTTCACATGGCCTATCTGTACCCTCATCCATTTTATGGTGGTGCGTCCTGTAGGACATATGATATAATATCAGTGCCTCGGTGAGGTACAATGGCCAACCACCACTAATCATTTGAAATGGTAATTTGAAGAACTAAGTATCACAAAATATAGTTTGGTCTTTTTGCAAAAAAAGAAGTTAGTTTTAGCATAATAAATATAAATTTCTCGAGAAAAAAAGACATTGTAATGAATCTTTCTATTGCTATCCAAAAACTGCATAATATAGTTAAGGAAAAAGTACACTTTACCCTCCCAAAGGTTGGAGAGATTTTTAATTCGACCTCCAATGTTTCAATTTTTGCAATATACTCCTTAAATTTCTAATTTTTTGCAATTCGACCAATCCATCAGTCAAAGCCGTTTTGACTAACGAAACAGTGATCACGTGACTTGCACGTGATCACTGTTAGCATTTTATTCCCTAAAATGCCCTCACCTTCGTCATCATCCTCAAAATGAAATTTCTGGACTGAACTTCATTTTGGCAATGCATCCACCTTGTGGTTCTCAGGGATGATGGTGATTGTGAAGCTCAAGAGCAACGTCGAACTCAAAGGCCGAATTAGCTTCTTCTCTCGATCGAATTGCAGGGACTACACGGCGGTCCAAAAGTTCTTCCATGAGAAGGGATTGAAATACGTTCAAATTAACGTCAACATGTACCCTAACAGAGAGAAGGAGCTTGTGGAGAGGACTGGGAGCTCGTCTGTACTGCAAGTATCTTTCAATGAGAAGCTGTTTGGGGGCCTGGTGGCGTTGATGTCTCTAAGGAACAGCGACATATTTGATCGAAGATTGAAGGAAATGCTAGGTGTAACGCCCCGATATTTGAACTAGCAATTATCGAAGTCATTACGTTGCAACTTTATAAATACAATTTTACAGCGGAATATGTATATATATTTTCTTTTTCTATGGCCTAGGAATAACTTGCACAACATAATTGAGCCGACTGAAATACCTCGAGGTGATATATTATTTAATAAAAATAAAATATGTTTTTCATTACAACATATGTACACACTAGGTGTACCAAATATATGCCACAGACGGTACCAAATTAATATAGAAATATTTGTCAAGTTCGCACACGTCACAATAGATAATAAAAGCAATTAACATAGATGAGACTTGCTTCATAGAGTAAGCATCAATCTCGCAGCAGATGATCTATCAACCATCAAAACCAATAAAATGACCATTGTCCTCACTCTCTATTCCTGCATCAAGGTCTATGTAAATATGACGTTATCATGTTTACATAGACAAACAAGTGAGTAATCTATTTTCCTAGAAATGCAGACTAAAAGACTAGTTTGAGACAAAGTAAGATTAATGAATAAAATATATAATGATGAATGAAATGCGAATGCAGCGTAGTGACGTATTAGTTTGTGTTTTATGATAATCTTTCTTCTGACCTCTCGTCATGAGCTCTCAGCGCGTTCACGTCCGTTTTGTCCCTCACACTTTAGAGTTTTACCTGTTTGGTGCTGGCGACTACACCGCCCCAGCTTAGTTATATATTAAGCCTGTTGGACAGTTATATACCCCCATCCACTAAGATACAGACAGTTGCTCACGGCAATCCACCCAGCTTGTTCTTAAGGTGGCTATCTTATCAGCCTATATTATTAGACACATTATGCAACATTTGTAATGCAAAATTATATCAATAAGACAAAATAAGAATTCTTATGACAATAAAATAAAGGTAATACTCAGTAAGTACATCCATACTTACTCTCCTTAGTGTGGAATTCTGCTCCACTTCTGCATACAAATACATACATATAAACGATATTTATATATTAGTTCATTCTCAAATAATATCATTGTTTAAAGACCCTCATATTTTTATATCTATTTATTATCCGCCACTTCATCTTTATTTACTCATTTTATTATATAAATCTGAGATAGTCACTTATAAATAGTTTTATTCATTTTTTTGTGACGAGGCTGATGACCAGTATCACTAAATAAAAACTAGTATTATAATTAATATATATAAAGCATAACTCATATTTCGGGGATGAGACCGATGGTCCGTACCGCCCAAAATATGAATTAAAATTTAAATGACAATAAAATAAATGATTGAATATAAATACTGAATTCATATTTCGGGGTTAAGACCAATGGTCCGTACTGCCAAAAATATGAA
The DNA here is from genome assembly GCA_006937295.1 of Carpinus fangiana. NCBI lineage: Eukaryota > Viridiplantae > Streptophyta > Magnoliopsida > Fagales > Betulaceae > Carpinus > Carpinus fangiana. The sequence continues at coordinate 14,801,936 of CM017323.1, read as the reverse complement.
TTTAAATTTAAATGACAATAAAATAAATGACTGAATGTAAATACTGAATTCATATTTCGGGGTTGAGACCAATGATCCGTACCGCAAAAAATATGAATTTAAATTTAAATGACTGAATGTAAATACTGAATTCATATTTCGGAGTTGAGACCAATGGTCCGTACCGCAAAAAATATGAATTTAAATTTAAACGACAATAAAATAAATGACTGAATGTAAAATCTGTAAAGTAAATAATATAGATAATTTCATAAGCCTTTAATCAATTTGTCTATGCATTCCTATCATTAATTCCTTTATTACCTTATTTTACATCATAAGCTTATTGGGTCTTAAACAATTAGATGATAACAAATAATACAAACAATAAATCACAAGAAACACTTACCCAATGAACCTTGAAGTAGAACTCCACCAAATCTTCTCTAAGTAACTAGTTTAGAAAAGCAAGGACACTTGAACCCTATGGAGAGATTTAGGCCATATGATTTTTGACTTAGAACTAAGAAGGAGAATGAAAGGAGCAGCAAGCAACCTTTTCTTGCTAAGAAAGTAAAAAGCTTAAGTGAAAAAATGAATTTACTTAGGCTCCTATTTATAAGAGAATGAATGGCTAGGATTCAATTTAATACTTTTGATCTAAGGGTTAAATACAAGCTTCTATCTATAAGAGAATGAATGGTTAGGATTCATTTTCATACTTTTAATTCAAGGGTTGGGAGGTATTCAACTAAAAACATGAACCTAGTCCACATTCCATGATTCTAGTCCACCTTATCATTTTCGTCCAACATGAGGGCAGTGCACTCCGATCCATTTTTCGATATCCAAACGTACTCCGATTGACATGAAATTTTAGAGTGTAGATAGAGGACTCCGAGACATACATTTTATATTTTTGGTTCGACTTCATCCGAGTTCGTTTGACTCAGTTTTTGGCCCTTACAAAGTTTCCCACTCAATTAGACCTTATCTACTTGCATTCACACTTGGCCACTTGCCTACTTGCCTTATTAAATTAGCATGATATTTCTAATAACCAATCTTACTTGAAGTTTTCAAGATTTCAACAAAAGTGGCTAGCCTTGATGCCCTTCCTTAGTAGTTTTAATCTTTATTAGACAGTATGAAAATTAAAACACTGCTTTTTAGGCAAAAACTAAAAAGCTTCAAATTAATTTTTGACTTCACCACGCATTAATATAAATAATGTATTCACTAAATTGGGTTTAATTATAGCCATAAACATACTTATGAAACTAATTTTGAGAATTAAAGTGAGACTCAAAAGAGGTCAATAATCAATGTAATATATATCTTTAACACCAAATAGTTATTTAATATCATTAATTCATATATCATTGCTTTAATTTATTTATTATCTTTTTAATCTATTTAATATTATTTCAATAAGATTTTTAAAATCTAGGTCGTTACACTAGGGAGCAAACGATGCGCTAGCACCGCCTGTTTATGGATTTGATGACACCGAGGAGGAATGGATGGACGAGATGGTCGGGATCATTAGGGTTTTGTGTCAGAAATTGCCCATTCAGGTGAGCGTAGTTTTTGGTAATTGATTTGATGAGGGTGGGGGCATTTTGGAAAATAAAATGCCAATTGTGATCACGTGCAAGTCACGTGATCATTGTTCCTTCAGTCAAAACGGCTTTAACTGATGGATTGGTCGAATTATAAAAATTTTGAAGTTTTGGGGGGGTGCATTACAAAAATTGAAGCATTAGAAGTCGAATTGAAAATTACCCCAAACTTTGGAGGGGTAAAGTGTACTTTTCCCAATAATTAATGTGTACTTTTACAAAATCCGTGAAAATTTATTCACACAATGTGGAACAATATCTTCTTCATGAGTATGTACATTCTTATCAGTGAAGAAAGAGATAGAGAAGTAGTTACAAATCTTTTACCAAACTCGGAGCTCAATAATTCTAGATATAAACATTTAATTGTTCTTGATAAGCACTTCATAGCAATCTAGCAAACATGGTATAACACGGATGTTGCAAAATTTTGATTTAAAGTCACAAAAATGTAAGCACTTTGACTCTATACACAAGTGCGTATAGTCTCTTTCTACACATTCTTCAAGTGATCTTTCAATGCAAATATGGATATAAGTCTTCCCCTCATTATGATCAAGTTGGAAGGGATGAATGTTAATTGGTAGTGGAGTGGGGGACCAGGATCCTCTCCATTTCAAGGGAAATGGAGAGGAGCCGGTTAGTGATTTTATAAGGGTAGTATAGTAATTTTACATTAACATTTAAATCAAAATTACTATAATGCCCCTAAAAATACACTAACCGGCTCCTCTCCATTTCAAGGGAAATGGAGAGGATCCTTCTGCTGGAGTGGGAGCGGAAGCGAGAGAGGCAAGATCATTCGCATGCATTTCGAGGATAGTCAACTCTATCATCACTAACATAATTTTTATCATAGTTTTCCTAGACGTCATCTTTCTCCCACTTTAGAAATTCTCTTAATTGGACACCAATACATAAGCTATTTATTGATATGAAATCCTTGAAATGTTATAACAATTAAATAGCTTGATACCCATGAAAAACAAACTTCATATTTAAAAAGAGTTTTTTTAAGAATTGTAGCTTTTTGAAGTATGAAAATGCAACTCTTGGTTCAAATAAAGTCTTTTGCTTGGAGCATAAGATTTTACAAGATTTTATTTTATTTTTTTATTTTTTATTTTAGTTTTTTTGTACATAATTAATATGTGACTCTTGGTAAATGTAAACTTTAGTAGAAACATTACCTAGAGGAATATATGAAGATGTATCCTTATCCAAACTCAGAAAAAATATAAGAAGAAGTATTATCAAATATTTACAACATAGTACATCAAAGCTTCCGGTTAAATTGTATTCTGAAAGAAAGTATTGATTTAAAAGAAGTGGTAAGTACGCAATATTTGAGTGCATAAAATCATCGTATTATTCATTTATGCAAAAGCATTTATAAATGGTAAACATGACAAATTAAATTGACTTTAAAAAATGTTGCATCTATAATAAAATATCTTGATACCCATGAAAAACAAACTTCTTATTTAAAAAGAGTTTTTTAAGAATTGTATCTTTTTGAAATATATATGAAAATGTAAGTCTTGGTTCAAATAAAGTCTTTTGCTTGATCCACCTATCCTGCTCCCTCTTTTGTGAGGGTTTTTGGCTAGCTTTGCTGTTAGCATGTGGTTTCTTTTATGTTTTCCTTGCTGTTGGAAGCAAGTCTGTATTGCTTCTGGTTTTTGGCTGGTTTTCAGCTCCTTTTATTGAATGTTTGTTCATTACAAAAAAAAAAAAATAAAGTCTTTTGCTTGGAGCATAAGATTTTACAATATTTTATTTTATTTTTAATTTTTAATTTTAGTTTTTTTGTACATAATTAATATGCGACTCTTGGTAAATGTAAACTTTAGTAGAAACATTACCTAAAGGAATATATGAAGAGGTATCCTTATCCAAACTTAGAAAAAATTGAAAGAAAGAAAATATAAGAGGAAGTATCATCAAATATTTACAACATATTACATCAACGCCTTCGGTTAAATAGTATTTTGAAAGAAAGTATTGATTTAAAAGAAGTGGTAAGTACGCAATATTTGAGTGCATAAAATCATCGTATTATTCATTTATGCAAAAGCATTTATAAATGGTAAACGTGACAAATTAAAGTGACTTTCAAAAATGTTGCATCTATAATAAAAGAACAAACAAAAGATTCACTACAATTATGAAAAGACATTTGGAAGGGATGAAGGTTGGTTGGTAGTAGATTGGGATCGGAATAAAGTCATCATATTATTCATTTATTTGTTAAGGATACCATCCTAAAATCCAATTATCTTGTACGACATTTTTAGTTTTAATGAATAAAGTTGTTTATTCATCGATTTATTTAACGAGAATTTGGCATATATACAAATTGATTACATGCATGCTTTTAATGATTGTTATTTATCATATACATGTAAGGTTAACATGTTACATAAATATGGTTTATGGTGTGGTAATTACATTCTCACACAGTAGATCTTAAACCATAAAAATTTCAATTTACAAATTATTGTTCGTAGTCTGTAATGGAATTGGGTATTCCAATTAATAAGACTATAACATATTACCTGATCATGTGAATAGAGGACTTCAAATTGATGTGTTAGTGCAGATACAATGCACTGAACGGAAACGTGAATTTTCATTCTTTTATAACTATGTTCAAAGAATAATGTACAACACATGATTACTTATAGCATTGAATCTAAATCCTAAAATTTTTGTGAACTTGAATGTAAAGTAGAGATCATTTTGATACATTTAGGAGTGAGATCCTCGATGATCAAAATATTTGTGTGTTGGGTGATCATGTGCAGCATTTTGGGAACTCCACTCGTCAAGAAGAAATCCAAATCATTTGATTAAATTAAAGAGAAAAAAAATCATTGTATAATGCCTCGTGGAAATCAATTAACTTGTAATTGACTTCATGATTCGTCTCCCAGCCTTACCCCTTGCAGGACAAGACTTAGGAATCTTAACCTCTTTTAAATGATAGAATACAACGGAAGACTTTAGCTACAAGAAATAAGAAAGTAATACTAAATACCATAATCATAAACACCAGAGTAAAGATAAACCTTATAGCATACATAGATCTCCCAAATGTACTAGTCAACAAACCGATCATCAAAATATAGGGTTACAAATGAAGATCATTGTCTACAAAAATAGATATCAGACTAACGCCTAATTTTTAGTAAGGCTAACATGATGACAATCTCAACCATCTGCGCCCACGGGGTTCCTCTATCATCTCACATGGACTTCAGCCAGATTGGGTTCATATCCTCAAAAATAACCTAAATCAAGTCTAGGGCCACCACTAGAATCTTGTATGAAGGCATCATCTTCTACGCTAGCTGATAAGAGCCAAATATTATATATTTGGATCCCTTAATTTATATTAGTTAATTCTTTAGCTGTGTCATTATCTAATGTTTTGTGTTAAATTTGTGTTTTAGTATTTTGTAAATTGCTAAAAAGAAACTGCATCTTAAAAGGAAAAAATTGCAAAGTCTTAGAATAAAACATACTTTGAGAAGACCTAGAAGATATGGTTAAGTTTAACCAAATCAAGGAAATGATAAATTTGAAATTTCCCTAATTGGTTATAATTTCGGATTGGATTCAAATTTATATTCTGCACATGTCTCAATAATTTGACCATAACTTTCTGCTCAAATATCGGATTAGGTGATTCAAACGACAATGGAAAGCTAGCTCAAAATACTACAATTTATTGTGAAATAGGATTTTCCTGATTTGGACGTTTACTATGCCAAAATCGTCTCGCAATATAAGAACACAAATCTAAACGGATCTTATATATCCTGATTTCAGACTTCTATTTGGATCGGGAGACTGACCTCCGAATTATCTAGACTTACTACGGCTTCTAGGACTTCTCTAAGCCTATAAATAGACCTATTTGCATTCAAGAAAGAGAAGGTAGACAAGCTTGGAGACAAAAATTCACGGCTTTTCTCTTTAGTTTAGTTTTTTGTTAGGTTTTAGTTTTCATAGTCATGTGGAGCTAAATCCCCAACTAAGGTTGGGGATGAAGCCTTACCGATGAAGAACGACATAGCTTTATGTAAGTTTTTATTGACTTGATTGTTTCAATTATTTTACTCCTAATCAAATATGTGGAGTGACTCTTGGATATCTCTTGTGATTCAAGGATACATGTGATGATTTGAGATAATTTTATATGATTGATTGCTTGGTTTTTAACTCATAAAAATTGGATATCCCTTGTGATTTGTTTTACGGATACATCTGGTGTTTCAATTGAATTTGGATTCCTTTTATGATTTGGTCAATGAATGGATACATGAGATGGTTTTGATTAATTTTTTGAAGCGTAGTAAAACATATCTAAAGATTTTAATTATGAAAACTTCGAATTGATATTGATGAGCATAGAGCGTGTTGTTATGATGCGGTAAGTGTGAATTCTCAAATCTTAGTACTTTATCTTTTGATTTATTTTTTATTTCGGATTGCTTTTCTCTCTCTCCATCCTAAAGAAGAAATGATGGAAGGGATTGGTTGGACACCCATGTGATTGAGGAAAGTGCGGTAATTTTTCTTTTTTAATTTTTTTTTTATTTTATGTTCTTTATTTTTGAGTCTTTTTCCTTTTTGTCATTTTATTTCTTGTCATTTTATTTTATTTTATTCATTTTATTTTCTTTCTAACATCAATTAACCTTCTGATGTTTGTTCCTGTAAGAAAAGATTGCTGTTAGTTGTTGACAGGTGTTTTGGCGTTCAAGTTTGGGAGACGCCTTGACCTTTGCACACTCCGGTTTCCTCATCCCATGGTATTGTATCTCTTGACACATTGGGGACAATGTGTCATTTAAGTTTGGGGGTGTGAAAAAACACACTGTATTTGTTTGTTTTTGTGTGTAAAAAAAAAAAAAAAAAATTGTGTTATGTTGTTGTTAAGCATGAGTTACACTGTAACTATGTTTGCATTTCATGGGTTTGTTTAACATCTTGAATACATCATGTCATTGGGACTCATTTTTGGCTTAGAGAGACTTCACATGTTTTGAGTTGATTATCACGAACACATTAGCATAGAGTCTGTGAGGTATGAAATTTGAACGGAATTGTGAGTTATCTTGAGATTTGTTGATGAAATAACCTTGGATTAGTAAAAAAAATTTTTAAAAAAAAAAATCAAAAAAATCATCACTTTGAATTTTTCACTAAGTAACCGGACCTCTTGTCTCATTAAGTATTGAGTGTTCGCGTAAAAAGGTGTGAAATTTAGTTTGGTTGATTGTATGGCTAGTTTGGCTTCGTAGCCTTGTTGACTTGAATTACTAAACCCTTAGGGATGTTTTCACATCTAGTGCCCTAAAGCCATCTGGTTTGGGAGTCACTGGCTCAGCACTCGTCACATAGGTCAATTAGAAAGCTTAAGGGAGCAAAACATTACACAGCCTACAAAAAAAAAAAAAAAACTTAGTCTTGATTGTCTTCATCTGATCGAACTCCTATGAATGTAGAGATACACAAACTTTGAGTAAATTGAAACCTTATGATTATATGTTAATCTCACTTTGCACTTAAAGAAACATGTGATGTCTCAATTGCCCACTTATTCTCTTGGATGTCCTGATGATGTGATTGTGGTGTTCAATTTGTTAAATCTGCTTGTGAAGTAAAGGTCATGTGTACATGTGTATGTGTGGAAGTTCATGATTGCCAATAATGTAGTCCTGAAAAATATTTGTAGGTTTCATTGCTAGAAAACTATCACGAAACTTCACTCGTCTACTAGGGATGCCTAGGGGTTTAAAAGACGTGTTGCATATGCTAAATGTAGCGCCCCAGATTTTAAATTTTTAATAGTCTTATTTTTTTGATATATTTATTTGATAACATTATTCAATGATTTTCTTTAAGGAGTTTATGGTATTATGGAGGGTGGTAATTAGAGAATGGTAATTTGTGGAATAATGTGATAGTAAATGGTAGATGTAATAATGTTGGTAGGTGAAATAGTAATGGTAAGTAGAATAAGTTAAAATGGTAGGTGTAATAGTATAGGTAGGTGAAATAGTAAAATGATGGTAGAATTGTAAATGAAAGGTAGAATAGTATCTTAATTTTTCCTATAAATAGGGCTTCTCCCTTCATAATTTCACCACTCATCTCCTTTCTCTTCTTCATATATTCTTCCTTCTTCCACTTTCTACTCGATCTTTCTTCTTTCGAAGTGTTTACACGAAAAAGAGAGAGAAAAGGCGAGACAAGGCGCTGCAAGAAAGGAAGAACACGAGAGAGAAAGCAGGCTTAAGAAATTAGTTCAAATAAAGTAGTGGATGATAGTCAGATTTGAGCAGCTAGATTCTTTTGGAAACTTAAGCCTTGGTCTAAAAGTAAGTACATTCACTATCCCTTCTAAAGTTATCATGTCATGCAATTTATGTATATTTGTAAATATTTTTTTATCATTATTTACATATTATGGAGTTATGTGGCATGCATAAAAGATTGAGAAAGATGAATTTCTTTTGTGAAAATGATGATTATAAAATGATAATAAAACCTCATACATGTTGCCCTAAGATGCATCAAAAGAAGTACAAGAAATGTTATGAATGAGATGTACAAAGAAAAGTATAAGAAATGTTATGAATGTTTATGAAATGATGGCATATGTATAGAGGAGTATTTTAGCCCCAAGAAAGAAAGAATGAGAGTTTGGTACCGATACTCGGATGGAGGCGAAACCACTAAGGTGGTATTCCATCAACATGACCGTTGAGTGCACCAAGAAAGAGTTAATCGACGGTTGGGCATGGCTGAGGCCACAGTTCAGTGCCATGGTCACAAGGACCTGCAACCCTCATGCACAGGGGTAATAGTGTACATGGGCCTTAAAATGAGAAAATGACAAGATAATTGCATCAATGATTTTCTATGATGATTTACAATGATGCAACATGATGACGATTTACAATGATGCAATATGATGATGTTTTACAAAGATGATTTACAAGAATGATTTATGACGATGATTTCTTACTAGATGTAATAGTATGTATATGTTACAGGAGATACAATCGTACATACATTTGTTATGATGGTTGGTAGTATATCTATTTACGAAAACTGTTTTCAAAACTGAGAACAAGGAGTAAAACTATTTATGGTAGTGGATTTTACTTGTTGGGCCCCTTTTGGGCTCATTCAGTTTTATTTCTTGTTTTCAGGTAGAGAGCTTGCTGGAATAGGAGGTCGGAATGGGGGCGGGGATAACTATTAAATTTTCGTAGCCTTTTTAAGTAAGTTATTGTAATAATATGATCTTCCGCAGTTGAAGTTTATGTTTTCTAATTTCGCTTGTAATAAAAGCTCTTGATAAATGTTTTATACATTTATCGTACTCTTTGAAAAATCAAGTACTTTGACAGACCTTATGGATCTTTGCAAAAATTTTATTGTAAAGAAGAAAGATGACAAACCTAGCCTTAATGGGCTGGGGGTGTTACACTAAATGCAATCATCTATCCCACAACAATGTGTAACACCCTGATCCCATAATGGGAAGATGAGAAGAATCCCACATAGAGTGGGTGGTCTATAAAGATGGTCATGGGTGCTAAGTCCCACATTGCCTAGTTACTAGGTGAAACTGGACTTTATAATGAATTCTAGGGAAGCTTCAAATTGATTAGTCCTTTTGGGGTGATAGCGCAGATATGGCTAGCGTTTTTTCCTAAGTCGTTACAAATGGTATCAGAGCCACCTAGTAATGCCAGGTCATGTGGTATTATAGCACTACATGACGTAACCCTGACGAGGACATCAAGAATTTAAGAGGGAAAGTTTGTAACACCCTGATCCCATAATGAGAAGATGAGAAGAATCCCACATAGAGTGGGTGGTCTATAAAGATGGTCATGGGTGCTAAGTCCCACATTGCCTAGTTACTAGGTGAAACTGGACTTTATAATGAATTCTAAGGAAGCTTCAAATTGACTAGTCCTTTTGGGGTGATAGCGCAGATGTGGCTAGCGCTTTTTCCTAAGTCGTTACACAATGGGCTTATGTTTCTTGCTTTCATTTTGTTTTGTTAAGGGATTAGCAAAATGTAAGTTTGGGTGTATTTGATGAGTGCCAAATATTGCATATTTGAGCCCCTTGACTTGTATTTGTTAAACCCTTAATTTTGTCATTTTCTGATATTTTTGGTTAGTTTTGGTGTTTTAGTGTTTTGCAGGTTGTTAAGATACATCTAGGGCTAATTTCATTAATTCTGGGGTTTAAGACAGTTTGGGGAGTATTAGCAGCAAATTTGAGTTGAGTGATGATTCACACCTGACGAGTCCCACCAAAATGGCCATATTTAGAGTTGTAGAACTTTGATTGGAGTGTTTTTGGTGTCATTGGAAAGCTAACTCGAAGATATACAAAATCATATTTCACAAGATTTGGCCAATTTTAAAGCATGTGCGCTCGAGTGTACATATAGTGCGATCGAGCGCACTTGTGCCCATCGCAAGAGCAAAGTCATGCTCGAGTGTAATTGAGCGCACTCGGACGACCTGACAACGTTGAAACCCTAAAATTAGCTTATAAATTTTATCTCTTTCTATTATAAACGTACAGAGACGCACCGGGGGTGCCGTTCTTGGTCATTTTTTGATTTTTTTTTTTGGTTTTTGGAGCGTGGAACTCCGCTTTTCTTTGTAAGTTTTAATTTCTCAATGATTTCAATTGATTTTATCATGTTTGCTTTGATCATGAGAGGCTAAACCTTCAACTAAGGTTGAAGATGAGGCCTCGTCATTGATATATATGTATACTCTCGTCGTTTTATTCTACAATTCGATGTTTAATTAATTGATTGTTTGAAGTCCACCCAATTACTTGATTTACTTTGTGTGATTGAGCGCTCTTTTTGATTTCATGCATAGTTCAATGTTTGTTGTGTTTCATTTGGGGGTACATCGAGTGATTGGATTGAGACTAATATCCATCGGGATCTATGAATACGATGGATGATTTGATCTCAATTAAATACTCGTTGTGGTCCTTTAAACGGATGGATTCATCGAATGATTTTACATGTGTGTTCATGACATTTGAACTTTGTTTAAAATGCTTTTAATCATCGATTGTATGCATAAAATGCGAAAGTATATTGTTTGATTTGGTGAGGCGGATTCTCAGACCTTAGTGTTTTTCCATTGTTGTTTTAAAAATCATTTAGGTTAGTTTATGTTTTTGCACAACAAAATCACCCAATTTCGGAACTAGGTTAAAATAAAGTTGATTTAGATAGAAAATTGGTTTTTGCATACACAACCCCTTGTTGATTCGACCTCGCACTTGTACACACACTATATTGCACATGACTCGTGCTATTGCGAGTACAATTAAATTTGTACACCAATAGTCAATTGTGTTTCATACTCCATAAAAAGGCATACTATTACTCGGTTTTAGTGCAACATATTCTATGTATTGTTCTTTCAACTTTGTGCAATGGTCATGAATAGCAAAGTGGAAAAAGATAACAATGTGGCTTAAGGCAAATAAGCACTTCGAATCATCCCGAGATCGGTGAAAAACAACCTCAATCAATCGATCAGCTCATAAAAAGCTTCTACCTCAAGTGTTGCTTGCACATTTAGAACTAGAAATCTGAATAGTATAAAACAGATCATGTGCCTCTACTCAAGCCCGATAGAGTATAGCACCCAACCTTCTGAAACAAACTCCACTGAGTGACTCATTTCAAAGAAGCAGATATGCTCTCAGTGACAGAAACGCTTATACCAAAGTGACATTTCACTTACAACATAAAATTTCGAGGGGTACCACCCACTTGGTTATTCGGAGCAAATTCTAGGCTTTAAAGCTACCTCCATTAACAAATCAACAAATTTTTTAACAAGACAACCTCAGTAGCAGCCCTACAACCTTCATCAGCAAGCTCTGCTTCACCATGACCGAGCCCCACTCGGCCTCGCCATGGTTGTTGTACGTTTTACTTGCAAGTGCACAAGGTTAAAAGGTGTAGTATGCGTGTAAGTGCAAGATCGATCCTACAGGGATTGGTAAACTATGCTTGAAATTGAATTCACAATAAAAAGTAAAAGAGAGAAAAATTGAGTTTGATTAAATAATGGGGAAAAGGTAGGGCTTTGATTTCCACCACTAATCATGCTTATACAGTAAAACAATATGCCAATGCTTAAATTGCATGATGAATATTCAATGGTTGCCAACCTAAGGGCATGGTGTATACTCCTTAAGCTATTGGTTTCCCTAAGCAACGAATTAGGCATGGTGCATACTCTAACTCTTTTCTTCCCTAAAGGATTTAGCATGGTGTATACTAAGTTGTTCTCTAGGAAAGCATATGAACTATGAAAACCGACAACCACATGAGACCTAGGGCATGGTATATACTCCCGGTTTCTCATGTTGATTAACCCAAGAACCCGGTGTGGATTAGTTTTGTTACTTATGTTAAACCCAGGACTCGGTCATCCAAATTGATCTAACTAACAAGTCCATACCACATGCATATGTTGATCAGGCAGACACATATGAGGAATTCATGGAAACAGGTATTAATCAAGTTAAATACTATCATGCAATTATCCCAAAGGCGCCAATATTGAATTAAAATATAAACATAATTAGGGCTTCAATCTAGCCCTACTGAAAGATTTAGTTACACATAATAGTGATGTTAATCATCTTCATAAAATAAACTTGAGGAAAAGAATAAACCCGGAAAATTGTTTTCTTGAAAGCCGTAAATTCCTCCCAAAAATAGCGTGTCTTCTTTTGTGTTTACAGGCCTATTTATAGACTCTAAGAGGATTCTAGAAACCCTAAAAATCGTAGGGTTTGAATCCTTGTGCAACAAGGATTTACAAAAACCCTAAAAACTAAGAACTTCCAAAATAGGGCTGCGGCTGGTTTGGGCTTCACGCATAGGTGTGCTTGATCGCCATCGGGCTGCGATCGATCGCACTGTGATCGATCTCCTTCTTTTGCGCACGAACACAGGTGCGTTCGATTCTCTTCTTGGGCTCTCGTGGGCTTCCGCAAATGTTTAATATGGAGGGAGATTCAATAAAGACTAGAGCAGGGTCATGGAATGACCTTCGTTATACGGGATATCCTAAATTAAGACCAAATCCAGTATTTGAGTATGAATTCGTGTTGAATGAGAAGGAGCTTTATTACGGATTCAAACTCCTTAACACTTTTGTTTTCTCAAGATTTGTGGTAATCTCATCAGGCGTTGCACAGCGATTCACATGGATGGATCGGACACATACTTGGGAGCTCTTCTCTACATCCCAGGCAGATCAATGCGAAAATTATGGCTTATGCGGTGCATATGCTACTTGCAACATCAATAAGTCTCCTATTTGTTCATGCTTGGAAGGATTCTTTCCCAAGTCTCCAAAATATTGGGATTAGATAGATTGGTCCGATGGGTGTGTTAGAACAACTCCTTTGGAATGCAATGGCAGCTAGATGGATTCCTGAAGCACACAGGGATGAAATTGCCTGACACGTCTTCTTCCTGGTATAACAAGAGCATGAGCCTCAAGGAATGCGAAGGAATGTGTTTGAAAAACTGTTCTTGCACAGCCTATGCAAGTTTAGATGTCAGGGGAGGAGGAAGCGGCTGCGTGCTTTGGTTTGGTAGCCTAATTGATATAAGCGAATACTCCGACTCCAAGGGTGGGCAAGACCTCTATATAAGGATGGCCGCTTCAGAACTCGGTAACATTTCACTTTTTCTCTTTGGATTTTTTTGAATTTGTTTCCTTACATTTTAAATAAGACATTGCAAACTATGTCTTCGGCTTTCATACAACCACTAGACAAATTGTAATGCTTGGAAAACTAGGAGGTGGGGGTGTCTTAACTACTTCATCCACTTTATTTGCATACATTTCCCAGTCTAGAGTATGGGCAAAAAGAGTCATTCTCAATGATACCTAACTCTGTTTTGGTCTTTCAGAACATCTTGAGAAAAAAAGGCACTCTGGTGAGAAGAAACTAGTTGCAATTATAGTCGGCTCAGCATTACTAGTGGTGGGAATGACAATAGTTGCACTAGTCTTATACATATGGAAGAAGAAACTCAAAACCCAAGGTAGAAACTCAGAACCCAAATATGCCTTTCACAAAGAACATATTTGGCGGTAAGTATTTCGCATTGGATAAAAGAACTATCAAAGATTTTTTTCATGTCGATGCATCTCTTGTTATTTTAGGAACAATGAAAATAAGTCATGAGAAGGAAGATATGGAGTTACCGATGTTTGATCTGGCAGACATAGCTAATGCAACCAATAATTTTTCAAACAACGAGAAGTTGGGAGAAGGTGGCTTTGGACACGTGCACAAGGTAAACAACAACATAAATCGAAGAGCTATATTTTCATTTTTCGGGCAATGTTGGGCATTACTATTGAAACATACACTATATAACAACATATGAACGTTACTATCGAAACGACGTCACGCTACTAGGCAACATTGTTTCTATAGTGGTTGACGTCGTTCCACTGTTGAAGTGACACCTCTCAAAAAGAGGTGTTGCTTGCACAATATCAACTCCATTTGTGGCATCGTTGCACTATTCAAACGACTCCTCTCAAAAAGAGGTGTCGTTTGCACAATATCAACTCCATTTGTGGCATCGTTGCACTATTCAAACGACACCTCTTTTTGAACAGTGTTGTTTGCAACATGAAGGGATGCATGTTAGTGTCATTTTGTTAAAGTGCCACTAAGCCAAGCGTCATCATCCTTAGTATTTTTTGTATTGTCCAAGTTATACATATATACTACTTCATTTTTAGGGTAAATTGCCAGACGGAAGAGATATAGCCGTGAAGAGGCTTTCAAAGAATTCTAGACAAGGGCTGAACGAGTTCAAAAATGAAGTTATTTTGATTGCCAAACTTCAACATCATAATCTTGTGAAGCTTCTTGGTTGCATTCAAGAAAATGAAAATATATTAATCTATGAATACATGCCCAACAAAAGCTTGGACTCCTTTATTTTTGGTTTGAACCTTGACCTTGACTTGATTCAAATCATTCATGTTTAGTCTTATCCTCTTTTATTAATGAAATTGTTTGCTAAGAATGTAGCCAGGTATGTGCTAACATGAATGTGAAATTGGACAGATCAAGCAAAGAGTAAAGTACTGGATTGGCATAAACGTATCAACATTATCTGTGGTGTTGCTAAATGGCTTCTTTATCTTCATGAAGACTCTAGACTAAGAATTATCCACAGAGATCTCAAAGCTAGCAATATCCTTTTACATATAACAATATGAATCCTAAAATTTCAGTCTTTGGCTTGGCTAAATCATTTGGGGGAGATCAAGTTGACTCTAAGACCAATAGAATTATTGGAACATAGTAAGTATGCTTAAACTCATTTAATATGTTAAGTTTAGTTGTTTTTTAACTTAGTTTTTGTTTGTAATGGTATTTTGCAGTGGTTATATGTCTCCAGAGAATATGTTGCATGGACAGTACTTGGTAAAATCTGATGTGTTTAGTTTTGGAGTTTTAGTATTGGAGGTATTGAGTGGAAAGAATAATAGAGGATTTTGTCACCTAGACCACCACCTTAATGGGTGAGTTTAGGAATGGACTGGACTGGAGGAAGTGAACTGGTATTGTAGCAGATTTAATTGATGTGAGGAAAAAAGTAAGAATGTTTTGTATAGAAAAGTGAAATTTTTTGTTTTGTAGTGATTTTTTTATTTGAAAAGTGATAAAAAGTAATTGATGTAATATAAAAAAGTAAGAATGTTGGGATTGATTTTGAGAAAAAAATTTTGGGACTTTACAAAGTCTTGGCAAACATAGCCAATCTTCTTGGACATGTAAGTATTACGAATGCAATTATTGATGGTTGAGAGGATCACATGATGCCCTTATTATTCTAATGCTCTTTTAGTCAAGAGCCAATATGGAGGGAGTCTGACTAACAATTTTTTTTTTTTTTTTTTTTAATTTCTTTCGGGCATGGAACCTATGGACTGAAGACAGGCCAATGGAACTTATTGATGAATTGGTAGAGAACTTTTGCACTCTATCTAGTGTATTACGACACATTCGTGTATGTCTGTTATGTGTGCAACGAAGACCAAAAGATAGACCAAACATGTCGTCTGTTGTTCAGATGTTGAGCAGTGAGAATTTATTGCCTAAGTCGAAACAACCGGGTTTCTTTTCAGATTCACCTAAAGCAGATTCTTCATATGGGAAGCATGAAACTTGGTTAGCTAACACAATCACCAATACCATGTTTGAAGCAAGATGAAGTATACATGTCACTTTTTGGAACATGTATTGTCTCAATTTTCCAACCTTGAGTGAAATGATGTTTGGATGCCTGGATGATGTGGTTCATATGTTTAACATGTTAAATTTGCTAATGATGTATGAGCCATGTGTTTGTGTGAAGGGCTTTGTCCATTAACAACATAGTGCCAATAATTGTTTGAGGGTGTCATTCCTGAAAAACCATCACGAGACTTCACTCGTCCACTAGGGATGCCTAGGGGTTTAAAAGGCTTGTTGCATATGCTAAATGCAATCATTTCTCCCACGAAAGTGGATTTATGTTTCTTGTTTTTACTGTGTTTTCATTTTTATTTTGCTAAGGGACTAGCAAAATGTAAGTTTGGGGGTATTTGATCGGTGCCAAATATTGTATATTGGACCCCCCTTAACTTATGTTTGTTAGGCTCTTAGTTGTGTTAATATCTCATGTTTTGTGTTGTTTTAGTGTTTTAGTATGTTGTAGGTTCTTGGTGCAAATTGGGGTTAAAATGGGAGAAATTGAGCAAAAGATGGAAGTTTGGCCCTTGCAAGTGCGATCGATCGCACTTGGTGCGATCGAACGCATGAGCCACAATCGAGCGTACTCCATGTCAGCCGTAATCCCCGTGTTGCCCTAGCCGGCCCTAGCCTTCATCTCTTCAACACTTGCGCCGTGGGATTTTGGAGCAGTTATCTGCAATCGATCGTACACTTTGCAATCGAACGCAGTGCTGTTGAACGCACAACGCACGATCGACCGCAGACGGACCTAAAATCGAACGCAACACCTACGATCGACTGCATGCGGGTATGCGATTGATCACACAACTTGCGATCGAATGCACCCCTGACCTGGCAGCACGATTTATTTTGTCTATAAATAGAACCTTACCTCATTTCTTGCATTTTTACGTTTGGGAGGCGCCTCTATGGCCTCAAACCCTCTGTTTTCCACTGTAAATCCCTCATAAATTGTCATTTTAATTTATCTTATTTTATTTTGCTTTTAATTAGTCTCTTGTTCCCATGAGAGGCTAAATTTTCAACTAAGGTTGAAGATGAAGCCTCACCATGATTTTATCTTTCATGTCATTATGCTTAGTTTAATGCTTATTCTGTCGTTTAATTTTATGTGTATTCGTTTCAATACATTTTATTGACAAAAGTGTGTTGATTATTGTTTATAAATCGTTTAACGTCAACACTCGTTGCAACCGGAGGTACATCGGTTGATTCATTTTCGGACCAATATCTGTTGTGACTTTTTAAACAGTGTATGCATCAATTGGTTTGACAAGATTTTGTAGCAACAATAGGATATGCATATGTGCTTTATCGATAGACAGAAGTATGAATAAAGTGTTAACGCTTAGAGTATGCCTAGTAGCATAATCGTTTGGAAGCATGAACTAGCATGATTATATGTTAATTAATTGTGGTGAGGTGGATTCTAGGCCTTAGTATTTTTATTTCTTTATTTTTAAGCATTTAATTTAGTTTTTATTTAATGCACGCCAACTATTTGATTTTGGAACTAGGTTAAGGTAGGATTAGTTTAGGCACTTTAAAATTAGTTTTTAACAAACTCGATTCTCTATGGGTTCGACCTCGCATTTCCACAACCATTTTATTGCAAAACGATTCGTGTAATTAGAGAGTACTTATTTTTGGTACCACCAGTGCTCAACAATATTGTACCCTTACTCGTCCAGAAATTGCTTATTCTGTTAATTAGCTGTGTCAACACATGCATGCACCTACCTCAACTCACCGGGTGGCAGCCAAACGAGTGTTAAGATATCTCAATGGTTCCCCAAATCATGGTTTGTATTACACCAAGAGCAACTTGCAGATCAATGCTTTTTGTGACTCAGATTGGGTAGGGTGCCCTGATGACCGCAGGTCCACCATAGGGTTTGCTGTATTTCTTGGTGATTGTCTTATTGCTTGGAGTGCAAAGAAACAAGCTGTGATCTCTCGCTCGAGTACTGAAGCTGAATATCGAGCTCTTTCCTTAACCACAACTAAACTCTTATGGATTAGAATGCTATTTAAAGATATTAGCATCTTTCTCCAAGTACCCCCAGTTCTATGGTGTGACAATCTGAGTGCTTTAGCCCTCGCATCCAATCCAATGTTTCATGCTCGGAAAAAACACATAGAGGTGGACTATCATTTTGTTCGAGAAAAGGTAATGAATCGTGATGTTCTTATCAAATTTATTTCCACCAATGATCAAGTTGCAAATGTGTTTACTAAAGGCCTTACATCTTGATGTAGATCGAGATGCTTGGGACTACATGAGGAAGAAAAGGAGAGATGTTGAAGTGGAACCACCTCGGAGGATGACAACACGCTCCTAGACCAAAGCTGCAACAGAGGACTAGAAACAGAAGTCTCTGGAGCAGTGAACAATCGCAGGGTAACCTGCGATCGATCGCAGAACTCTTACCAATAGTCCCACGGCTACTGTGCTAGCGAACGTTGGTGACGAACGATCATGCGATCATTCGTAGAAGTGGCCCCTAACACCTGGAAGCTACTGAGCAAGCGAACGTTGGTGGCGAACGATCGCATGATCGTTTGCAGAAGTGATCCCTAACGCTTGGAAGCTACTAAGCAAGCGACCGTTGGCGGAGTTCGTGTGCCCTGATCGTTCGCCCATCTACGAACGATCGCCCCCCGTGTTGCGATCGTTCGCTCACGGGCCCTATGTTATATTTTCGCGTTTTTTCCTTTTTAAACAGCTTTAAGTTCCTTTGTTTTAGTTGTTTTAGGGTTAGGAGTCTTTATTCCGCACTTCATTAGTCTTGGGGCTATATATACATGTTTATAGCCTCCAACTAAACCAGTTTTTGATTAATTATTTTACAATTTGCTTAATAAGACGTCTCATAGTTGAGATCTCTTTTATTTCCCTTTGATTTTTAGATAGACTCTGTTTATTGAAGAAGAGTTCTTAGATTCTTGATAGACTCGAGATCCAAGATCTATTTATCCCTTTTCTTGTATTGTTTCTTGGCTTCCGTTACGTGTCAGGCTGCATCAGTTGGTATCAGAGCGCAGGTTTCTTTCCATGGCTCTAGTCCCAAGAAGAAAGGGCAACCGTTTTCCAACTTAGCACGACAAAGACGATCGCGAGGAATCAGGACATGAAGAACAAAGGACGACAAACGGGGACAACGAGGATGTACAAGCGGTTATGAGGGCTCAGATCGAAGACCTCACTAACCAATTGGCTGAATCGCGTCTCTACGACAGGCGTCGGCATCGAACTCCACCCCGACAGGAGGAAGAGGAAGATGAAGGGGACTACAGTTATGAATCTGTAATCCCTTTTGCGGAGCGCCGAACGCAGGGACGTCGACCACCTGCGCAAGGTCATGCTAATCGGTGGGAGAGCGGTTTCAAACTGGATATCCCAGAATTTTCAGGGGGGATGCAACCTAAAGAATTTCTGGATTGGGTAGCGGCAGTTGAAGAAATTCTTAACTTCAAAAGGGTACCTGAAGACAGAAAGGTTTCTTTGGTCGCAACCAAATTTCGGGGTAGAGCTACAGCATGGTGGCAGCAACTGAAGCAAACAAGAGTGCGGCAAGGCAAATTGAAGATCACTAGTTGGGAGAAACTACTGAAGAAGATGCGACCCGCCTTTTTGCCCCACAATTACCTTCGGACTATGTACCAAAGGCTGCAAAATTGGAGCCAAGGTTCGAAGTCTGTAGATGAGTATACGGAAGAATTTCACAAATTATTGTCGCGAGTTGACCTATCAGAGTTGGATGACCAACTAGTGTTGCGATACATTGGGGGCTTACGGACACAAATCCAAGACACGGTAAATCTTTTTGATCCCGTAAATATTTTGTCAGCCCATCAAAGGGCTTTGTTGGTTGAGAAAACATTAGCACGAGGTTCCATGGGAGTGTTTGGACGTGGAGGAGTGGGGGGCTACAACCGGCTGGGTGGTTCGTTCCAAAACCGGGGATCTACCCCATCAAACGGCCCAAACAAAGGGATCACCACTGCAGGGCAACCTAATCGAACTGGGGCGACTACCGGTCTCAAGTGTTTCAGATGCGGTGAACCAGGTCATTGGATAGCGGATTGTCGCAAGGGGGAGAGATATGGCAAGGGTCTTCTTGTTGATTCAGGGGGCACCTTTGAGGAACAAGGCGATGGAGAGGAGCATGAAACAGAATTTGATGAAAACGGGGAGGTGGATGAAGAATTTGTCATAGGGGAGGCCGAGAATGGACCTCTATTTATGGTGAAAAGGGTATATTTCACCCCTCGAAAGGTGGAAGATGGTGATGAGCAGTGGCACAAGCTCTTTCACTCAAGATGTACGATCGAAGGCAAAGTATGTCACCTTGTCATTGATTCAGGCAGTTGTGAGAATGTTGTAGCGGAAGAAGTAGTAAAGAAGATGGCCCTAGAAACGGAGCAACATCCTACTCCTTACCGTTTGGAGTGGCTCAAAAAAGGCACCGAGGTATTGGTTTCTAAACGCTGTTTAGTGTCTTTTTCAATTGAGGTTAGATATAAAGATAAAATATGGTGTGATGTCGTGGCCATGGATGCATGCCACCTATTGTTGGGGAGGCCGTGGCAATATGATAGAAGTGCACACCATGATGGGAGGAAGAACACATATAGTTTCATGTTCGGCATTGTAAAAATAATGCTCTTACTTAGCGTGGGAATTGGTCCTAAGGCCACCAACGACACGGGACACTCTCAATCTTTGTTAGCAAAACGAGAGTTTATCGTCGAGATGATATCATCAAAAGTGGTATACTTACTATTGAACAAGGAGAGTTCCAAAGAGGAAGAGATACCGGAAGAAGCAAAGAAGTTGATAGACGAATTTGGGGATGTGTTTCCGGAAGAGCTACTCGATGAGCTACCACCTCTTCGGGACATACAACATCAAATTGACTTAGTACCAGGATCGAGTTTGCCCAACCAACCACACTATTGCATGAGTCCCAAAGAACATGAGGAATTGAGGCGACAAGTGGAAGGCTTAATATCAAAAGGGCACATTCGGGAGAGTTTGGGTCCTTGTGCGGTACTGGCATTACTCACACCCAAGAAGGATGGCACATGGAGGATGTGCGTGGATAGTCGAGCCATCAATAAGATCACCGTAAGGTATAGATTTCCTATCCCTAGACTCGATGACTTGTTAGATCAGTTGAGTGGGGCCTTAATTTTCTCAAAACTTGACTTACGGAGTGGGTACCATCAAATTCGAGTGCGACCAAGTGATGAGTGGAAGACCGCGTTTAAGACGCGAGAGGGACTTTATGAATGGTTGGTAATGCCATTCGGGGCTGTCGAATGCCCCTAGTACTTTCATGAGGGTGATGAACCAAGCTTTCCGCCCATTCATTGGAAAGTTTGTGGTAGTGTATTTTGACGACATCCTAATTTGCAGTCTCAACAAAGAGAAGCACATTCAACACGTACGAGAAGTCCTTTGTGTTCTCCGGAGGGAGAAATTCTATGCTTCCCCCACAAAATGCTCATTCATGAAGGACTCGGTCCTTTTTCTTGGTTATGTGGTATCTAAGGATGGATTGGCAGTAGATGAATCCAAGGTAGCAGCTGTGAGAGATTGGCCCATACCCACTACATTACATGAAGTCCGAAGCTTCCATGGGTTGGTGTCATTTTATAGGCATTTCATTTACAATTTCAGCACTCTTATGGCGCCTATCACAGAATGCATGAAAGCAGGGAAATTTTCGTGGAGCGAAGCGGCAACGGAGGTGTTCGGGTTGATTAAGCTTAAATTAACGACGGCCACTTTGCTTGTGCTACCAGATTTTGAAGTTCCCTTTGAGTTACATTGTGACGCATCCAAGGTCGGCATTGGAGCGGTGTTAAGACAAGGAGGGAAACCGGTGGCATTCTTTAGCGAAAAGTTGAGTGGTTCAAGGCTCAACTATAGCACCTATGACATGGAGTTTTATGCATTGGTGCAATCATTGTGGCATTGTAGTTCTTACCTAGCCTACAATGATTTTATCTTGTACTCGGACCATGAGGCATTGAAGCACCTCAACAGTCAAGATAAATTGTCGTCTCGGCATGCGAAGTGGGCTGCATATGTCCAACAATTCTCTTTCACCATCAAGCACAAAGCCGGAGCATTGAACAGGGTGGCCGACTCCCTCAGCCGAAAGTCGTCACTTTTGGTCACAATGACAAATGAGGTACTTGGCTTTGACTTTATCAAAGAATTGTTACACACTGACTCTTTCTTTGGCCCTATTATGGATGAAATAGTTAGGGAAGCATGGAGTGATTATGGATTGTATGATGGGTTCCTTTTCAAAGGACACCAACTATGTATTCTAGATTGCAGTCTGAAACTTAAAATCATCCAAGAACGCCATAATGAAGGCCACATGGGGAGAGACAAAACAGTCCTTAAGTGGCGGAACATTTCTATTGGCCGACCCTGCGGAAAGAGGTAGACAAATTTGTGCGGTGCTGTAGAGTGTGCCAAATATCAAAAGGGGGAGCAACTAATGCAGGGTTGTATATGCCCCTACCTATCCCGGAAGGTCCATGAATGAATGTGAGCATGGACTTTGTATTGGGCCTACCTCGGACCAAGAAAGGTAATGATTCCATCTTTGTGGTTGATCGATTTTCTAAGATGGTTCATTTCATTGCGTGTAAGAAGACCGCCGATGCTGTGAATGTGGCTCAATTGTATTTCCATGAGGTCTATCGGCTACATGGCCTGCCCTTATCCATAGTCTCCGACTGCGACACACGTTTCCTTAGCCACTTTTGGCGGTGCTTGTGGCAACTATCCCACACTAAGCTGGATTTTAGTAGTGCATATCATCCTCAGACGGACGGCCAAACAGAGGTGGTCAATCGATCCTTGGGGGCATTACTGCGAAGTTTGGTGGGAGAGAACCTCAAGTCTTGGGACCTACAACTATACCAAGCAGAGTTCGCCTACAATCGGTCAGTTAATCGAAGCACGGGTCTTAGCCCATTCACGATCATTTATGGTGGTAACCCGCGCACACCGTTGGACTTAGCACCGTTTCCCGATATGAAAAGAACAAATACCACAGCGGAGGATCTCATTGCACACATCAAGGAGGGCCACAAATTGACAATCAAGAACCTCCAGGAATCGACAACAAAGTATAAAGTGACGGCGGATAAGAAACGGCGTCCATTGGAACTCGAAGAAGGCGATTTTGTATGGGCAATCCTAACTAAAGATCGTTTTCCCATAGGTGAGTACAACAAATTGGCGGCACATAAGATCGGCCCTGTCGAGATTGTGAAGAAGATCAACGCCAACGCATATCAGCTGAAGTTGCCCAGCCATATCAAAACAGCAGATGTTTTTAACATCAAACATCTTGTACCATTCATAGACGATTCTTCAGAAGAGGATGCGAATTCGAGGGCAAATTCTCTCCAACCTAGGGAGGATGATGTAGACTGAGATGCTTGGGACTACATGAGGAAGAAAGGGAGAGATGTTGAAGTGGAACCACCTTGGAGGATGACGACACGTTCCCAGACCAAAGCTGCAACAGAGGACCAGAAACAGAAGTCTCTGGAGCAACGAACGATCGCAGGGTAACCTGCGATCGATCGCAGAACTCGTACCAATAGTCCCACGGCTACTGTGCTAGCGAACGTTGGTGACGAACGATCATGCGATCATTCGTAGAAGTGGCCCCTAACACCTGGAAGCTACTGAGCAAGCGAACGTTGGTGGCGAACGATCGCATGATCGTTCGCAGAAGTGGTCCCTAATGCTTGGAAGCTACTGAGCAAGCGACCGTTGGCGGAGTTCGTGAGCCCTGATCGTTCACAGATCTGCGAACGATCGCCCCCCGTGTTGCGATCGTTCGCTCACGGGCCCTATGTTATATTTTCACGTTTTTTCCTTTTTTAAACAGCTTTAAGTTCCTTTATTTTAGTTGTTTTAGGGTTAGGAGTCTTTATTCCACACTTCATTAGTCTTGGGGCTATATATACATGTTTATAGCCTCCAACTAAACCAGTTTTTGATTAATTATTTTACAGTTTGCTTAATAAGACGTCTCACAGTTGAGATCTCTTTTATTTCCCTTTGATTTTCAGATAGACTCTGTTTATTGAAGAAGAGTTCTTAGATTCTTGATAGACTCGAGATCCAAGAGATATTTATCCCTTTTCTTGTATTTTTTCTTGGCTTCCGTTACATGTCAGGCTACATCACATCTTCACGGTTCTTGTCTCTTAAGTCCAAGCTGAGAGTGGTTCCTCCACCCATCAGCTTGCGGGGGGGTGTTAAAGGAAAACCAATATGGAAAGTTTCTTGAGGTATCCAAGAAGGAAATATTCATATGAGTATGCAGCAAGGAAGAGCAACATATGAGTGTGTAGCAAGGAAGAACAAGATCTTGTGCATGATTTGTAGATTCTCCTAGTATGTGTTGTAAACTAGATTTTCCTTGTTGTTCAAGTGTTAGGTCAAGCTTCTGTTGTGTATATAAACAGCTTATTGTTTCATTGTAAATTTATCACTTTGAATACAAACCTAATCAAAGTTTTCACAGGATAGCGTTCCTTGTACTTCTATCTTGTTAAGGATATATCCTTGTGATAAGCAGGAGGGGGTGTGGTGGTATTGAGCTGTTGGATTGCCAATGAAAGCCGGGTGGAATTGGGTTACCAGAGGCGGCAAAAGGCTGTCAAAAGGCACAATTTTTTTTTTTCAAACAAAATAATATTGTCATATACAATTGTAAGATCTAGCTAAGACAAAGAGATATGCAAAAATAACCATATTGAAATTTAAATAAATAGAGGAATAATAATAACAATGTAGTTCGGCCTATGACTTACATCTGCACGTTAAAGCTTTATAAGCTACATCTTTTCTTGATTGATTTGATTTGAGTACAATGCTCTATTTGTAAAACTTTACATATGATTTAAAATATTTCAGGAACAAAGATATCCTTTTAACAAATATTCCATGTGCATAACCTCGTACAAACCAGTAATAACAAATATTGTGTTGTTTGGTTTTGCAATTCACCATACCTACGGTGCATTTGGTCAAGTTGTTGGTCACCGGCAGTTGAGGGTGCTTAAGTATTGATGGTAAGTTTAGGGAGAATAGAGGATATAATGAAACCCCAAGAGATTGCTTAAGATCAACATCTCATGAGCGAAAGTTGTTGATTTGAATCTCCCCCTTTCCATCCCTTAAGACCGAACCTAGCGGCCAACATAAATATATATATATATATAGAGAGAGAGAGAGAGATA
Source organism: Carpinus fangiana (assembly GCA_006937295.1). Taxonomy (NCBI): domain Eukaryota; kingdom Viridiplantae; phylum Streptophyta; class Magnoliopsida; order Fagales; family Betulaceae; genus Carpinus; species Carpinus fangiana. The sequence goes on along the minus strand of CM017323.1, from coordinate 14,776,674 downwards.
GAAAATATATTGCTTGGCACATGCTACAAATGAATGAATGCCCTGTTTTTCATGCCACTCACTATCTCTAGTTACCAAAACATCGAAGCAAAATACATCATATTTGACTGAGAACAGTCCATTAATTGCTTAGTCCTTAGACATGTAACCCCTGTAGGAAATCATTGACGAAATCAACATATTTATGGACAAAGGTTCAAGTATACAAAATATATAGAGATTCTTACTATGTTCCAACCACTCTACTTTACTTTGCCAAAGTCTGAAATTTTTGGATTCATTTTACCGTCCAGTAAAACATTTCTATTTCTTGCCGCTCTTCTAAAATGGCCTGAATATCATGCTCTGTATCAATCACAAATGTTCAGGAATAAGGGATGTCATGCATTCATACTTATAAATGGCTGAAGGAATTCTCTCTGTGGAAAACACTCATCCCTCCACCTGGATGACTTTATAAACAACAAAATAAGCTGTAGTTGTGCAGATATTACTTTCCCATTTCCGCCAAAAAAAATAAAAAACTGAGCCCTTTTGGTTAAGTATTAATATATGTACATGCAAGGTGTCAGTTTCTCCTAAATTTCCAAATAATGGTGGCTCTAGATCTTCCTTCTTGCTTCCATTGGTGAAGCCTTGTTCTGGCGCACATTTGAACTAAACAAGGATTGCATTATCGATAAGAATATTGAAGGAATACTTGTTTCTAAGAATATATATTGAAGTGTTAACCCATCCATTGATGACTTCATAAGGTGAATTCAGCCATTCAACGTGTAACCAAGTGATACTCACAAGCTTCTTGATTAAACGTGATTTCCTTCCTTACTCGTTTACTGGGTTTTCATTAATATGTATAAGCATTTACAAGATACAAGATAAACTCTACAGCTAAGTGTTTGACTCTTACTTTTACTGTAAGGCTCTTAGCTTATCACACCTTATCAAATTACATTAGATTTTCTATGAATCTCCTTATTCTTAAGGTTCTTATATCTTTGAGTTTTAGTATTGCTTATCTTCATTTGTAGCTTCAACAAATGGGAATGGTCTAAAGAGTCGCAGGCGGCTAGTAAAATAGCCATGATAGGAAAAGACTTTTTTCAATTTTTGGGCACCATCACTGACATGTTGGGCTTTCAAGTCATCACCTAACTTACAAAAAGAAAAAAGAAAAAAAGAAAAGAAGAAAAAAAAGTCATCACATAGGCCCCATTTGCAAGTAACGTGATGGAACTTCCATGCAGTAGAAAATCAACGGAGGCCTTTGTTGACACTCCAGAATTCAAATTTGTTGAAAAGAAAAATAGATTGAAGGGGATAGACCACAGACGTATAGTACCGAAGAAACAATGCGCCCTGCTTAAGTCTTGACTTGTATGGATATGCTACACTACATACATATTGTTGAGATAAAATAATTTTAGGGATTGTCAATGAAGTAGCTAAAAAATATAGCAGAACAGAAAATAACACAATTAGTCGCGACTCACACAAGATATCAAGATTAAGAGGTTTGACTTAACATGCCTAATTGAAGTAGGGCCCAGGTCGAATTCAAACTCTCAGCACTTCCGCATCAAGTTGAAGAATGAGACCTAGTCCAAGTCTATTCCACTTCTCAGCCTAAATACAAGTTCTTACAAAATACTAAAGATTCCATAAAGAAGAGCGATGATGTAGGGGGGAACTCGCACCTGATGAGTTCTACTAAAAATGTCATATTTATAGTTTTAACATCGGATTGAAGCAAGCGTGCTGGCATTGGAAAGCTCATTCAAATATCTACAAATTTATGTTTCACGAGGTTTGGCTAATTTTGATGTTTACTATCTCAAAATGGGCTACAAAAAGAAGACTAGAAAGCTGGGTAGAAATGTTCGTATATGTTTGTATATACATTTTTAGTAGAACTCGTCAAATTAGATTATAAATGTTCGTATATATATTTAGGGTGGCCAAAACACCCCGGGTGGTGGCTAGACCACTCCTAAGAATGTGAGAGTGACCGATCCACCCCTCCCTCAAGGGCCGAAGCTAATGGCCACCCCCACCCTCGTCTAATTTGAGGGTAGCGAAACACCTCCAAGTAGTTGCTAGGGGTGGCCGAACCACTCCTATTAGCTTTGGGGGTGGTTGATCCACCCATTAGGGGTGGATCGACCCTAATGGGTGGATCGACCACCCCCAAGTAGCCCTTGGGGGTGGCTCAACCACCCCCAGGTAGTTTTTGGCCACCCCCAAAATCATTATTGGGGGTGGCCCATCAGTTTCGAGGGTGGCAGATCCACCCCTGGTGGTGACTCAGCCACCTTTAGACACCTAGGGGTGGTTGATCCACCCCTTTGTGTTGGTCCTGCCACCCTTATTCAAAACTATCCCTAACTTTTTAAAAAAATAATATTTTTTTAATTATATATTTTATAATTTTTATTTAATTTTATTAATTACCATCCAAACATAATCTCAACTCTTTTTTCTCCTCGATATTCACACTAAAAAAAAACTAAAAAATGAATTGAGTTCTAAAACAAAAAATTGCATTCCCAAACAAGGCCTTAGCTTTCCAGTCTACATCATCTTTCCTCTTTATATGGTGTCCATGCATGGAAGAAATTGGACCATTCTGTAAAATGTTTAGGGAGAAAAGAGAATACACTGAAACCCTAGGAGATTGCATGAGAGCCACATCTAATAAGCGGAAATTGTTGGTTTGAATCTCCCATTCTCCAACCCTTATGGCCGAACCCAGTGGCTATCAAAATAAAATAAAATATATATATATATATATTGCTTGACACAAATGAATGAATCCCCTGTTTCTCATGCCACTCAATCGCTATCTCTAGTTTTTAAAACACTTGCATCAGATTTGAGTGAGAACGGTCCATTAATTGCGTAGTTCGAAGACATGTAATTAACCGATTTGTGGACAAAGGTTGAAGTATACAAAATCTGTTACCTTTCTCTTTTCTGCTTCTTCTTCAAGACAAATAACAAGAAGTATATGTTGTGAAATTGGCAATCAATTTTCCCACAGCCCTTTATGCAAAAGACAAGTTTGGAAGGAAAACACACGAGAATACATACCAGTGCGGTAAATAGTATTTTATCAAAGATACAGCTCAGTATGTTCTTAGGTAAGATTGGAAGAGTCATACTGGTCTCACTTAAAACCCAATATTTCCTAGACAGAACATACACGTGTACTATAAACACGCACAAATATACATAAGATCACAAGACAATAATTTATACTTGGTTCGGCTAATACTGCCTACATCCACAGGGTACACCAGATATATTCACTATATCACAAGAATGAACAAAATATGAATCAGCCAATTCCACTCATACAGTGCATTTCTCACACTCACAGAAAAATTACACTCTTAATGTTTTTGCTCACTCTCAAAAAAATACTACACTTATATTTTTCGTGCTCTCTTCTTAAAAAAAAAAAACTCTCTTTCTTTCTCAAGTCTTTTTCTCTTGCTCCCTAACTTTTGGTGTGTTTTCAAATGAAAGGCATGGCTATTTATAGCCATCTAAGGACCAACCCACATTAAATGTGCCATTTTCCTCCTACCCCCATTAAATGGGCTTGCTCCATTTTTCTCCTTCTTGAGTTTAATGCACCGATTACAATATTGGACAAAACAAGCATCCTTTATCAAGTCTTCTAGAAGGATGATGACTAAAAGAGAGAGAAACAACCAAGGCACCTTTCGGAGCTCTTCTTGGTGCCAGCACCATGCATGCAGCAATTTTTTCTCCACCAAGCTTCTCTTTCACGTGAGCTTACTTCCTTCGTCTAGAAGCCCACAACTTTTGACTTGTAAAATATCAAGTCATTCACAACAGTATAAGCCTAGGAGAGCCGTTCCAAAAGATAATAAAGAGATAACTATGTGGATAATACTAAAATTCACCTTTCAAGAATAATGTAATTTTTAAAATTATCATAAAATTTGTGAATAATTATTATTGAATTTTGATTAAATAGTAATTTTAAAAATTATTTTATTTTTATAATTATACAAAAGTGATAGAAGAGTGACTTTTAGAATTACTCATAAATATGATCTTCACTCATTTTTTCCATTTTCAGGTTCCATACTCTACTGTATGCAATCATGAACCCAGAATTAGCATTATGAAATATATTCGTCTAAAATAATTTTATAAATTATTAAATATGTATGTGGCACTACTTCATAGCTGTGAGGAATGCAAGGGCCACAGACCAATGATTACAGGGACGGAATCAGAGTAAGAAATGGGGGGACCAGCCTCCTTCTTTTTCTATTGGGGGGACCAATATAGAATTTTTTTTTTTTTCCCTAGCTATTTTATTTTATTTTATTTTTTTTCAGGATTGGGGGGTGACCATGGCTCCCCCTGGTCCCCACCTAGGTCCGTCATTGCCAATGAACCTCTTTTGTCCTCCTTTCAGCCTCCTTCTAGTGCTTGGCGTGCGGTCAATGTTGATACAGAAACAATCAATCGTTCATTCGTTTCTATTCCATGAAGTCTATGCTTGAAGGTGATAGATTCCTTCCAACCACAATTTTAAATGGATCCTTAATAAATGTCAGTTGTTTTACATCCATTCTCTAAAATTGACTATCAACAACAGACAGCTTGAAGGAGGACGACGATGAAAGCTTTTGATGTTTATGTGGTCCAGCTTGTTTTTTTTTTCTTTCTCTATGCTTGATTTTTCTTTGATCTTACCTCAATTCCTTGATTTAATTCTTAATTTTGAGAACAGTTATTAATCTTGTGTTGTTTTGTTTTGTTTTGCAATCCACTACACCTATATATGCTGCATAATTAAAAGATTTTTCTTTTATAAAAGAAAAAAAAGAAACTAAAGATGACTGTTTCTTAAATGCTGCAGCTTCCAATGAATGGTCGAAGAATAAGTCAAATTCAGTTTTTCCAATCTAGGGCCCATGAGTGACTTGGATCGGCGTTCGAGTCAAGTCACTCTAGATAGACCATTAGAATATTAAGAAGATATGTTAGAAAACACTTGATTTCTATATGCATATACTATAAACCATTAGAAAATCAATGGAAGCATTTACCCATCTTTTTGTCTTCTCGTTCTTGTTCTCCATGTTTAGAATCTCCCTTACACAGGACACTATCATTCCAACTCGATCAATCAGAGACGGTGGCACTTTAGTTTCAGCTGGTGGATCATTTCAATTGGGATTCTTCAGCCCAGGCAATTCCAATAGTCGGTATCTGGGAATTTGGTACACAGTATCTTCGGACACAATTGTATGGGTAGCCAACAGAGAAGCTCCGCTTAAAGATCGCTTGGGAGTTTTAAAGGTTGCTGATGATGGAGTGCTTGTGCTTCTTAATAGCACCAATGGTACTGTTTGGTCATCTAATACATCAACAACCCCAGCAAATCCAGTTGCACAGCTCTTGGACACTGGAAATCTTGTTGTCAAAGATGGGAATGTTGATGAACCGGGGAAGTTTATGTGGCAGAGTTTTGATTATCCTTGTGACACACTCCTACCGGAAATGAAGCTTGGATGGAACTTAGTAACTGGTCTTGAATGGTATTTATCATCTTGGAATAGTACGGAAGATCCTGCTCAAGGTACGTTTGCATTACGGATAGATCGTCGAGGATATCCACAATTAGTTTCAATGGAGGGACCTAAAATAACGACAAGAGGAGGGCCATGGACAGGCCTTAGTTTTGCGAGGCATGGGCTAAGACCGAATCCAGTATTTGAGTACGAATTTGTGTTGAATGAGAAGGAGGTCTATTATGAGTCCAAACTCCTAAACACTTCTGTTTTCGCAAGATATGTGCTAAACCCATCAGGCGTGGCGCAACGATTCGTATGGAAGGATCGGACACAGAGTTGGGAGCTCTTCTCTACATCCCAGGCAGATCGGTGTGACCATTATGTCTTATGTGGTGGATATGCTACCTGCGACATCAATAAGTCTCCTGTGTGTTCATGCATGGAAGGATTCTTACCCAAGTCACCAAAAGATTGGGATTCAGGGGATTGGTTTGATGGGTGTGTTCGAAGGACTCCTTTGGAATGCAGTGATGGAGATGGATTCCTGAAGCGCACGAGGTTGAAATTGCCCGACACATCTTCTTCCTGGTATAACAAGAGCATGAACCTCAAGGAATGCGATGGAATGTGTTCGAAGAACTGCTCATGTACAGCATATGCAAGTTTAGATGTTAGGGGAGGAGGAAGCGGCTGCCTGCTTTGGTTTGGTAGCCTAATTGATATAACAGAATTAGGTGAGGCTGGGGAAGACCTCTATATAAGGATGGCCACTACTGAACTGGGTACCATTTCTCTTTTAGTTTTCTCATTTGGATTTTGCTGAGGGTTTTTTTTTTTTTTTTTTCATTTTAAATAGGACATATGGAAAACTATATCCAATGGTTTTCAAGTGGCAAAAGTAGATTATTGTATGATTGTTTATTTTGTGAGGTGAAAGGAAAGGTTATAATATTAATTAACTAATTAATTAAATTTATAATTTTTTGCAAGTTTAAATAATTAAGTTGGCATCAAAATAAAAGTTCATGAATTAAAACTATGATTTTAGAGTTTATTAAACTTCAATAAATATTTTGGGTGTTGGCCTTATTTATTTAGAGGGGTTTGAGTATTAGAATAATAATAAAATAGTTAAATTCACAATTTCCTAGCTATCAGCTAAGGTCCTGACTTCAAATTGTGTCTCTTTAATTTACATCACATTTCAATTGAATATTCCACATGTTCGGACTAATGATTATATTTGTCATTTCTCTCTAGTTTAAGGTTTTTTTGGGACAAGTGGTATCTTTAAAAGCTCACTTAATAAGCTGATCATACAACCACAAGCTAGACAAATTGTAATGCCATGGAAACTAGTAAATGGTGGTGTTGAGATCACTGCTTCATCCACCTCATCTGCACCCGTTTCCCAGTCTAGACTATGGGCTAGATGAGTTATTCTCAAAGTCACTTTACTCTGTTTCGATCTTTCAGATTATCTTGAGAAAAAGAGGCGCTTCGGCAAGAAGAAACTAGTGGCAATTATAGTCGGCTCAACATTATTAGTCGTGGGAATGACAATAGTTGCACTGGTCTCATATACATGGAAAAAGAAACTCAGAAACCAAGGTAGATTTCTTAAAATTTGAATATGGTAATAATTTGATTCATGATGGCGGAGAACATATTGGGGGGTAAGTATTTTTCTTTGGATAAAAGAACTATCCAAGATTTTTTCATGCCCATACATCTCTTGTAGGAATGACAAAAAAAAGTTGGATGAAGGATTATGAAAATGAAGATGGGAAGGAAGATATGGAGTTACTGACATTTGATCTGGCCACCATAACAAATGCAACTGATAATTTTTCAAACAACAACAAGCTTGGAGAAGGTGGATTTGGACCTGTGTACAAGGTAAATAACAACATAACTAGGAGAACTATATATTTTTTTTTTCTCAAAATTATAACAACTCTTTCTTTCAGGGTATATTACCAGATATGAGAGATATAGCTGTGAAGAGGCTTTCAAAGAATTCTAGACAAGGGCTGAACGAGTTCAAAAATGAAGTTATTTTGATTTCCAAACTTCAACATCGTAATCTTGTGAAGCTTCTTGGTTGTTGCTTTCATGAAAATGAAAATATGTTAATCTATGAATACATGCCCAACAAAAGCTTGGACTCCTTTATTTTTGGTTTGAACGTTAACCTTGACTTGATTTAGAGCATTCATGTTTAGTCTTATTCTCCTCTTTCATTAATGAAATTCTTTGTTGAGAATTTAGAAATGTATATAATAACATGAATGTGAAATTGGACAGATCAAGCAAAGAGTAAAGTACTAGATTGGCATAAACGTATCAACATTATCCGTGGTATTGCTAAAGGACTTCTCTATCTTCATGAAGACTCTAGACTGAGAATTGTCCACAGAGATCTAAAAGCCAGTAATATCCTTTTAGATAACAATATGAATCCAAAAATTTCGGACTTTGGCTTGGCTAGATCATTTGGGGGAGATCAAGTTGACTCTGAGACCAATATAATTGTTGGAACATAGTAAGTATGCTTAAACTTGTTTAATGTGTTAAGTTTAGTTGTTTTTTAACTAATTTTTCTTTGCAATGGTATTTTGTAGTGGTTATATGTCTCCAGAGTATATTGCGCATGGATGGTACTCGATAAAATCTGATGTGTTTAGCTTTGGAGTTTTAGTATTAGAGATATTGAGTGGAAAGAAAAATAGAGGATTTTGTCACCTAGACCACCACCTTAATCTTATTGGACATGTGAGTACTAACAATGCAAATATTGATAGTACAAAGGGTCACATGATGCCCCTATTATTTTGATGCTCTTTTAGTCAAGAGCCAATTTGAAGGGAGTTCGACTAACAAAAATTTTGTTTTCAATTTCTTTTAGGCATGGAAACTATGGATTGAAGACAGGCCAATGGAACTTATTGATGAATTGGTAGATAACTTGTGCACTCTATCTAGTGTATTACGACACATTCATGTGGGTTTGTTATGTGTGCAACAAAGACCAGAGGATAGACCAAACATGTCGATTGTTGTTCAAATGTTGAGCAGTGAGAATTTATTGCCTAACCCGAAACAACCGGGTTTCTTTTCATATTCAGCTGAAGCAAATTCTACATCTACGGAGCATGGAACTTGTTCAGCTAACACAATCACCAATACCGTGCTTGAAGCACGATAAAGTATGTTATTTGAGTGCCAAAGCAGATTTTTTATTTATAGGAATTTATGTAATCTTGATTTCAGCATCTTTAGCTAAACAAAAAAGGTTTGGAAGCATGGAGATCCTCTTTATGGCCTCTTGATTCCACAGCTTGGTCCTCTCTTCCCCTTTCAAACCGGATCAAAAGCCTCATACACCGCCATTCCTCTTTTGGCATTCCTCTGGCTGACTGTCATTTGTTTCATATTTTTGCATCTGTTTTGTGTGATCTGCTATGGTTTGCTAGGAACAAAGCTGTCCATGAAGGCTTGATCCCTGATATCACTACTTTGGCTAGTTCAATCAGGAATACTACCTTGGATCATGCTGCAGCCTGGTAGTCTACTTCCTCTCTTGTTAAAGAGTTCTGGTCTCCTCCTCTTGCAGGCTCCTTCAAGGTCAACTTTGACACAGCTATCCAGGACACCTTCTCAGTGTAGGCTGCTGTTTTCAGGGACTTTACAGGAAAGATTATCAAAGCTCTTTCTCAAACCAACCCTCCTTGTGATCCAAATTTTGGTGAGGCCTTAGCAGCTTGGTTGGCAGCTTCTTTAGTAGCTTCATTGCATCTAAAAGGTTTTAGTCTTGAAGGGGATTCAACAGTGGTCATTTCTACCCTCAACAATCCCTCTATCACTTTAGATTGGCACATTGAATCTATTATTGCCAATACTTTGTCCATGTTACCAGCTTCCTCTTTGTGGATAGGTAAAAAAATTCACCGAAGTGCAAACTTTTGTGCTCATCATGTAGCATTTTGGGCCGCGACAAGAGTTTTCCTTATCCCATTTGTAGTGGAAAAGATCCACACCCCTTTCTTTTTATGGTTTGTAAGGCTTTGGGCCCTCTTCTTGGTTGAATGAATGGTTTGTTACCAAAAAAAAAAAAAAATTTGGAAGCTGCTACTCTTTAGGATAGAAGGGTTAAAAAGATAAAGAGCTTTGGCTTAGTGCAAGGCTGATCCTACCATATTCATGCTGCTTATTCATATGGTGGATTAGTCTTTACACATACAACTAGTATCTTGTGTTTGAATTAAGACAAGGGTTACGAAAAGATATAAATAGAAAAAGCTTAGTTCTCTCTCCTAGGAATTAACTCCCTCCTGAAAGAAGCTTCTGCTGAAGCTTCCTTCTTCACCTGGTCACTTTGTTTCCTCTGTTGCCTCTCTTGTGTCAACTATTTTTCTAGTTAACCATTGCTCTCTTTCAGTTAATAGTTGTTCTCATCTTTCTCTTTTCTGGTTTTTATTTTTTATGTCCCTTCTGTGGCTTGTTTATTCACTGTTTTTTAGTTCTTTCTTCCCCTGTTTCCCTTGCTTACCTTCCCTTTTTTATCATGGACATAAACAGCCTCATAGCCCAAACTGAAGCTCTGTCATGGGAGGATCCCACTTCTCAGATAGAGTCACTTTCCTCTGAAAACACCTCTGATGACTGCCCACCTTTGTTAGGACATGTCATCTCTCAAAAAACACACAACAACCAATCCGTTTATGCTGCTTTTTCCAAAGCATGGGAGTTTGTTGTTCCCTTTTCCTTTGCTGTGCTAGGCCCAAACAAATTCCTCTTCAAACTCTCAAAGAAAGAACACCTTCTCAGAATCCAAAAGCAGGTTACTTGGAATGTTAATGGTTACTTGCTCATCCTGCAGCTTTGGAACCCCCATGCCACCTTAGGAGAACTTCCACTCAACAAAGCACCATTCTGGATCCAAATACATGGCCTTCCTCTTATCAACATGACCACCAAAACTGCTATCTCTATTGGAAAAGGATTGGGAAACCTCCTTTCAGTTGATGACACTAGTGGAGAAACCACCATTTTCAAAAGCTACCTCAGGATTCTTGTAGAAATTGAAGCAGACAACTCTTTAAAGCCTGGATTCTCCTTCAGAAGAGATGGTGGTGAATCCCTGTGGATTTTCCTAAAATACGAACGGTTGGATATCTACTGCTACTCCTGAGGAAGACTCAGCCACAAGTCAGCAAACTGCATGGCTAAACCAGAAGAGAGAACACCTGCCAGGTATGCTGTTTCTCTAAAGTTGAACATTCTCTCCAATCTCCTTCCTTCCTCTCCCTCCTCAAACACCAACCCCACCATAAACACCTCCCAAACACAACCCTCAAACCCCTCATTCTTCTGCAATAGGGTTAAACCTGCTGAAAGAATCTGGATTAGCTCCTAATCCCTTTACTAAAAATACTTTAATCCCCACTCCACCTGCTTCAAGTTCCAAGCCTCAGGAAATTTCAACCCCTGAACATACCTTTGCAGCTAACACATCACAACCCATCTCATCCACAATAAATGCCACCACAAACACCTTTTCCACTGCTTCACCTTAAATCAACTCTGCCAGGCAATCTTACACTCCTCACTTCCCTCTCACCACCCAACCTCTTAACCACCCACCCTCCCTAATTCCTACCACATTAGATCCTAACCAATCAACCCTAGAGCCATCACTATCCATTATCCTTCCCTTCAACCTAACTAAACCTCCCTCTCTCCTCCCCAGCTCAAAAAACATTTTCACCTCATCTTTTAAACATGACTTTAAAAGTTTACCCGCCAAAAAGACTTCTCACAAACATGCAACCAACTCCAAAAAAGCCATCTCTACTAAACCTTCTCAAGCCTCTCCTCCATCTCTCCACCCCATCACACCTGTGAATCCCACACCCCCTGGTTACAATCCTTCCCTGGTAAAACAGAGAAAACATAAAAAGAAAGTAAAATATAACAAAATAACATAAACTAAAGGCGTAACAAATATAAATTAAGGGGCTTAAATATGAATATTTAAGCATTTATCAATAGCCAACTCAAACTCATAATTATTTGAACTTCAGGTCCCTCCGAATTATGGCCTGCCGAACCTCGTATCAAGATAACTCATTACACAATTTGAGTATCTTGCCATTGACACCACTCCTTCCACATAGAAATGGGAAGTATATATTCTGTTTTTATGTTATTTGCATCTTGTAACCAAATACACGCAGGAAAAGCTCAATGTATGAGGAGTTTGTTCCCAACCTGCCATTAAATGGTGGCCTACAAGAATGTGATCAAAGGGCGTATAGTCTCTACATGGCCAAGTCTTACTCCGCCTCTGCATGGCCGAGTCCTACTCCACCTCTACATGGCTGAGTCTAACTCCGCCTCTCTATGGTGAAAGCCTTGCTCCGCCTCTCTATGGCCTAGAGCCTCACTCCACCTCAACATGGCCGAGCCTTACTCCGCCTAGCCAAGGCCGAGTTTCGCTGACCTTTGCTGCGCCCCTTGATTCCATGATCACCTTGCCTTCGCTCACTATCATCAGATCTTGCCGAAAGTTCACTTGATCCTGAGATTTCCTAGGAATCCGAACAAAAGATCCTGAGAGTCACATATCCAAGAATGTGGGGTGTCTAGTTTGAAGACCATCTCCGAAATTTCAAAGAAACAACTTAATGAGCGCAAGGGAGCCAATCATTTTAGGGATTGAGAAGCTTCTGCGTAAGACCTTTTGGCTCAAGCACAACGATGAAGGCCTAAAGCTACACCTTGACTTGGTGCAAAACGAGCAGGACCAGCCCCAAATAACCATCTTCAAGTGTTAGATAGATTAATCTGAGACCTGACACTTAGCAAGAAAGACATTTGGTCAAAGGCGTCAGATAGATTAATTCGAGACCTAACACCATATTAATCCAAGACCTGACGCTTACCAAGGAAAACATTTTGTAAGTCGTCAGATAGATTAATCCAAGACCTAACACTATTAGATAGATTAATCCGAGACATAACACTTATTAAGGAAAATGTCGGATAGATTAATTCGAGACCTGACGCTTATCAAGGAAAACATTTTGTAAGTCGTCAGATGGATTAATTCAAGACCTGACACTGTCAGATAGATTAATTCGAGACCCTTCACTTAACAAACGTTCTATAACTTGTCATATCCGAGACCTGACACTTATCAACGAAAATGTCGGATAGATTAATCCGAAACCTAACACCATTAGATAGATTAATTCGAGACCTGATGCTAATCAAGGAAAACATTTTGTAAGTCGTCGGATAGATTAATCCAAAACCTGACATTGTCAGATAGATTAATCCGAGACCCTCCACTTAACAAACGTTCTATAAGTCGTTAGATAGATTAATTCGAGACCTGACATTGTCAGATAGATTAATCCGAGACCTGACACAATCAGATAGATAAATTTGAGACCTAACACTTAGCCAAAACAATATTATGCAAAGCAGTCAAGTAGATGTTATTCAACCGAGACCTGACGCTTAGCCAGGAAAAATGTTTGCAGTTATTTATGTTATTTTCTAAAAGTGAAAAAAAATTGTACAAACAATATTTCATGGCAAAGAAATAACTAACAGTTTGATAAAGATTCCTTTCATTAAGGGTTCAAAAACTATTTACAAATAGTCAATATACGAAGAATTTTTTACAAAATCTTTAGCCTCACAAGGGCCAGCTTTGGGAGCTCCAAAGCTTCAGTCGTAAGGACACATAAATTCCCGATGCCCGACTAGATGGACAAGTCAGCCATGGGAATGTGGGGTAACTATTGGGGACAAAATTCACAATGGGTCCCACTATCTCTCAACAACCCTCAATTATCTCAACTACTTGACATTATCTCTCCACTATTTCAAATGATCCCTCAATCATTTGAATGGAGAAGATCGAGAAAGCAGTTACATAGATAAAGCCCTATAAAAGGGAACTTAAAGCATCGGTAAAAAGTATTGATAATTTATTTCTCTCAATACAGTGCTAGCTCTAGCTACATTTTTACCCCATATACGATTGCCAGCTTAAGCATCGAAGGGTCTACGGGACCTTCCCCGTAGACCCCTTTGACACTCTTATTATTTTGTAGGAGCACGAAGAATGATTATCAAAGACGCCTCGAAGAACATGCAAATCACACCAATCAGAGACTGTTGAGGGAAAAACGTGCATCAACAATTTCCTACATATATTCACATCTAAAATTGGTGCAACATATGATCCTGAACGTTTATTATTATCATCATTTTTATCATTCGATAACAATCGTTAGATATAGCTAATAAAAGAGAACTCACTTTTATTTAAAACACCATATCATTCTTGAAGCATGAATGCATTACAACTATCTCCCATTTCTCTTTAAAAAGTCATATACTTTTTTGTTAGTCTCAGACTGTAGCAATAGCAATAAATCCAATGATATGATGATATGATATGATATGTATTATAACATTGTATATGCATATCATCATATCATACTTTTAATGTTGATTAATTTGTTGCATTCAAAATAGTGTTGCTACAAAATTTTATAGCAACATGTGTTCTTGTTGCACTCATTTTGCATGTCTTAAATCTGTTTTTTAAAAAAATTCTTTGTTGATATATATTTTACATGTTAAAAATATTGCTTTAAACATTTTTTTTTCCGGTATTTTTTAATGTGGTAACATGGCTAGAATTGTGAATTCAAGCAACATGCATAAACTTGTTTTGATTCCTTTGATGGATAACCATATAAATTTTGTTTCNTCATATCATACTTTTAATGTTGATTAATTTGTTGCATTCAAAATAGTGTTGCTGCAAAATTTTACAGCAACATGTGTTCTTGTTGCACTCATTTTGCATGTCTTAAATCTGTTTTTTAAAAAAATTCTTTGTTGATATATATTTTACATGTTAAAAATATTGCTTTAAACATTTTTTTTTCCGGTATTTTTTAATGTGGTAACATGGCTAGAATTGTGAATTCAAGCAACATGCATAAACTTGTTTTGATTCCTTTGATGGATAACCATATAAATTTTGTTTCTTTGATGATGATACATGTTAAAAATGTTTTATTTGACATGTTGTGATCATATTAGAATCAATATACAAGTTTATTTCATGTGTTCTTGAAACCCTTGAAGATTGTCCTCAAGTTGATGGCCTCAATCACATATTTTTGTTTGAATTAAATTACTATGTTGCTTCTCAATTATTCAAAAAGTGTGTTTTTGATGATATTACATATTATGAACCACAAACCACAGCAAGGTTAGCCATGGGTTGACCTATGGTTGCACCACCTTGGGCAACCAACCATGGGTTTGACCCATGGCTGATTCATCACCCTATGGGTGGATTGGCTGGTGGTATAACTCCCCCGCTCAATTAACTAACTTCTATTTAACTTAGAGCACCTTCCAAGACTCATTCACTAAGTAAATAACTCTCAAGGGATTTAACTAACAATCACAACAAAAAATTCTGAACTTAATTTAAGATAGTACATCTAAATAAATTTATTATTCAATAATTATTCAAAGAAAGAATTAAATCTTCCAAAATAGTTAACTTAAGTCAAAACATTACAATTCCAAACATCCTCAAATGATCAAAGTTGAAAGAAACTCCAAAGCGGATAAAGTCTCAAAACATCGATATCAACATCGAATTTTAACCATATCTTTACACTTAGGGAAAAATATAAAAAAGCCCCTCAAACTACCAGCCGTTTATAATTTAGCCCTATAATGTTCAAAAAGCAATAAAGTAGCCCCCCAAACTACCAAAATGCAACAAAAAGGTCACTTATTTTTTTATATTCCTATAATACCCCTATTCTTTTAACAAATAAAATATTAAACTAATTGTAAAAAAAGCCCCAACAAAAAAATAATAATGGGCAAATATTTATTTATTCCAATTTTTTTTTTATTATTATTCACTAGCCCTTTTTTTGTATTTTTTAAAAATTGTTTAGTTTTTTTTACAATTATTTTATTATTTTATTTGTTAAAAGAATAGGGGTATTATAGGAATATAAAAAATAAGTTGCCTTTTTATTATATTTTGGTAGTTTGAGAGGTTACTTTATTACTTTTTGAATATTGGGGGGCTAAATTGTAAACGGTTGGTAGTTTAGGGGTTTTTTTTTTTATATGTTTCCCTTATACTTAAAAAGTGCCAATGCACAAACACTACAGTAACTTTTGTTTGATGTTGAAAGACTGTTTTGACCCTATGCACAACACTTTCGTTTGAGAACCAAGCAGCACAACACTTTGTTTGAGACTGTTTTGACCCTATGCACAACAATTTTGTTTGAGAGATGAAATTATGATTTTACCCATTTCTATCTTTTCTTTGTATATATAATTGAGTGGACTGTTTGCAAAGTTATTTATGTCTTTTAACATTTTAGTTTACTATTTTACCCCGTTTAGCCTTTGACTTCATAAGCAATTTGATGGGTATTGTTGTCTTTTCCTTATGATTATTGGTTTACCCCTTTTGTTTGTAAAGAGTTGATTTTGTTTGACAGGCCTTTCGGTATTTCATCCTTCTACACTACTTTACAATTTTCTACTCCCATCATCTCCCACTCAACCCTTCGAATCCATTTCTCATTTCTCAACCGCTTCTCTCCCCCTCTCTTTCTCTCACAGACACATCTCCGGTGGGGGTTGTCTTGCTCAAAAAATGATGGCAATTTGACTCTGGCTCCAGCTCTCTCAATAGATTCGGCGATTGGGCTCTGACATCGGCGGTTTGGATCCAGTAACATGAGACCAACTTCAAATGATTTTCTAATTTTTGTGATATTTGCTGTGAATTATTGTTCAATTTGCTTTCCTCATTTTTGTATGAGTTTTTGACAATTGTTTTGGTGGGTTTTGTTGTACACACACGGTGAAAGAAAGAGAAAGAGAAGAAGTGGCAGTCTGAGTAAGGATTCATAAAAATAAAAATAAAAAATAAAAGATTTATTTTTTTATAGTGTTTATTTATGTGCTTGATGATTTTCTTGGTGGGTTTTGTATGAATTTTTTTAGAGAATAACTTCAGTTTAGAGGTGGTGTAAACCGCCTCCTTCTGCCCACCAATCAGCATTTGACAACTAGGATTATTACACCAACTAAAATAAGATGCAAAACACCTGATTAAAAACTTTTTCTCACAAAAACCCTCATTTTGCCCTCTCCCTCTCTCTCTCTTTCTCCTCCCCCTAGCGGCGTACTCTGCCGCTCTCCCTTAGACCCTTACTCCCTTTCTCTCTCTGATCTCTCCCTCTCCTCCATCTCGTAGTGGGTCTCGCAGTGGGTTTCTCTCTTGTTTTTCTTTTTTCTCTTTTTTTTTTTTTTTTGTTTTTTTTGTTTTTTGTTTTTTGTTTTTCCAGTTGTGGGTCTTGCAGCATCACCTCACCGTCGCTGTCGCTGTCCCTCGCTGTCGCTCTAAGCCCA
Source organism: Carpinus fangiana (assembly GCA_006937295.1). Classification (NCBI taxonomy): domain Eukaryota; kingdom Viridiplantae; phylum Streptophyta; class Magnoliopsida; order Fagales; family Betulaceae; genus Carpinus; species Carpinus fangiana. The sequence continues at coordinate 14,759,620 of CM017323.1, read as the reverse complement.
GACACCTCACGGCGACCCACCTTGCAACAAGTCGACGACCGGCCACCGAGACCCACGACTAGGTTTCGCCGGCTGTGGATTTGGTTTTTTCTTGGTTTTTAGGATGATAAAATCTCAAAAAGGGTTAACTTTTTCCTCTAGGTTTTAGTTTTGAGACATTAGAAAAAAATTTTGTGGCATTAGACTCGATTTTTTAGGCATTAGAAACGATTTTTTAGGCTGGCAGAATTTTTTTTTTTTTTGGGTTCGCCGGAGACAAAAATGGCCACTAGGGGTGGCCGGATCTCTCTCCCCCTAGCCGTTGGGGTGGATTGCGGCCACCCCCAGTGGCCGGATCTTTTTTCTTTCTTTTTTTTCACCGGAAAAGTCTCCAGAGAGGGCGATGGGCAGTGGCGTCTGTTCGTCGGAGGTGGGCGGTGGGTGGCAGTGAGTGGCAGCGTCTGGGTTGTTTGGTTGGTTGATTAGTTGATTAGGTGTTTTGATTTTATTCTACATTTGTGCATTTTTCTTAATAGTATGAGGTGTCAAAATTTGAGTGGAAGGCAGAAACCCCATGGTTTCTGCCTTGACCGTATATGAGATGCTCTCATTTTTTTTTATCATTTTTATGGTCGGTTTTGTTTCAAACAGGTGTATCAAAGAGGTAATCATTCATAATTTTTTTTTTTTTTTTTTTTAAAAAAAAAAATTGATTTCTTTTTTTGTAGTGTTTATTTATGTGCTTCATGATTTTTATTTTTATTTTTTTTTCCTTTGGGTTTTGTATGGATTTTGGACAATTTTTTGGGTGTGTTTTGTTTGAAACAAGTGTAGCCCAGTAATTCTTTAAAGAAACGCTTTATAATTTCAGGTCCAAAGATTTAGTGGTTGAGGCACACTAACGGTGAAAGAAAGAAAATGTGAGGGTTTAATTTCTGTTGTGCTCTTTGGGTTTCTTAAGTTTGGTGGGTTTTTGATTTTTTGTGGGTGAAATTAGATAAATTTGATGGGTTTTTGTTTCATTTTTTCAGGTCCAAAGATTTAGTGGTTGAGTCACACTAACGGTGAAAGAAAGAAAAGGTGAGGGTTTAATTTCTGTTGTGCTCTCTGGGTTTCTTGAGTTTGGTGGGTTTTTGATTTTTCGTGGGTGAAATTTGATAAATTTGATGGGTTTTTGTTTCATTTTTTTGTGGGCTATTTTTGCGATTGTCCAGAGTAGAGATGAAGATTAAGAGAGACGAACGGAGAGTGAGATCCTGAGATAGAGGGAGAAGCTGAGAAACAAATTAAAGAGACCTGTTGCTGGGTATTTCTTTCTCATGTTAGTCATTGGGTATTGCTTATTTGCTTTATCAGTTTAAAATTATTTACATATTTCCCCACTTTTTTTTTTTTATCATTTTTCTTTTCTCTCTCCTCAAACTCCACCACCCATTTATGGGTAAATTTTACTCAGATTTTGCAAGAATTTGTACTACTTTATTTTTTGGTTTTTGGAAAATTTGATTCAGCTTTGCAAGGAAACACATAGGTATGTGGCAATTTGTAGTCTAATATTGTATCAATTTCTCAATCTCTGCAAGATACAATTCACAATAAAAAAAATATCGAGGAAGCAGTTACAGAGACAAAGCTCTACAAAAGGAAACTCAAAGCATCGGTAAAAGGGACCGATCATTTATTTCTCTCAATATAATGCTACGCTTATTTTCTTCTCTCAATACAATGCTAACTCCAGTTACATTTTGACCCCATATACGACTGCTAACTTAAGCATCAGAGGGTCTATGAGGATTCCCCCAGAGACCTCTTTGACGCTCTTATTATTTTATAGGAGCCCAAAGATCGATGATCAAAGAAGCCCTAAAGAACATGAAGATCACACCAATCAGAGACTATTAAGGGAAAAATGTGCATCAACAGTTTGGTACCGTCTGTGAGAACGATAAAGTTCTTGCAAAATTAAAGTCTGTTACGGTGGTGATCATGCATTCGGGTGATACATCGACTAGCTGGAATCAGATCTACACAGATCTATAGTCACGGATCCCAGATCCACTCCATGGCGATCTGCTCGTACACACACCGAATCGGTGGTTACCTTCGCTAGATCTGCTTGCAAACATCTCAAATCTGTGCTCAATTGAAACAAGCGTGAATTAGCGTCCTTATGGGGCACCCCTTGAAATTGGCGAGATAAGTTCACATCTATTTTTTTCATTCCTGCTCAACTCATGAAAGCTGGAAATCTTTTTTCTGCTAATAAGTATATAAAAAAAAATATACATATAATATATATGACGCTTTTGTTGTTATTGCATCATGAACAACTGCATGACATGCAATTGCACAAGTCTTGGCCTGTCATGGTTTTTTTTATGATTTTTTCAATTATTTTATAATTGTTAACCTTTTGCAAATTCAAAAAATTATAAGAATATCCGTGAGAAAGAAGGTCATATCATGTGGGACTCACTATAAAATGGAGTCTATTGTTCCACAATTTCCTTGTTTCAAGGGAAAGTGACGTGATCCCTCTCAACAAAAAGATATTAGACCACAAATCAAGCTTTTGACTTTTCAAAAAGAAAAAACAAGAGCTGAAATTCTATTCCATTCATTTGTATTTGACTGAAGTCATTTCACAATTTACGGGATACCATGGTGGACAGGGGGCTCATTTCAAAGAAGCGGAACTTACACTCGGTGGTATCTTCACTATGACTCGAGGCAAGAGTCTTGAATTCCGAGACCCGAGTCTTGAATTTCATGACCCAAATCTTGAATTCTGAGACTCGAGTCCTGAATTTCGAGATTGAACTCCTGAATTTCGAGACCCAAGTCTTGAATTCCGAGACTCGAGGTCCGACTCTGTTGAGGCTCGAGGCCCGACTTCGCCAAGACCCGAGGTTCGAGGCCCGACTCCTCCAAGACTCGGCAGAGGCCTTACTCCTCCAAGTCTCATCCGAGGCCCGACTCTGTCGAGAGCCCAAGAAATGAAAATTTCGGAGACCCCAAGGAAAAATCTAGAGTCATAACTCTGAGGAGAAACTTTCCGAAGAAAAATCCCGAGATTCACAACTCAGGGCTTTCAAAGCGTCGGACTTCTTCAAGTTTGGTCTGCCAATCCCATCTCGGCTCATCCGAACCTACAAGTCGCTGACCCTGCTGCTCGCTGAGCAAACCTGCCGTCTTGTGAAGCGCCAGCTATCGTCTTGGCAAACCATGGGCACCTAAGAGGCGAAGCATTCACCTATGATCTGAGTATGGTTCGCCGGACCATACCAAATATTTGCAGAAACCTGCTATCCCAGGACGCTAATCCACAGTGGGGAACAAAAATTGGCAAACTTGTTCACCGAGCTTTTAAGCCTCGCCTAGTCAGCCTTGGGTTCCAAGATAAACTCGAGAAAAATTTTCCGTGAAAGAAAATTTGAGACCTGAGGCCAAGTCTGAAGAAATCCGAGGCCGAGTCAAAATTTGAGACCTAAGGCTGAGTCTAAAGAAATTTGAGACCCGAGTCCTGAATTCCGAGACCTGAGTCCTGAATTCTGAGACCGGAAACAGCAACGAACGACAACAAGTCTCCAAGTTTATCAATGCTTAATTCATTATGATTGCAAATATTAATAATGTTTTGCCGGATCACTTTTATTGCTTCGGTGCATGCACTTGCTTGTGCAGAAAAATTTCCAAAGAGAAATTTTCCCGAGAAAGGGTCATCCCACAAAGGGTCACCACGAAAAGCATCGCCCCATCAGACTCATACAGTCAAGCATGGCTCCGCCTCATACGGCCAAGCACGACTCTGCCTCATACGGTCGAGTTCACTCTGCCTCATATAGCCGAGCATTACTCTACCTCATACAACCGAGTTCACTCCGCCTCATACGGCAGAGTTTGCTCCACCTTGCCATGGCGAGCCTCGTCCCACCAGTGGTCATGAATAACAAAGTGGAAATAGAGCACAATGTGGCTTAGAGTGAAAAAGCACTTCGAATCATCCCGAGATCGGTGAAAAACAACCTCAATCAACCGATTAGCTCACAAAAAGTTTCTATCTCAGGTGCTGCCTGCACATTTAGAACAAGAATGCCAAAGTGACATCTCATTTATGGCATAAAATTTCGGAGGGGTACCACCCACTTGGCTATTCGTAGCAAATTCTAGGCTTTAAAGCTGCCTCCATCAACAAATCAACAAATTTTTGAACAAGACAACCTCAGTAGCAACCCTACAACCTTCATCAGCAAGCTTTGCTTCACCACGATCGAGCCCTACTCGGCCTCGCCATGGCCAACTCAACCTCAAAATTCGTTGGACTTCAGGTCCCATCAAGTTATGACCTGTCGGACCTCGCATCAAGCTTGTTTGGGGGCCATCAATCCTAGTCTCTAAACGGTAGAGGAAAAAGGTTGGCATTATCAGGTCAGCGATCACCGGACCTTCGAGCTACCCTTAGCAATCGCCAAATTCTGGGGGTTATACCTCTTATCTTACACAGCTAGTGGCGTGTCACCTTGAGTTGAGAAAGTCAACAATCCCAACCATCGGTCCAAACAACAAGGAAAGTATCGAGATGCTTTCACGAAGGCCTAACTTCAGTGAGACAAGTGGGCCCTCTACAGGGGGTCTCTCATTAAGAAATAGAAGCTCCCGCATCCACGGAGCACCTAGCATCCCAGAGTAGGTCCTACCCTGCCATGGCATAAGACTGCTTTAAAGTATACGCTTGTCATGGTACGACAACCCACTCCAGTTCAAGGCCAGGTCTAACCCTGTCGTGGCATAAGACTGCTTTATCGCATACCCTTGCCATGGTATGGCGACCCATCTCAAATATGAATGTCATCATGAAAGCGCAAGCCCATGAAGGAAGTGTTGATTCAGCATGTCCGAGAGCAATAACTCAACGAAAGCCAAGCAATAGTATCTAAGGGCCAAAGTCAATATCAGCAAGGAAGCAATGACTAGAGCAACTCCTCTCCATAGAACTCATTACACAATTTGAGTATCTTGTCACCAACACCACTCCTTTCACATAGAAATGGGAAGTATATGTTCTGTTTTTATGTTATATGCATCTTATAACCAAATACATGCAGGAAAGGCTCAATGTATGAGGAGTTTGTTCCCAAGCTGCCATTAAATGGTGGCCTAAAAGAACGTGGTCAAAGGGCGTATAGTCTTTACATGGCCGAGTCTCACTCCGCCTCTACATGGTTGAGTCTAACTCTGCCTCTCTATGGCGAGATCCTCGCTCCGCCTCTCTATGGCCTAGAGCCTTAATTCGCCTCAGCATGATCGAGCTTCACTTCACCTCAACATGGCTGAGCCTCACTCCGCCTAGCCAAGGCTGAGTTTCGCTGACCTTTTCATGCAGTGCTACTTAGTGGGCTGCAGTGAAGAACAATAATCAAGTAGCGGATATGTAATTCTAGATCTTGAGTCTGTCAACGATCTAGAATTCTTCTCAAAATCTAGAGTCTATCTATGATTTCAAGGAAAATATAAAGAAAACTCAACTCTGAGATTCTCATTAGAGAAAACCAATAATGAACAACAACTAAATTGTTTGGAGGCTATAAGCATATATTTATAGCCCAAAACCCTAAACTTATTTAAAACATTACACTAATACCCCCTATAGCCCTAAACCTAATAACATAACGAAATAAAGACTCTTAAAACTCTAATACTACTAAATCAAGGAAATAGAGTCATAATTAATAACTAAAACGCAGGAAATTAACATAAGGCCCCGTGTGCGCTCGAACGCAGTCAAGGGTGTGATCGAGCGCAAGCGTGTGCTCGATTGGGCACTCGATCATCTTCATTGGTCGCTCTAACAGAGAGCCCTCGAATAGGTGCGATCGAGGGCAGGTGGGCACTCGATCGTGCGCTCAATTGCAGGATCGAATGCAGTAACAAAGAGGCTCCAAAACTCTATTTGATCTGCATCACCTTTGCTGCGCCCCCTGATTCCATGATCGCCTTGCCCTCGCTCACTATCAGCGGATCTTGCCAAAAGTTCACTTGATCCCAAGATTTCCTAGGATTCCAAACAAAAAGATCTCGAGAGTCACATATCCAAGAATGGGGGGTGTTTAGTTTGGAGACCATCTCCGAAATTTCGAAGAAATAGCTTAGTGAGCGCAAGGGAGGCAATCATCTTAGCCAGGATTGGATCGAGAAGCTTCTGCGTAAGACCTTTTGGCTCAAGTACAATGATGAATCCCTAAAGCTACACCTTGACTTGCTGCAAAACGAGCATGACCAGCCCCAGATAACCATCTTCAGGTGTCAGATAGATCAATCCGAAACCTGACATAGTCAGATAGGTTGATCCGAGACCTGACACTTAGCAAGAAAGACATTCAGTCAATGGTGTCAAATATAAGTCGTCAGCTAAACCTGACACTTATCAAGGAAAACGTTTTGTAAAGTCGTTGGATAGATTAATCCAAGACCTGGTCTTCACCAGATAGATTAATCCGAGACCCTTCACTTAACATACGTTCTATAAGTCGTCAACTAAACCTGACACTTATCATGGAAAATGTTTTGTAAAGTTGTTGGATAGATTAATCCAAGGCATGGTCTTCACCAGATAGATTAATCCGAGACCTTTCACTTAACAAACGTTCTATAAGTCGTTAGCTAAACCTGACACTTATCAAGGAAAACATGTTGTAAAGTCGCCGGATAGATTAATCTGAGATCTGGCACAACCAGATAGATTAATTTGAGACCCTTCACTTAACAAACGTTCTATAAGTCGTCAGCTAAACTTGACATTTATCAAGGAAAACATTTTGTAAAGTCGTCGGATAGATTAATCTGAGACCTGGCACAGCCAGAAATATTAATCCGAGACCCTTCACTTAACAAACGTTCTAGAAGTCGTTAGTTAGATTAATCCAAGACTTGACACAGTTAGATAGATTAATCTGAGGCCTAACGCTTTAAAAGGAAAAAATTCTTTAAGTGTTGGACAGATCAATCAGGGACCTGGCATAGCCAGATAGATTATCCGAGACCTAACACTTAGCAGAACATCAACATAATTAAACTATGTTTAATCTTAAATGCAGGAAAGGAAAAAGTTGAATAGCTTAAAAAAAAATTGTTGTCATTCAAAGGAAAGTTCAAAACTACAAAAAGAATCCTCTAGAAGGATTGTTCATCTATACATTATCCCCTTTGGGGTTGATTGTCAAAGGCTGGTTAGCCTCGGCATCGTCAAGGGTAGGATATGTGGACTAGATGCCCTCTGGAGCTACCTCGGAATGTGCTGCAAAAGGATTGTGGTTGAATTTATTGATCCTTACAGCATCAGGTATCTCCTCTCGAACAAGACTCGTCAGCTACTGTATGGTCTATTTCATGCCAACACTTAGCCATCAAGGTGTTCCATAAGTTTCGGATTGATTAATCCAAGACCTGGCCTTGCCATATAGATTAATCTGAGACCTGACACTCAGCCACCAAGGTGTTCTGCAAAGCAGCCAGATAGATTAATCCAAGACCTGGCCCTACCAGATAGATTAATCTGAGACCTAACACTTAGCCAGAAAGACACTCTGTCAAGCAGTCAGGGTTCAAAAACTATTTACGAATAGTCAACGCATGAAGATTTTTTACAAATCTTTAACCTCACAAGGGCTAGCTTCAAGAGCTCCAAAGCTTTAGTCACGAGTACACATAAGATTCCTGATGCCCGACTAGATGGACAAATCAACCATGGGAATTAGGGGGTAACTGTTGGGGATAAAATCCACAATGGGTCCCACTATCTCTTAGCAACCCCCAGTTATCTCATAAAATCCTACATTATTTCAACTACCTGACATTATCTCTCCACTATTTCAAATAATCCCTCAATCATTTGAATGGAGAAGATCAAGGAAGCAGTTACACAGACAAAGCCCTATAAAAGGGAACTCAAAGCATCGGTAAAAGGGATCGATCATTTATTTCTCTCTATACAATGCTAGGCTTATTTTCTCTCAATACAATGCTAGCTCCGGCTACATTTTGACCCCATATACGACTGCTAACTTAAGTATTGGAGGGTCTATGGGAACTCCCCCAGAGACCTCTTTGACGCTCTTATTATTTTGTAGGAACCCAAAGATTGATGATCAGAGAAGCCCCAAAGAACGTGAAGATCACACCAATTAGAGACTGTTGAGGGAAAAACGTGCATCAACAAGTGTTGCCTTCATTTCAATTTTTTTTTTATTTTTTATTATCTTTGCCCAAGATTTTGCTGCAACTTGCTTTTAATAATCCAACCCTCCCTGCTTTGTCTCATGTGCAATTTCCATACTCATTTAAGAAAAAATAAGATGAAATTGGATTTGGGTGGATCAAAGAATCAGAAAAGTGGGGGAAAAAAAAGGGAGGAAGATGGCGTGAAAACACGAGGAAAGAGGAAAAAAAAGGAGGGGAACAAAAAAAAAAAAAAAAAAGGAGGTTGTCGGCTAGTGAAAAAAAAAAGGGGAAAATTATCCTTCCCCTCATGAATTACCATGTGATTACTATTTTCTCCAATGAACTACCAACTTTACATTACACCTCCATGAACTACCATTTCGTTGCTAAAACCTCTATTCCGTTAGTCAAAGTTGTTAAGTCGGTGAACAGTACCTGTGAATAGTGTCGTGAACGGTGTTGTTAATCGTGAACAGTGTCATGAATAGTGTTGTGAACAGTACAGTTGACCATTCGACTTAACAACATTAACTAATGGAAGGGGGTTTTGGTAATGAAATGGTAGTTCATGGGGGGTGTAATATAAAGTTTGTAGTTCATTGGGAGAAATGGTAATCGCGTGGTAGTTCATTGGGGGAAATGATAATTACCAAAAAAAAACAAAAAAATAAAACTGCCAGGGATGGGTTCCTTCGATTTCGCAGCTTTTGGAGGCATTTTTTCTCAAAGTGATAGAAAGAAGAAATAATAATAATAGAAAATGGCAATATGCATAAGACCATCCACAATAGCCTCACCAAATTTTATTTATCAAAATAATTAAAAGTACATTTTTGGTTATTTTAACAACTCACATTTTTAGAGCATCCATTCCAGCCTCACTACTTTAACAATTCACTTTCACTATTTAATTTAAATATTATTTTTCAAAGATTTGTTTATTATTTCTCTAGCTTTTATATTTTTGAATGTTTACATTTTCCTAATGTTCTATTTTAAGAATATTTGTCTTATTCTAACGGTAATATTTTTTAAAAAAATTGTAATTTTTCTAGCTGTCATATTTTTTAATTTGTGTCATATTTTTTATTTTTTAATTTTTGTCTTATTTTCCTTACAGTCTTATTTGTGTCTTAAAAAAAAGAAAAAGAAATAAAAGGTGAGTGAAATAAAAAGTTGAGAAGAGCTGCAGAAAGAAAAGGTGAGAAAAAAAACAAAGAGGAAAGAGCTGCGGAAAGAAAAAGAAAAAGAAAAAAAAAATGAAAAAAAAAAGAGAAATGAAAAGTAAAAAAGAAGAGAGAGAAAATATATTTGTTTAATGAATAAATGAGCAAATAGTAAATTTTATATTTAATGATTACTGTTTATTTTTTTTTATTAAAATAGTGAGACTAAAAAATAATATTTTAAATCATTTTAATTAAATTACCTCACTAAAATAATTAAAAATTAATTTGATAAGGCTAGAATGAATGTTCTAAGGAGCTTACATCAACGGCTGGAAATCGACCTTTCCCAACTGCGTAATGATCACTTTGGGGAGGGACTTTCAAATCATTTTCCCACATAATGTTGTAGACTATTTTACCCTTTTGTCTTCATATGTGAAAGGAAGAAAGAAATGAGAAGATAAGCTTGGCAACCTTATCATGTCAGTAGGTGAAATAGAAAACAAAAGAAAAAGGAAAAATTAGCTTTTTTCCAACAAACTACCGCACGTTAATCATTTGTCTCATAAATTATCAATTTTATATTACATCCCTTATAAACTACCATTTTATTATTAATAACCCCTATTATTAGTAGGATGTCAAACATTACGATCAACGGGAGCACACGTGCATTCTTTTAGATTTATCTCCATTTTGCCCTTACTTTAGTTAAACTGCGCCATTTTTAAAAATATATTTATATATATACAAAATTAAAAAACCACGCCGATGATCTCAATTAGTTGGTGATCTCAGAAACAATGCCGGTGATCTCAAAACAACTCCGGTGATCTCAAAATTAAAAAACAACCCCAGGTATTTGCGAACTGAGGCTGTTGCCTATGTATTCCGTGCTTGGGCTCCGGGCGAGGCTCCACCGTTGGATCGGTCTGGTGGGAGAGGATTCGAACGGCGAAGAGCGAGGACCGGTGGTGGACCCGGGGGTGGAAGAGGCTCCAGGACTGGTCAGAGCTCGTGGCAGGTTCGAAATGGAAGACCTTCATCTGCCGGTTCATGAGCCGTTGGATTTCCTCGTGAAATTGGATGAATTCGAATCCATTTTCGTCGGGTAGGGACTAGTTGGAGTTGGATTCGGCTACAATTCCTGGAAGTGGATCCATCGGAAGCTCCAATCTCTTCGAATTCAATTAAATTGGTTGCTAATTGGACCAAAACCACCTCAATTTTGATGGAAAACAAATACCCACTTGACTAATTTCAAAGAATTGCAAATCGAACGCAAAGTTAATGCCCAAATTCCAGTGGCTTGCCTATCCAACCTCCCAGGCCTCAACAACGCCTAATCGAGCACATCCGGCCGTTTCATTGCCGCCAACACAATCACCCCCGAAAACCCATCCATCTCTGTCAAGAGCTGGTTGATAGTTTGCTCCCTCTCATCATTCCCACCTCCAAGCCCTACCCCTCTTTGCCTTCCCACCGCGTCAATCTCATCTATGAACACAACGCAAGGCGCTTTCGACTTGGGATTCTCGAACAAGTCCCTCACTCTCAATGCCCTAACTCCCACAAACAACTCCATAAACTCTGAAGCCACACACAAGTAGAACGGATCTTCCTGAATCCTGGTACCGGGAGGTCCTACTAGCAAACACCCTTTTGGGTGTTTGCTTATTTTAACTTATTTTGTTTTTTAATTTTGTATATATATTTTTTTAATCAAGTAAGGACAAAATAGAAAGATAAATTATTAAGAATGTACATGCAACACATATGACTCATTGACCGTGATGTATGACGTCTTTGACTAACAATAGGTCAAGGATTGTTGATAATAAAATGATAATTCATAAAAGGTGTAATATAAAATTGGTAGTTTATGAAAGTAAATAGTCAGCGTGTGATATTTTACAATAGAAAAAATTAATTTTTCAAAAAAAAAAAAGAAAATAAAAAAAAGAGAGAAATGAGAAGATAAGGTTGGCAGGCTGGCAGCGTTATACTGTTTTAAGTCGTGTCTACACCCATCATCTCCCGCTGTCTCCCACTCCACCTTTTTTTTTAATTTTGTTTTCCTCTTTGTTTTTCTAATCAATTTTATATCACCATTTTACCTTTTTGTCTTCAGATGTGAAAGGAAGAAAGGGATGCGAAGATAAGGTTGGCAGCCTTATTATCTCGGTAGATGAAATAGAAAACAAAAGAAAAAGAAGAAAAAAGAGAGAAAAATGAGAAGATAAGGTTGGCAGCCTTATACTGCTGAATTTCGGTGAAGAGGTGTGTATAAGGCATCCTCATCATCAAATTATTAAACTACATTATAATCACTTTTCCTCTTATTTAAGTTATTTTTCATACACGTTTTGTCCTTTCCCATTTGGGATAAAAAAAAAATTAATAATTAATTAATTATTGTCTACCAGAGACAAAACAAAATCGAAAATAGGAGGAAGAAAAAAGAAAAAAGAAAAAAAAAGGGCATCATTTTCTCTTATCTTCTCTTTTCCACTTGGTGAAAATCAAAAGATCCTATAATAATGACTTACCCAGAAACGGCAATCACATGCAATTTTCAAACAATCATGGAAAAAAAAAAACCACACCGACAAAATACTCTATCAAAGAGAAAATTTTGTGCTAATACCCACACTACCTTTCTTCATTTTGTTTTGTTGTTTTTCCTTTTCTCTTCAACTAACGGCCAGCCTTTCTTTCTTCTTTCTTCTTTATCAATACGAGGTAAACATACTCCTTGTATTCTTGGTTATTTGAATATTAACTTTATCAAATTTTTAATTTTAAACACTTTAATACATGATTTTGAATTTGAATTTTTAATATTAACATTATATTTGAATACATAACACAGAAATCTAGCACGTGCAAATATAACACAGTAAAAAAATCATATCTTTATTACTACTATTTCTCTTTTTTTTTTTTTTTGTGTACCGAACATCGTTTCTGTTAATATTATAAAGAGCATATACTTCATTTCTGTATTACTACTTCCACGGGCCACCTCACTAGGTATTAACTGTTATAAACATTTTTTATACATGGTTTTCAATTTGAATTTAGTCAATGTTATAGTTATGAGAAAACTTTAAATCAGGTCATATCTGCAAAACACCACTTTTACAGCACTCACTCAAAAGTTGACACATAAGCAAATGCAAAATAATTTCAAAAAAATATCATACACTCACACACACCATATTTTGAGCTTATTCAAGCTGGGTGGCGGGTCACGGCCAGGCTCGTGGGTCTAGCCGTGGATTCATCTTCTCCGACGCCGGAGTCATTTTTTTTGGCGTTAGGGTGATAAAATCCTCTAAGGGTTAACATTCCCCTTCTAGGTTTTAGATTTGAATAAAAAAACGATTTTTGTGGCATTAGAAACGATTTTTGTGGTATTAGAAACAAATTTTAGGTATTAAAAATGGGTTTTTTAGGCTGAGTTTTGTGGGTTTTCGGGTTTTCTATCAGATGTGGTGCTGGGCGGCCGGATTTCTGGCGGAAGAGAGAAGAGGAAGAGGCGGAGGAGCCACGGTGCCATTCGCCGGAGCTTGCCCACGCCAGTTCGCCGCCCATGCCTGGGTCTGGCAAGACCCACTCCAGACCCACGCTGTGGGTTTGGTGACTCCGATTTCCCAGTCGTCTCTTCCGCCTTCACTTGAAGCCTTTTGTTTCCTCTGAAGGTCAGTATTTCTCGATCTCCTCCAACATGGCATCACATCGGTCCTTTCGACAAGAGTCTATGCGCGCCTCCCAAACGGCAAATTTCTTGTTCTCGTCATACCCCTTGTCTTCGGTGTCGTAGCCAGTGTTGTTGTCCTCATCAGGCTTTCTGCAACCCCAGCCCTGCCCGAGAGGCCCACCTACGGTGGCGGCGGATCGAGTGGTGAAGTGATGGTCTAAGCTTTCCTCTTGATTTACTCCATCTTTTCCACCGAGGAGAGGCATGTGGAGGGTGAGGGTGGAGAGGGGTGTGACGTGAAGGCGGGAGAGGAGGAAGGCGTCGTGTTGAGTGGGTAGAGGGTGGGAATTGGAGAGGAAGAGGCGATGGAGGAGGTGGGTGGGGATGTGGGTGCGGCGGTGGAGAGAAAGCTTGAAAGAGTGGAGGGTGGTGGTGGATGGGTCTAGGTTTAGGGTTATGGTTTTGTGGTCTAGGAGTGTGATGAACACCATGATTATCAAACTCTGTGTTTGGATTTGGGGCTGCAGCCGGAGTGAGCTAAAATGGAGCTTCGCTCAATCAGACATGTTTGTCAATATTCAGGCATGGGTCTCTCCAGACTCCGGCATGGGTCTGGCGAGACCCACGGCGTGTGTCTCGCTAGACCCAGGCATGGGCATTTTGGTCTTTTTATTGTGGGCTAATTTGCTATTTTTGTCTCACTTTGCAATTGGTGATGTGTCAAGATGAGATTGGAAGCTGCAAAAGGTGCCTTTTGCAGATGGTCCAGACCTAAGAGGCTATCTATAGTTATACTTTATTTACTTGAAAATTTCAATATATATACATTTGTTCAATAAAATAATCCATATATTAAATACATTCTATAACATAATATATGTATGATACTAAAATTATAAAAGTTCAATTATAATAATTTGGAGAAATTAGCTTTTCCCCCCATGAATTACCACTATCTTTCTCTTCATTTACTCTCATGAACTTTCAATTTTACATTAGACCTCGCAGGAATTACCATTTCGTTACCAACGACCCCCTACCGTTAGTCAAGGACATCAAACATCATGGTCAATGGGTCACGTGCGTTGCACAAGCAGTCTTTTGGATTTGTCTCCCCATTTTGCTCTTACTTGGTTAAACTCTGCCATTTTGTTTTTAAAAAAAAAATATACAAATTAAAAAACAATGCCGGTGATCTCCCCAAGCAGAAATCATGCTCACGCCTTCTGTGCTCTCTCTCCCCTTGGAGATATCTACTACGCACGCCGAGTTTTCTCTCTTATTCCAAACCGGAACATATTCTCTTGGAATTCAACGATAAGGGGTTGTTCCCTAATCGAGAACCCTTCAAGGGAACCTGGTGTATTTGTTCAAAAAATTGGTTAAAAGAGGGTACCCGTGTCCGAACTCCTTTACCTCCGCCTTTGTTCATAAGGCGTGTTAGATTGTAACGGCCTTCGAAGAGGATCGCCAGATACATATGCATGTTTTGCAATCTGGGTTCGACTCGAGCCAATTTGTTTAGACCGCGTTGGTCAATTTCTATGCGAAATGCGAACAATGATTAGTGGAATTGGTTGCATGGAGTACAATGATTAGTGGGTATGTGAAAGTTTGTTTGTTTAATGAGGCATTGGGTCTTTTTAGGGAAATGCAGAAGGCGGGTGTTGAACCAGATGGGGTTACATTGGTGAGCATGATTTCTGCTTGGGGAGATCATTGGCGTTGGGAGATCACCAGCGTTGTTTTTTAATTTTTTTTTTGTTTTTTTCTTTTAAATGGCACAGTTTAACCATTTTTTACTTTTTCTAACATCGGAAGCTTTGCCTTTTTCGGCTTCCACAGCCAATTGAAGCGCCTTCTTCTGCATCAGCCTCAACATATTGAAGAACCCATTATTCCTCAAAGGTGTGCGACTCTGCTGAAGCCCAAGAAGCATTGCGAAGTCTGGCAAGACCCACAGGACCTCCTCGACTAGACGACAGGAGAGCCCATTGACGAGCAAAGTGGCGAGTCCCTTGGTGAGGACCGAATCCGAATTAGCCTTGAAGACAACGTTCTTGTCCGAGTCCAAGTAGGCCCTTACCCAGACCTGTGAGACACAGCCCTCAACCTTGTTCTCCTTCATCTTGAACTGGGTTCCGAGCGGCTTGAGGTTTTTCTCGTAGAACAAGAGATGCTCGTACTTGGCTTTGGGCTCTTGCATGGACTGGAAGAGATTGACGATTTCTTGGAGCTTCGGTGGGAGCTCTTCTATGGGTTGCAGAGGCAGAGAACTTAATGCCGATGAACATGGTGCAATGGCGCAATTTAAACAATAAGGGCAAAATGGGGAGACAAATCCAAAAGAATGCATGTGCAGTGCATGTAACCTGTTGACTATGATGGTTGACGTCCTTAACTAACAGTAGGGGGTCATTGGTAACGAAATAGTAGTTCATGAAGAGTCTAATATAAAATTGGTAATTCATGAAGATAAATAAAAAGAGAATAGTAATTCATGGGGAAAAACTAATTTTTCCTAATAATTTATAATACCAAAAACCAATGCACGTGCTGACCCAACTAGTAAATAAGATAAATAACGTTGATCAATTCCCGTTGAGCATCCTCGCCACTATGCTCCCGCATGTCTTGCAGCTAGCCACTAGGCATCTAGAACCTCAAATAAGAATATAAGATCCTAATCATATCCTCCACAAATACAAACCGTATCCATGGCATTATATAAAGGCAGTTATATAATTTTTGAACAGTCGAATGACCATGAGTACAGAAAAATAGGACTTTCTGAAAGTCTTACGTCGTTCATTACGTCAGCCATAATTAAATTGTGCATCTAAATTTTATCTATATTTCTTCTTCAATTTTTTTCCCTTTTTTTTTGGTAAACATTAAATTCGTGTTTGTGCCGGAACAGAGTAAAACAACCCACTACTAGAGACTAGAGAGAGCAGTGAAGCAAGCAATGAAGGACCCCTTGCCTCTCCATGATTTCCATGTCCACAAATTATCCATCCTCACACACAGATCACATGGGCTTATACACTCCATAGCATTAGCTTTCTTGATTTACTATAGAGCCTCTTTTCTCTTCCAAGATCCTAAGACTAGAGAATCCCCAACTCTACCATGGGTACTTGTGTTCGCTTCAGAGCTCCTCCTCTCCTTCATATGGCTCCTCGGCCAAGCATATCGCTGGCGTCCCGTTACTCGAACAGTCTTTCCAGAGAGATTGCCGGAGGATGATAAGCTCCCGCCCATTGACGTTTTCATTTGCACCGCGGATTCGAACAAGGAACCCACTGTTGATGTGATGAACTCGGTGTTATCAGCCATGGCGCTCGACTACCCGCCGGAGAAGCTCCACGTGTATGTTTCGGATGACGGGGGTTCTCCTCTCACTTTGCATGGTATGAGGGAGTCTTGGAGGTTTGCAAGATGGTGGCTTCCTTTTTGTACAAGGTATGGAATCACGACCAGGTGCCCAGAAGCGTATTTTTCGGCTCTAGAGGAGGAAGAAGATGATGGAGGTTCCGAGTTCAAGATACACCGACAGAAGATTAAGGTGAGCTGTGTGCGTGTACGTCGGAGATTATGTTTTTTCCTGTGCCTTTTAGTTTTCTTCTGGCCTGAAAAATTGTGTTTTAGCAGCCATAGCTTATAGGGCGGGTGCTATTGGTGCAGGAAAAATACGAGATGCTCAAGGAATCTATAACAAAAGTAAAAGGAGGAGGCAGTACTCGAGATCACCCTTCTATCATCGAGGTACATCTTATTTTCTTTCTTCTTCTTCATACAGTACTGGAAATGCTATTTATTTATTTATTTTTTAGCATTTGGTTGATTTAGTACTGGAAAACTCTGGATTTGCTAACAATTTATATCTGTTATAGAGTTTTGAGAGGAGAAGGAGAAGGGATTATAGAGTCAATATTTCTGCCCGTTCCAACCCTAATTGGGAACTTGCATGAAAGCTTGCCCTGCTGAATCTCCCTCCACCTCCATATACCACTTTCATGCCTTTCTCAAACTGAAACTATTACAAATTGCACACACCCTTTTGGCTTGTGAGGTTTTGTACGGCTTCTAGAGAGAGAGATTATTGTTTTTTTGTTTTTTTTTTAGATTGACAAAAACATGTGATGAGAGTGTATACGTAGTGCAAGGGGTAGCAGTGTCTTGAATATATACGATAAGCCTCTTAATTTCAGTCGCAGACACCCAACCAAAAAAAAAGCATCAGATGCTTGATGAATGAGAGAGAGAGAGAGAGATCTGACTTTGTTTTCTTTTGTACACAGCATAGCGTACCGATGAGGCTTAAAGCCTAAATACCAAGCTTTAACAAAAGTAGAAAGAAAAAGAAGAGATCTTTAGAGCACTAACTTCCCTGTTTTAATGATTAGAAAAAATTTCAAAAAAATCATAAAACCTTACTCAAATCAGATTCTTTGCATTTACTCAACCCTCAAGGATTGGTACAATATTTTCTGATGTTTATGGAACCAAAAGTGGTTCTTTATATATTATTTTAATATAAACATTTTTCTTTACTCTCTCGTATTTTTTAATTGGAAATTATGTTTGGATTTTGTGAAGAAGTGATGGTAGGAAGGAAACTTATATTTTGTAAAGAAATAATATTTTAATGGTATACGAAAATGTAAGAGAAGTTATTATAAAATATATTTTCATAAAAAAGCAAAATGTAGTTTTGTGCCCAACACTTAGGAAAAATTAAAGAGATACTACTGGTAGTAATCTTAGTGATGGTTGAGCCATCCTCAAATGGCCAAAATAGGGTAGCGGGTCACCCTTTTACCAAAATGGGGTGGTCAAGCCACCCCTTAATATATATTTCTTTATTTTTTATGATTTAGTTTTTTTAATTATTTTTTATTTTTTAGGACATGTAATATGTTTATCATACGATACGTACGTGGCAGTGAGTTAGTTTGAGCTGACGGAATGTGATAGATGTACTCAACTGGTCTTTACTTGTAGGTCAATACTATATATCTATAAGATTTGAAACTTATGTGAAAAAAAAAAAAAAAAAAAAAAAAAAAAAAAAAAAACCCTTTTTTTTAGTATGAAGTAAAGAAAGTTGTTTGATAATGTGCATTAAGTAGAAATGAGTACGATTTTTGTTTTTTTGTTTTTGTTTAGAGAAGAAATGTCTGCAAAACGTAGACTTTAATTTTGCTAATCATAATCTTCTGAGCAAGAGGCTTTTTGTATAAAATAATTTGATAATTCATTTTGATGCAGACATGCCGCTGAATTAATAATATAGATTATCTAATTCTCAGAAGTTGGCATGCATGCAGGTGATACAAGCTAATGATACCAGCGACACAGTGCAGGGAGACCAATCTAAGATGCCTCTGCTTGTTTATGTTTCTCGAGAGAAAAGGCCTTCTCATCCCCATCATTTTAAGGCTGGAGCACTCAATGTTCTCGTATGAATCCTCCCTCATATATGTCGTTAAAGTATTTAATTAAATAATAAAATTTTAATAAACTGTAATTTAACAATATATATATATATATATATAACTTAGACTAACATGATTATTTATTGCAGCTTCGGGTATCCAGCATGATAAGCAATTCCCCTTACGTACTAGTGCTAGATTGTGACATGCATTGCAACTGCCCGACATCAGCAAGGCAAGCAATGTGCTTCCACCTTGATTCTACGATCTCACCCTCCCTAGCTTTTGTTCAATTCCCTCAGAGATTCCACAATATCAGTAAGAAAGACATTTACGACAGGCAGCTGAGATCATTATTTTCGGTATGGGAACAGAAACCGAGTGTGTTGAGCCTTTTAAGAAGTAGAAGATGGCCGATTTTTTTACTAACATTAAATTTTCTGTCCGTTTTAGGTGCAATGGCCAGGTTTAGACGGGCTTAAGGGACCCATCCTGTCTGGGACTGGCTTTTATATCAAGAGGGTGTCATTATGTGGAGGCACCATACAAGAAGGTTCTTTGTATTTTTTATTTTTTTTTCTTACATCCAATGCCATTAACCATTAATCCTTGTTAGGGTATATTTGATTATTCTTTGATGAAGATTTGATTATATTACATTACTCTAAATAAAGGAATTTGATTAAATTTAAATAAATTAAAATCAACCATAAGCTCTATAAATATATAAATATATATAGTATTCTTTTATTATGCTATTCATTTTTATTTTCCATTCCATTATGATTTTCTTCGATGGATGCTAATATGATCATATACCGACACTAATTCCACTTTTAATTTGTAGACACTGATAATCTCGAGGAGCTTAGACAATCATTTGGTTTGTCCAATGAATTAATCAAATCCCTTCACCGAAACTGCAAGCCCAATCTGATCAATGATCAGCATCGATTTCTTAAAGAGACTCAATTATTAGCCTCCTGCACCTATGAAAGTGACACGAGATGGGGTAAAGAGGCAAGTAATTAGTAAACCTCATGATTTTCTTTTCGTTTCTTTTCTTTTTTAATGTCATTTTTGAATTATTGATGGATGGCATTTCATATACAATTTTTGTTAATTTCCTCTTTGGCAGGTCGGTTTTTTATATGCTTCTGTGACCGAAGATTATTTGACAGGGTTGACTTTACATTGCAAAGGTTGGACTTCGGTTTATCATGATCCACCGTGGCCACAATTCTTGGGGAGCTGCACCACCAATTTGAATGACCTCTTGATTCAAGGCACCAGATGGAGCTCCGGATTATTAGAAGTCGGGTTATCAAATTTCAGCCCTCTTATATATGGACCGCCAAGAATGTCTCTTCTTGAGAGTATGTGCTATGGAGAACTTGCATTTTCTCCTCTTTGTTTCTTGCCACTATGGTGCTTTGCCACCATTCCTCAGCTCTGTCTACTTAATGGCATCCCCTTGTACCCTAAGGTAAGAATCTCCTTTTACTTTTATTTATTTATTTGGATGAATAATTAAGCATACCTTCCATTTGTGTGACAGGTGTCAAACTTGTATTTTCTTGCGTTTATGTTCATCTTTTTGTCGTCCCTTGCTAAACATTTATATGAGGTCCTCTTAACCGGCGGGTCGTTGCAAACATGGAGAAATGAGCAGAGGATATGGATGATACGGTCGGTTACATCTTACTTGTATGGAAGCTTAGATGCTATCATGAAGAAGATCGGTATGAGAGAAGCCAGTTTCCTGCCCACCAACAAAGTTACGGACGATGAACAAGTCAAACTGTACCAAATGGGAAAATTTGATTTTCAAACATCAAACATGTTTCTTGTTCCAATGGTTGCAGTAATCATCTTGAACATGGCTTCGTTCGTCGGTGGACTTGTTAGAGTGATCTTTGTCGGCAATGGGGACAAGATGTTTGTGCAAGTTTTCATCTCATTCTATATTTTGATTATTAATTTTCCTATAGTTGAGGGGATGATGATGAGAAAAGACAAGGGACGTGTTCGATCATCGGCCACTCTGTTATCTGCTATGTTTTCGGCTATTTACTTGTTTTTGGGTTCTATCATTCTGCTGTGCTAACTGGGACATAAATCATTTAGTGCATATTTATCGTGTATATATATATATATATATATTTTTTTAATTACTGAAAGACATTTGTGTTTATTTTTCTATGGGAAAAATGCTTTTGATGTTCTATTTTATTGTTATTATTTATTGATGTGCAAGTAGTTTTGCCTAATTAATTATCCCCTCACGCCCCAGGACAGGGCAAAACGCTAGCTCCGATTGCATTAATGTTCGTAAGAGAGTGCGATGGTGCCATTGACGGTCTAGTTCGAGCGGCGGTCCAATCGCACCCACATCGAACGAGAGTGAGATCGAAGCATTCTAGAGGTTGACAGAGAATGGCCCATTGCACTCATTTTAGAATGAGATTGGGACACTTCATATGCAGCCAATAAGACAAGATAATGTTCCCAAGAGGTAGCTCAATCGGTTGGGACCACGTTTAATAAAGCGGAAGTCACTAGTTCGAATCCTCCTCTCCCTTCTTATGTGAACATGTCCAAAAAAAAAAAAAAAAAACACAAGATATATAATTACCAGCCAGATTTTGCTCCAGTTTTAGTTTCCATAATAACTTATATAGGAGATGTCATTTTTAGTCAATCTATTCCCAGTGAATTGACCCCGTCCACCACAAGCTGAGCTTCGCCTTCAAAGTGCACCGAATGGAGACCCAGCATTTGACACAATCGAATAGCCATCAAAACCGCCCCGGCTTTAGCAAAAGTCGGATCAAGGTCGTTACCCATTATTGTCTTACACTGTGCTGCCATTACCAACCCCCTTTCATCACCCACCACTACTCCATATCCCAGCCACCCCTTTATCTTTACCACCAAGACATCACAATTTACTTTCATCCACCCACTATAAGGAGTAGTCCATCTCTGCAGTCTACGTACTCCCTAAGGGTGTCAAAAATTACTGGGAAACCAGGATCAAAATCAGGAAACCGGAAAACTGAAAACCGGGGACCCGATTTTTGTTCCGGTTTGAAAATTCCAAAAACCGGGTACCCCAGTTTCGGTACCCGGTTTTTATCGGGTTACTGGGAACCAGGGTTCCCATATTATTTAATAATATTTATATATTAATATAATTATATATTATTATTTTTTACACTTAGGTTTAGGTTAGCACTTCAATTTTTAATGTTTTTTAAGGCCCATATAGGCAAAAACATTGATTTTTTAGGATTTTTGGGCTTTTTTAGGTTAGTTTTTAAAATTATTTGGAATCATCACAACAAAGTCTAGTTAATTTAGACAAAAAGGCTAATAATTTTTTTTTAAAAATGAGTCGACTGTATGCAAAAAATGAGCTTATTTTAGGCCCAATACCTAAAATAAGCCAAAACAATAATTTTTTTAAAAAATTGGTTACCAGACCGAGTACAACCAGAATCGGGCGGTAACCGGGACCTCAGTTTTATCGGAGTCCTGGTTCCGGTTCCAATTGCCCAAAACAAAGAACCGGGGTACCCCGGTTCCGGTTCCCGGTTTCGGCCAAAAACCAAGAAACCAAATCGGGTTGACACCCTTAGTACTCCTAATGGAAGCTTTTGTGACTCAATCTACCCCGACACCAACATGAACTTGTCTACAACTTTAATTGTTTGTTGCACAAGTATATTGGGGTTTATAAAAACACCCCCATGCAACACATCATTTCGCCTTAACCAGATTCTTTGAGCCATCCCTACAAATTGTACTATCTCCTCTATAGAGCATTTTTCAAAAACATCTTCTACAATCTTCAAAAATTCCACTCCAAAACCTGAACTCTTCTGCAATTTCGTAGGTCCCACACACCACACGTCTTTGGCAGAGGCACACTGCCAAAGGATGTGGAGAGCAGTTTCCTCTTCTAATCCGCATATAGGACATAAGGAGTCTTCAACAATCTTCCACCGGTATAAATTTTGACGGGTAGGTAAGCTCTCATGACAAGCTCGCCAAAGAAAATTCTTCTCCACGTTGGGAGTTTTCAGTCCCCATATCTATTTCCACGCCGTGCTAATCCCCCCTTGAGAAGAACTTTCTGCTAACATCCTTTGCTTCCATCTCCCTTTGAATGTAGTACTCACTCTTCACTGAGAATAGCCCATTTTTTGTTCCCCTCCATATGCATACATCATCTTGTGAAGTGGCACTAACCGGCATAGACAAAATGACTTGGACATCCTCCTTAGAAAATAAATTTTCCAGCAAAGAAGGCTTCCACCATTTTGTATCATCATCTATAAGTTCATTCACAGTTGCATTTGGATCCAAGAGATTCGGCCTCGATTGCGCCATAAATATCGAGGGACGGGGCAGCCATTTGTCCTTCCAAATTTGAACCTTCGACCCATTCCCAATCTGCCATATCAAGCCATCTTTCAATAGTCCACAAGAGCTATAAATGCTTCGCCATGTAAAGGAGGGTCAGTTGCCAAGCTTGGAATCTAGAAAATTACATCCTTTATAGTATTTGGCTTCCATAATTTGGGCAAGGAAGTTGTTCGGCTATAGTGACCCAAATATTTAAGCATAAATGGCTTAGTTAAAAGGTTAATTTGGACTTTGGGTTACTAGGATCAGCCAGAATGGCATTTTGATAATTTGTCTTCTGGTTTGTCTTTTAGTGTAGACGTATGCTCTTGTCTTTTAGCCCGGACGTATGCTAGGGTTGGCGGACGTATGCTCTTGTCTTTTTTCGCGGACGTACGCTACTTTTTGGCGGACGTACGCTGAAGGACTACCTGACATATGCTGACATATAGTACGCCATACTCTGTGAATAGTACAACAGACGTACGCCAAAAGTATCGGACGTACGCTACTTTTTGGAATACCCTCCAGGTAATACCTAGATGTATGAGATAGCCTTTGGACTGTTGTGGAATGGTACCGTACGTACGCCACTTTGGTCCGGCGTCCGCTGCTTTCTGGCCCTATAAATACCACCTCATCCCCTCACCCATTTCACACCATTCTCCCCCCTAAACCCCTCTTTTCGCCCCTAGGCTGCCAGTAGGCCAATTTGTGAGTGTTTGTGAGGTTTCGTGAGTGTTTCGGTGCTGCCGGAGGAAGAACTCTTGAGGTTTTGCTTCAAGGAGGTAATGCTCGGTTTCCTTAACTTTTTAATACGTTGTTATGCTGCTCGATTATAGTTCTATGTTGCTAGTTGTAGTTGCTAGCTTAATTATGCTTTAATCTTCCTTAGGCTAGCGTTTTGATAGCTTAGCGTTGTTGTCTTTGCATAGAGGCTTCGATCTGTGTTAGGAGTCAGAGAATAGGCGGACAGTGAAAAGAAAATGAGGTTCTCCCCGAAAAACCTCGGAGTGGACGTACGGTCTCGTGACTGGACGTACGGCTCGAAGTGTCACAATGGACGTATAGCCTCGAGCCCAGATGTACGGTCAGTGTGTGATAAGGAAACCCTACTTTCACCAGCCGTCCCATAGCTCATGTTTCCTTGTTGTAGAGTTGTGCTTTAGTAGAAATAGATCTGATGATAGGTCTTTTCTCAGTATTCGAGGTTATGGAGCATCAACGGAATTACATGGAGGAGCTTTACGCCCCGAGTGAGTACAAACTCACATGGATGCTTTGTTGTTACTTTTCCTGCATTGCACGTATTTTATATAGATGTCAAACATGCATATTTTACAACTCTCATGAAATACATTTTGGAACTACGGGGAACTCTCTTTTGTGAAAACGTGTGTCTGTTAACAAAATGATAATGAGACTTGTAAAACTGTGCATGTAAAAGACTGATAAGACTAATTGCATTGTATGACATGGTACACCGGTACGTGCGATATAATGGTCATGGGCTTATTATACGGGTTTGCTTTATGGTCAATGTGTGCGTGTGTGGGGTCTTTAGATCCAATGACTCGTGACTAATGATGCAGTCATTCCTAATGGATAGTTACTATAGGACAGATGTCATTAGTTGGTGTGGGCCACTCGGGGTCGGACCCAATCGTGCCACTAATGTTACGTACGGTATGTTTCATGCAATTGCTGGGGCACTGGCATTGTACTACAGGTCCCTCGGGACAGCGTCAACCTTGCTGAGAAGGGGTAATATCTCGGGTAGACCATATTATTGAACTATTACTGTTATTCATGATTATAGCATATATTATATTATATATATCACTTGCATGATAACTGTCATCTCATAATGCTACATGTGTTTTATAAGTAAAAGAATCCACAAATTAATGACGGGTACGTCATGTGGATTTCTACTCACTAAGTCGTCGGACTTACCTTTGTATTATTTCCATTTTTTCTCCATATATACGATTATGCTGTTATGGATAGTGGATACCGTGAAGCATTCAGTTCTTGTGGAAGATTTGATCTAGGAGATGCTTGAGGACTTACTGCAAGCTTAAGCGGGTACTCATGGTAACTAGTACTTTTGAGTTAAGTTGTAGACATTAGGGCTTGATGCATGCTTGCTTGCATATTAAGGTTTAACATAGATCCCTCGTACTGATGTTATAGTATGATTTCTGCTGCTTGATGATCTTTGGTTAGATGCTCCGATTATATTAATTAATGTTTATAGTACTTTATTACTTCCGATGCTTAGTATCCTCTGTTTTTTAGGAGTAGAGGTCCCGGAAATCTTGTTCGGAGTGGAATAAGGCTGGGAGATGAACCGTTGAATTAATTACCAGTTAATTAATTCTCGGGGTGTTACATCGGCGGATGCCACAATCACCATGCTTGTTTGGCCAAAAGAGCTAAATTGAAGCTTCTAAAGTCACAAAAGACTTCCCCATATGATTCCAACTCATCCAATGAACCTGTGATTTGACTTAATGCCCCCACCAAAAATTTTGTATTAGGGAATTTATCTCCATACATAGATTTTGGTAGAAGAAAGACACTCATACCATATGTTGGAATCGCTTGGATGATTGCCTTTAACAAAGTTTCCTTTCTCACTTAAGAGAGGAATTTTAGTTTCCAATCCTGCAATCTCTTCCCAACCCGATCTTTGATACTCTTGAATGCCGCCGTCCTTGATTGTCCTACCAAGGCCTGTAAGCCCAAGTAGGTATCATATCGTCACTCAGAATCCTAGCTACTTCTACAATTTTCTTCTTGTCATCATGGGAGGTATTTTTGCTGAAGAATATAGCTGTCTTATTGCAATTCAGCAACTGTCCCGAGGCTGCTTCATACGTCTGTAAAAGTTGGGTCAAATGATTCCATTGAGAAATAGTGCTCCTGCAAAAAAGCAGACTGTCATCCGTAAAAAAGAGATGACTTACTCTAGGTCCATATTTAGAAGTTGGAACACTCGTAAGAGATCCCACCCGATTTGCCTCTGATACCATTGAACTCAATGCCTCCACACAAATAAGAAACAAGTAAGGCGAGATGAGGTCACCCTGCCGTAACCTTCTTGTGGGTTGAATACACCTAGTAACACCCGCTTGGATTCCCATTCACCAAAATTGCATACTGCACTATTGTCACACACATCATGGTCAATTGAATCCATCGGTTAGCAAACCCCATACATCTCACAGATTCTTCAAGAAATCGCCACTCCACCCTGTCATAAGCTTTACTCATATCTAACTTAACCGCCATAAACCCATTTTTCCCCTTCATTCTAGAATGCATCGTGCGAAGAGCCTCGTAGGTGGCTAAAATGTTGTCAGTTATGAGCCTTCCTGGTATAAAGGCACTCTATGTTTGGAAAATTATTTGTGACAGAATTGTAACGCCCCTGCTTTTGTAGGTAAACCGTAAGTGAAATTATCTAAATTCTCACGTGACGCTACTACTTTTTCCTTGCTAAATAATACAATGAAAAACCAGTAATAAATTTTTCTTTTCTTTTTATAATCAACACTCACAAATAAATACATACCAGAGCTTCTATGATGACATCATAACTTTTATTCCCAATACAATGAGTCACAGATGTCATAAGTACAGCTAGACTAACCATACTAATTTATGGTAAGATAACTCTTGAAAAGTAGAAGCCATCTGCAAGCCTCAAAGGTAGAAGTCTAATCAGGCGTACGGATCCTCAGCAACAGTCTTTATCGTGACATCTGTAGAATCAATATGGTTTTACAGGTAGAAGTGTGAGTCTACGACTCAGTAAGCTCAAGCGAATTGACCATTTATAATGTGAGCCCATCTTTACTTGAAAATCAATCTTATCACCAATGTTTATTAAACAGCCATGTATGCAGGGTTTTCATAAATGAGTTTCAATAAACGTATGGCTGAATGGTAAACCAGCTGACAGATAATTTGATACATAGTAATAAATTGTAATAATATTTGTCTTGCATTTTCTTATTATATAATTAACTTCACATTTCATAATATGAAGTAGTAAAACAATTCATAACATAATGAGTAAAACATCCGTTAAAGTCAACACAATTTAATCATATGGCATTACATAACATAACATATCATCATGACAATAAGTGAATTTATACTCCCACTTATCCTCAAAAATTTGCTAAGTATTACCCCCACTTAACCACAAGGCTGCTATTAATTTATCCCTTTCATAGCTTTGAGGTGTTGAGCGTGTAACTTCACTCAACCAGTAGACTGTTAGGCAACTTTGTTTTCCCCTTCCTAACATCGGGATGTCAGGCGCATAATCCCCCCTAACCGCTGAGCATTACATGCATTTATACATATCATCATATTTCTCATATCATCATTGTTTTCACAAATCTTGTTTTCCTTCCAAAACTCAACTTCTTTTCATAATTCATTTCCTTTGGAAACACATTTTCATGTAAAACATTTCAAAATATATTCATACGTGTAACTAAAATAATAGGGCTTAACAAAATACACATAACATGATTTTATAAAATAACGCAGGGTCAATAAGTTTGAACTTACCTTTTTAAGCTTAAAGATCTTAACTCATAGTCTCCTTCGTTTGTAAACTTTATGCATTAATATCTTACTTTTCACATTAGCATGTATTTAACTTATTTTATTCATAAAACTCATTTTAAATCTTAGGATCCTTAAAATACCTCAAGAAACATTATTTTCATGCTTTGCCCTTATCTTAAAAATTTGGGCAGCATAACGATATCTATCTAAAATATTATAATATCACTCGGGCATCATAACGACATATCTAAATATCTAAATATTATTTGGACATCATAACGACTATATAGCATTTTTGTATTTTCATGTGGGCATTATTACAATATTAGTGTAATATTTAATTAAAACATCAAACTTTACTTAGACATCACAATGCCGCTATTGTAAAATACCTAGTAAAATTTAGGATGCACAATGACGCATTTGTAATATTTAAAATGATGATTGAATATAATATTTATCTCGAGATATTCAATCATACTTTCCTGAGCAATTTAGACAGTATAACGATATAATTTAAATTCTAATTACTATAATTGACATAATTTAAATTCTAATAACTAAAATTGACATAAACTAAGAATAAAAGAATTATACTTATCACTCCCACTTGAAATAGCTCCAACGCTTATTACTAAAATATATATTTCTCACTATTCTTTCTTTTTCTCTCTTCTTTTTTTCTCACTGTGCGAGAGGAAGAGAGTTATTCGTTATTCAAAATGGTGCATGGCCGGTCCTATTTATAGGCTGAATTTTGGGACCTTGATGGAATTTGTATGAAAGTAAGTGGTGAAGATAAGTTTGTAGTAATATGTAAGATTACTCTAGAATGGGAAAAGTAGGCGTGCAGGCTTGTAATAATACTTTCCAGAATTTGTTTTTACTGTTCGAACACACTAGTGTAGCGTCCAAACTAATGTAATGAAGTTTTCATGAATCTTCTACTTGGTCTATGAACCTATGGCCAAATCCACTCACTCACCTGCTCTCCTTGCTTTCCGTTACGATTCTCATTTTGAAAATATGCCAAATCTTTGTGAACCTTAGAAAGGTATGAAGCCACCACCCCGCCCTGATTCAAGCCCTCTTCTCCGTTTGTTTCCTTTTGTAGTTTGGATCGTTTAGGGTTTTGGAGACCCTCCCCTGCACTGCCGCCGTCACCATAGAACTAGCCACCTTCTTCCGCCGCACTGGTTTGAGATCCCTCGCCTCCTTCATGATCATAATAAGGTGTTTCCCTCCTCAAAGCATGTCTTCCAAAACCCTTCTCATTCCTCTGTGTTGGTGAAGAGGCTCTTAGCCATAATCCAAATTGCAACGGTTGATCTTGCTGTTTCATCATGTTTCGATTTGGGCATCCCATACGCCCATGAATAATCACCTCACAATTGAAGCAGAACTTGGATAATTGTTCATATTGAAACGTATTCCACCTTGTCTTCCCTTGAAATTTTAGCATCCTTCCTCTCGCCAGAGGTTTCGTTAGCATGCTTTTTTGATACACATCATTGTGTTATAATTTTTATTTATGAATTGTATTTACCTTACTGGTATGCAAATTTGATTGCACTCGCAATAGCACGAGTCGTTAACCGTGTAGCGTTGCGAAATACGGGATCGAACCACAGGGAAAGGTGTTCGTTCAAAAACTAATATTAAACCTAGATTAACCCTATTTTAACCTAGTTTCAAAATTGGGTTGAATGATCAAACACTAAGCTTGCAGAAATAATAAACTACTCTAAAAAAAAGCGTAAATGAATGGAGAAAACTAACTAAGGTAAAAGACTAAACCTCACCCGATAATAATACTTGCTTAAACGTAAACACACACTTCCGTCTATCGATTTGAACTTAAGTCATATTCTATTGCTATTTTGATACTAGCCGAACCGCTTGATATGTTTGCCGTTAAGGAGCTACAACAGATAGTGATTCTCAATAGAATCATCCACTGTATCCATGGATCACAGTGGATATTTAATTGAGTTCACTCATCCGTTGTGCACCCGGCTTGGAACACAACAAGGGTTAGACTTCCAAAGCATCGAAACGACAATCAAAACAACTTTGTCACATAAATTGAAATGAAACGAACATGAACTGTAAATGACGGAAAGTAATACATTAAACGTAAAAGCATCAAAGAAATGCTAAGCGTGAGGCTTCATCTTCAACCTTAGTTGAAGATTTAGCCACCCATGTAATAAGAAAGTAGAGAAAGCTTAAAGGAATAAGCGTGAGGCTTCATCTTCAACCTTAGTTGAAGATTTAGCCACCCACCCATGTAATAAAAAAGTAGAGAAAGCTTAAATGAATGCATTAAATTAAATTAAAAATAATGTACTACAAATAAATGGGCAGAGCAGGACCTAAACAAGGGAAAATGCTCTTAAAAACGCGCCTAAAAACAAGAACTTCGGACAAAATGCACTAAGGGGTCTATTTATAGAAAACTGGTGTGCTACCAGGTCATAAGGCTGTGTTCGAATGCAGGCCCTGCGTTCGATCGCACTGATGCATGCGTTCAATCGTACACTCTGCGATCGAACGCAGATAACTACCATGGTGCCAACTGGAAGCGATGGAATCGTAGGGCCGGCTAGGGCAACAGCGTGAGACGTGGGCTGACTGGACCTGCATTTGAACGTGCTCCTTGCATTCGACCGCACTTGCGCTCGAACGCACTGGTAGGAAGTCCATGACATCTCTTCAAGTCTATTTTGCCTTTGGTAGCCATGTGTTGAAGCAATGACTTGCACACCATAAAACACTAAAAACAACTACAAATGTTAGATATTAACAGTGCTAAACGCTTAGCAAATATAAGTTAAGGGGGTCAAATATATAATATTTGGCACCGATCACTTACTTTTATATATTATAATAAAGAGAGCGTCTTGGGTAAGGCTATTGCACAAAAGGTGGCTTTGTGCAACCAATAAGAATATGACACATTAGCCTATCATCCAAAACTTACACTTATGAAAAACATTCAGCTATACCATATTATACCAAATTTAAGTTAAAAAATTAATTACTTTTTTTTTTTTTTTTTCTAAACAAAATTAAAAGAGAAGGAGCCTCCCCCTAGGGGTAGCCGGCGCAACCTCCCCAGGCTTGGGTATGGCCGCACGGCCACCCCAAATGGTCTGGAGTCGCTCTCCGGCCACCCGTGGCCATCTGGGGTGGCCGGCGCAGCCACCCACAGGCTTGGGGGTGGTCAGTGCAGCCACCCAAAGGCTTGGGGGTGTCCGGTGCAGCCTCCCCCAAGTCTGGGGATGGCCGCACAACCACCCTAGATGGCCCTAGGGTGGCTCACAGGCCACCCTGTGGCCATCTGGGGTGGCCAGTGCAGCCACCCACAGGCTTGGGGGTGGCTGGCGCAACCTCCCCCAAGTCTGGACACACCCCCTCCGCCGGTTACTGGGGTTCTCATGTGTTGGTTTTATTGTTCTCGTTGAAGAGAGCGAACAGACAAACGGTCAAATTTGCTTGGCGTTTCAGGGGGGTCCCTCCGCTGGTCAATATCCTACGGACCAAGTTTCCGTTGTAGGCCGCTGCATTCTCCATCGATGCGCCGATCTTGTTCTCATCCCCCTTGGAAGGCCAATCCATTTCCGAGACAATTTTTTTTTTTTTTTAATTTCTCATATTTGGTAAATAATTAGGTGTTTTGGTTTTTTTTTCTTATCATGTTTTTTGTTGATGTGTTATGCACTGATTGGTGGGCACAAAAGTAGCCTTTTGTGCAACCTCTTTATATAAGTTATTCTCTATAATAAAACTATAATATATAAAGAGAATAAGATAAATTATCTTATATTATTTTAGTTCCACTCTTATTAATAAAAATTCCCAACCTCGTCACTTCTAACCGTGCTCGAAACAAAAGCAGGCAAAGTGAAGATAAGACCGAGCAAAACAATTACTATCTGTCTTGTCAAAGGAAATGGACTTTAATTTCAATATTATTTTCTCAAGTTTCATTTGGATTTTGTAATTAATATGGACATTTTTTTTTTTTTTTGGCATTCTATTTTCAGCATCAAGGACCATGTACACATGACAATGCATTTTTCGCTTCAACCTTTTTGCGGTGGTTATTGTTGCTAGTTCCATATAGCGGCTTAGATAGATTGTTTCTCTTTTGCTTCTATAACCGTCTTGTGTGGCCCTTGAGATGACTAAATCATATATTTGTCCAATTTCCTACATATTGTAATTATTTTTGTGTTGTTTTAGTGTTTTTTTTTTTTTTGTCTATTATTGGGGAGGCCATCCCATTTTCATTTTAGGATCACTTATTTCTTTTTTCGTTCGGATCAAAATTGGGAAGAATCTGTCCTTGAAGCCCTTTCCTTATTCAATTAAAAAAAAAAAAAAAAAAAACCCCACATACGCTGTTAGAAAAAGAAACAAAAGGACCACATATGCAATTTTTCTTCCACTTGGATTGAGTCTATAGCACTCTAATTATTTTAATGGCTAACATAACAAACACCTTGGTCCAAATTTAATTTGGGACATCAAACATACTTGATATTGACAGAAAGCAACACTTGGGAGAGCAAGCTGTGCAATTTCATTCCACTAATTTTAGCTTTCTTTTTCTTTTTTCTAAAAAATAAAATAAAATAAAATAAACTTTTTCTTAAACCAACCTGTTCTAGGGGAGGGGATTTGGCAAACTCCTACTTGCACAACGAACAAAAAGCATATATACCATAAATTAATAGAGAACAAAGCATCAAACATTGTTGTCGTCAAGAAAGAAATATGTCTTTTATGAATAATGAAACCTAGAACAGAAATATATAGTGATACAATAATTAGTATGAAAATGTAGAATAAATCTGCACTAAGTGACTTATTAAAGGAGAAATATAAATCCCAAAAACAAAATACCGCACGAAAACACAACAGATAATAAAGTGACTGATGATCGAATACGTCCCTTGTCCTTCCTTATCATCACCCCCTCAATTATTGGAAAATTCATAATTAAGATATAGAAGGAGATGAAAACTTGCACAAACATCCTGTCCCAATCGCCAAGAAATATCACCCTAAAAAGTCCACCAATAAATGAAGCCATGTTCAGGATGATTAGGGCAACCATGGGAACAAGAAACATATTTGATGTTTGGAAATCAAATTTTCCCATTTGGTATAGTTTGGCTCGTTCATCATCCTCAACTTTGTTGGTGGGCAAGAAACTGGCTTCTCTCATCCCCATCCTCTTCATAATAGCATCCAAGCTTCCATATAAGTGATTTGTAATTGATTTCATCATCCATATCCTTTGTTCATTTCTCCATGATTGGAATGACCCTCCCGTTGTGAGGACCTCTTGTAAATGCTTAGAAATGGCCGATAAAAAGATGAACACAAATATAACGAAATATGGGTTTGAGACCTGTGACACATACAGTAGATGCGTATTAGGATAGTGTTAATAGAACGTGCACTTGAAAGTGTAAGAGTGAGATTGTGTGTAGCGTTTTGAAGGCATGACAATATTTGGTTACGTGTAGTTCATACTGAAGAAATTCGTGGGCCTAACTCATCTCATAAAATCGGTCTTACAAGAGAGGGTTGCACATTCTTAATAAACATGCCCAAAGTCTTGTCCACAGGCAATGTGGGACTATTTTCTCAACACCCTCCCTCACGTGCAGGCCGGTATTTTTCTTAGTCCTTATCACGGGGTAAGTAGTGTGGGCCACATTTGTCCTGTGGTAGGCTCTAATACCATGAAGAAATTCGTGGGCCTAACTCATCTCATAAAACCGGTCTTACAAGAGAGGGTTGCTCATTCTTAATAAACATGCCCAAGGTCTTGTCCACAGGTAATGTGAGACTATTTTTTCAACACATAAGTGCATGCGTACCTTTGGGTACAGGGTGATGCCATCAAGTAGACAGAGCTGGGGAATAGTGGCAAAACACCATAGTGGGAAGAAATAGAACAAGGGGAAAAATGTAAGTTCCCCATAGATCATGCTCTCGAGAAGAGAAATTCTTGGTGGTCCATATATAAGAGGGCAGAATTTTGATAAACCGACTTCTACCAATCCAGAGCTCCATCTGGTGCCTTGACTCAGTAAGTCATTCAAATTAGTGGTGCCGCTTCCCAAGAACTGGGGCCTCAACGGATCACAATAAACTGAAGTCCAACCTTTGCAACGTAACATGAACCCTGTAAAGACATCTTCTGTCACAGAATCATACAAGAAACCCACCTGTCAATGAGAAGAAATATTAACAATTACTTTTATGAACCCCATAAATCAATAATTCAAAATTATGGCTCCGTTTGTTTCGACTTAAAATAGTTTCTCAAAACATTTATTTTTTCTTTTTATATTTTTCAGTATTTTGTACAACCGAAAATTATGGTCAAATCGAAAACATTTTTGATTGATTAAAAAAACTTTCTTTAATCTCCGTATAAAAATAGTTTAAATTTTTTTTTTTTAATAAAAAAAAACTGTTTAGCACTGTTTGAGCTTCTTCTACGCACTCTTTCGCATTTCATTTTATACTATCACTGTAGGTTGCCAATATCTTAGGCCAGCTACCGGATTTTTCCAAAATTCTCCCTTTTTTGCTCTCCCGAACCAGACTTCTTAGGAGGTGACCATCACGGCTTTAAAATGTTTTGTTATAAAAGGTATGTAAGTAGCGTTGTTGTTATGAAAGGTACGTAAGTATACATATAAGCACATCTTCATCTTCATATCTAAGCGATGTGGGACGCCACACATTGTCTTCCTAAATATTTGAAGTCGAAACAATTGGAGCCTAAATATAGAAAAGGAAAATTTGATGAGATTTACTTGCCTCTTTTCCCCATTTAGTATCATGTTCATAGGCAATGGAGGCTAAGAATCGAGTCTCTTTTAGCAATCCATCCCGACTGTTGATCACATTAGGCTTGTGGTTTAGGCGAAGGGATTTGATTAACTCATTAGATGAACCAAATGATTGTTTAAGTTCCTCGAGATTAAGGTCTGCAAATTAAAAGACGAATGATAATCAGTTTCTATATCCATTAATATTAATCAAGATAAGGAAATAGCAATACACAAAAAATCCAACGAACCTTCTTGTATGACACTTCGACGCAATGACTCCCTCTTGATATAAAAGCCCGTCCCAGACACGACGGGTCCATTAAGTCCATCAAAACCTTGCCATAGCGTCTAATTAAGCCAACGGGTACATATATAGAAAATAAAATCTTTGTGAAAATTTCTACCTTCTTAAATGTAAGCCAACACTACTTAAAAAGAAAAAAGAAAAAGAGAGAGAGAGTTCCCATACCGAAAATACTGACCTCAGCTGACTGTCATAGATGTCGTTCTTACTGATATTGTGGAATCTCTGAGGGAATTGAACAAAAGCTAGGGAGGGTGAGATGTTAGAATCAAGGTGGAAGCACATTGCTTGCCTTGCTGATGTCGGGTCGTTGCAAAACATGTCACAATCTAACACTAGCATGTATGGGGAATTGCTTATCACGCTCGATACCCTTTGCTGCAATATATAATTATGTTAGTCGTCTAAGTTATATATATATATGCTGTTGACGCAGCAGTTTAAGTTCAATAAGATGATTAGGCAAATTTAATTATTTAATTAAATATTTGAACAATATATAGGAGGCCGGGGAAGATTCATACGAGGACATTGAGTGCTCCAGCCTTGAAATGGTGGGGATGAGAAGGCCTCTTCTCACGGGAAACATAAACAAGGAGAGGCATCTTATCTTGGTCTACCGTCGGAACGGTGTCGTAATTGGCTTGATCATCTTGTATCACCTGCCAGCCATCTTGAGAATTAGACAATATGAGTAATTAATTGTCAAACCTAAACTTGTCAACGCCATGTCGGATATCGGGTAACATTTTAAAGTAATTTTACTAGGAATAAATGAAAATTCTCTCAACCTTTTACTCAATCGGGTGGGCCTTGTTCACATCGCAAACAGTCTGATAGAATTCTCTGGCAAAGCCCCGCGAGGTCTGACTTCACTCTGAAGTCCTTCCACATGGCTACTCTCCATAGTAGAAGGGATAATAGATGTATATTTTCTCTTTTCATTTTTTAAAGAGATAAAAATAGATTTTTACTATAACTAATTTAATATTATCTTATTCATTTGATCGAAATGGAGAAAATTCAATATATATATATATAAAAGGGGAGGAATTATTGTAGCAAAATAATAGATTTTTTAAAAAAATTTATACTCTATTTTAAAAAAATTATTTCCATTATTTTTATTTTCTTAAGCCGCCAAAAGAAAATAGAGAAATTATTGCAGCAAAATAAGAGAAGAGACAAAATGATTATAAAAAAATATCATACTTGCTTAAAAGTCACTAATAAAAAGAATATTTTAGATAACAAAAAGACAATCTATATATATATTAGTAGTATATATGTGGGGCTTGTCCCACATTGATAAGTTGGGAGTCAAGGCTCCTCTCTCACTCCCATATAAGGAGGTTCTTGTATCCATTCCAATATATATACTACTTAATATAATGTAGTCCTTACATATACTTATGCTCTCTCTTTCTCTTTCATTATTCCGCTTTATAATATATTCAATATATATATATTAAAGTTTAAGAACATCTGGTAGACATGCTAGAAGAAGAGTGATACCTCAATAACAGAAGGGTGATCTCGTGCAGTGATCCTACGATTGTCGTTTGCTGTCCCACCTCTTTCTCTTACTTTTGCAATGGAATCCTTGAACACCTTGTACCTTTCCTGCATGCGCCAATAAGTTATAACAACGGTGGCCGCTAAAACTCATTTTAATTACGATTTACGAGTCGTAGGGACATTTGAAAGTAGAATAATGTCTCCTAGAGCTAACCTTAATCTTCTGTCGCTCAGTCGTGAACTCGGAGCTCCCACAACCTCCATCATCCTCCGGAGCCGAAAAATAAGCCTGTGGGCACCTGGTGGCGATCCCGTACCTCCTACAAAAAGGAAGCCACCCCCTTGCAAACCGCCAAGCCTGCCTCATGCCATGCAAAGTCAGAGGAGAACCCCCGTCATCTGAAAGATACACGTGGAGCTTCTCCGGCGGGTAGTCCAGCGCCATGGCTGATAACACCGTGTTCATCACCTCCACAGTCGGTTCCCTGTCTGGATCGGCGGTGCATATGAGGACGTCAATGGGCGGGAGCTTATCGTCGTCCGGCAATCTTTCTGGAAATACTGTTCGACTAACGGGACGCCAGCGATATGCTACGCCGAGGAGCCATATGAAGGAGAGGAGGAGCTCCGAAGCGAACACAAGCACCCATGGTAGGGTAGGGAATGCACTGGTCTTGGGGTCTTGGAAGAGGAGAGAGGCTCTGTAGTAAATCAAGAAAGCTATAGCTATGGAGTGAATAAGCGCATGTGATCTGTTGATAACTATGGATAGTTTGTGCACATGGCGGATATGGAGAGGCAGAGCATCCTCCATTGTTTACTTCAGTACTGCTCGCTTTGGTCCGCCGTCCGCCACAATTGTATGATTTATAGACCGGGGAAAAAGCAAAGTCAGTCCACGTGTTTACTTGGTTTATTTTGATATAATTCAAAAACTTTTAAGTTCATTTTAAAAGTGCATGAATTGATTTTGCATATTATTTATTTATTTTATATATAACATATGATTTTGAATTATCAGCCAATTAAGGAGATGAAAAAGTCGTAGATATAAGAGACGTGGAGGCGTCTCTGGTGACGCAAAGACTGATGTAAGACTTTATAAAAAGGCCAAAAAAAATTGTACGCATTTGGACAGCGTGTGAAGTTGAGTGAAAGTGATATTCTTTTTCGGAAAGGATCAAAAAGATAATTTCGCCGCCCCTTTTGACCCATTGTTGAAGGCTTTAAAAGCCAAGTCAAGATTTATGGGTAGATCCGTTGAATGGTAATGGAGTTGATGCATGCATGGCTGCTATTTGGTAGTGCTTGGAGCCCAAGAAACAAAATTGTTCGCAAGTATGGAAAGATCAAGCTGTTAAAGATTTTGTTGAAGTCGTGATGGTTAGGTAATATAAATTTTATTATAAAGTAATTTATCGATTGACATGCATAATTGATGAAATAATTAACCATATTTAACTTAATAATTATAAATTAACACATCAATTTATAAATAACTTCAATTTAGTGGATGTCACTAATTCGAATCCACCCCTCCCTTCTTGTGTGGATATGTCAAAAAAAAAAAAATTATAAATAACTTTAAAATAAAAATTGTATTACTTCAATATATATATATATATATAAATAAATAAACTTTAGACTTGTTCTTGGGTAGGTACTAAAAGAGCATGCCTGCATGTATAAATTTCAATAATCAATAACTGTAGGCATTCAAAGGTTCACATAGCTTTGATTGGTTGGAGAAATTAAGGAAAGGTGCATAGAGCAACAAAAAATTGGATGTCTCATTAGCGATTTGATTGAACATATGTAATTGGAATAACGTAACTTTTATGGCGTGATACATTAAATAATCACAAGGGATTATTTATTTAAGTATTTATATTTTCTAAAGTTTATAACCAAAAAAATAAAATAAAATATTAGAACTATTTTTTTTCTCAAAATTAAGGTAGAATAAATTTCTCTAACCTTATACTAAATTGTTGTGTCCAAAATACATGTAAAAATCACATCTATTTTGAAAATTAAGATGATGAAAATCTTACCTTGAATGCGAAGAAGTTGCGGTGAGAGAGACGGGGGATAGACAAAGAATATCTTATCGATCTGATGGAGTGAATTGATGGAAACCAATGAAAAAAAAGGAGTGTAAGCAAAAAATGAGTGATCGATTGTTCGATGAGTTTGTTGTCGACCACCTAACCATTCTGATAATGACTAGGATTGTGAACTAACATTCTTCAAAAGTTTTAGATATTTAAATGGAAGGATTTAAAAAAATATATTATTATTATTATTATTATTATGATTTTGTTTTTCTTCATATTTATAGTACAAAGAAGGCATTGGTCATTTGACTCATTGAGGTCCCACTAGTGACTAGGCTCATCATAATTCAGCTTGGATACGGCCACTAGCGTTGAGTTAATTTGGGCTGTCGTGTACTTTTATGTCTTCAATTGGCCATGAATTGACCATAACAATCAACAACACTTGGTTTCAATTTATATTATTTATCCTTTGCTATAGCGTATACGGGGGTAAAAGAAAAATATTAAAAAATTTAATCTTTAAAGGATTATAGGAATATTAAAAAAAAAAAAAAAATTGAAAAAAACATAGGGGTGTGGGGGATTGAAGTCCCCCCAAGCTACCATATAGTTCCACCCATGCTCACGAGGGTGCTATTGTGTCACTCTCTAGCTTCAAGGGATTGAAGAAGAAATGGTGTTGTCTAGAGCCCGAGGGTTTTGGCTATCAAAGTTCTCTTGCCGTTGTCTAGGCATTTCTCCAAACAGTTGGGCTACTTATTGATATTGCCTAAAAAATTGTCATTTTTGCTAATTTTTTTTTAAAAGAAAAAAAATGTGTGTGCTAATAAATTATTAGGTTAGACAATTTATTTGGCCTATTCTCAAATATTGATGTCATTGTTGGAGTATCCCACCCCATTCTTATGTATTCTGTATTCTTTTATTAATACTATCTCACTACAAAAAAAAAAAAAAAAAAACAATACCTAATCTATTGGTTGCCATTTCATCAATTAAGCACGAGTCACAACGGCCTATTAAACCAAGAAGTCCAAGTGAACTCGCTCTCCTTGAGCTATCCTAAGAAAACTCAGTTTTCTTCCTCCTCCTTTAGCTTCTCTTTTTTGCATGCTACTGCTCTGGTATGTTCTTCTTCAAAGCTCAGCCTTCTTAGTTGCTACTTGCCATCACCATCTTCTCACAATATCATCCTCCTCCTTGGTTGTTTTCACCTACATATTCTCATTATCTTCTCCTAAACTGTTCTCCTCAGTTGTAGCTACTGTTCACGTGGTTGTTCTCACTCTTTGTCCATTTCATATACTGTCCATCTTCTATAACAATTTCCTTTCTTAAACAGTTTCCTATAAACAGTTTCCTGATCAGTGTTACTGATCCATTTCATATACTATCCATCTTCTATAAACAGTTTCCTTTTTCTTACCATTTCCTTTTGTTTTTTCTGTTCTCTTGCCAGCTTTCTTTCCTTACAAGCTGAGTATCCTCTTTTCCCCTCCCCCATTCATGGAATCTACTTCACCAGATATTGATTCCCTTATTTCTCAAACTGGTGCACTAACTTGGGAGGATCCCTCCTCTCAACTGGAATCTATTCCTATTGAGCAGGGCAGTTCTGAAATTCTTCCCCTTGTTAGCAGAGTGATATCCCAAAAAACACAAAATAACCAATCAGTGAATGCTACCTTGACAAAAGCTTGATTTTTTGCCACTCCCTTCTCATTTGTTGTGCTAGGGCCTAATCTGCTTCTGTTCAAGTTCACCAAGAAAGAACATGTTTCCAGAATTCTGAAAACTGTGTGGAATGTCAATGGATTTCTCCTATCCATTCAAGTCTGGTCCCCCACTGCAACCTTAGGAGACCTCTCTCTTTAGGTTGTCCCTTTCTGGATCCAGATTCATGGTCTACCCCTGCAGAAAATGACCATAAAAAATGCCATAGCCATAGGGAAAGGATTAGGCCTTCTGCTCATGGTGGAGGACAATAGCGGAGTTGAAGTCATATTTCGAAGCTACCTCAGGATTCTGGTCTCTCTTGATGTCTGCAAGCCTTTGAATCCTGGCTTCTCTCTTTCTAGGGAGGATGGTTCTTCTTCTTGGGTTAGTCTGAGGTATGAAAGGCTGGACATCTACTGCACTGACTGTGACTTGATTGGTCACCACCAAGCATCGTGCCTAGCCCTTTCTAAAGACAAACATCCATCTAGGTATACCATCTCTCTCAAGGTTAATGTTTTTTCAAACTTGATCACAACAATTTCTAGCTCAAGCGAACCTGTAAATTTTGAAAATTCACCATCCTCACTCAGAAAAAATCCCACACAGCCATTTTTAAACAGCTCTCTTCCCCAAGCAAACCAGACAAATATCCTCACAAGTTCCCAAAATCATCTGCCATCCCAAAAACCTGCAGCAGTAGTAAAACCTCATGCTCAAGACACCCCTGTCACCTTTCAACTGTAGCAGAGACCCCAATTGAGTGCACCTTAAATGCACTCTCTTTGTTCCAGAAACCAATTCAGTTGTTCTCCTCCCCCTCAACTAGTTTGACTAACCAAACTAACCCACTGACACCTTCTCAGGTGGACCCCTCTCACCACATAACATTCCCAAGCTATGACTCAGAACCCTCCTCCACTGAAAATTCCAAAATAACGGCTATTAGAACCAAAATAACACCCTATGTTCCCGCCAAAACCAGTTTGCTCAATAAACAGACCAGAAAATCCCCCAGAACCTTTAAACAGCCCATCTCCTCCCCTCAAGGCTTGGCACTACCCAACATACATATCCCTACCATCACCACACCTTAACAGCTGTCAAGAAAACGTTCAAATTCTTCTGACTTGGCTTCTTCCCATAAGAAAGGACCTGGGGCAGCTAATGAGATTCAAGGCTCCCCCTGGCCCATCCCCCTTTTTCCTATCCATGAGTACAACCCTGGTTATTTTAAGAAGACACCAGTTAGAGATATCTTTAAAGCTGCTAGAAAAGGAAAAAACAAGATTGTTTCAGTGGAGTTCACTTCTGAAATGGATTCAGCAAGTAAAAGGGCTTTGTTAAGCCTCCCCAACAGCAATGAAGATCTTATCCTGGAACTGTAGGGGGCTGGCTAGGCCTGCTGCAGTTCAAACACTGAGAAGGTTGATCAGGGACCAATCTCCTGATATCCTCTTCATCTCTGAAACCAAAATCTCCCCCTCCAAGTCTCTGCTACTCTGAACAGACTTGGCTTCTTCCTCATCTCTTAAGTGGCTGCTTCTGGTTCTAGTAGAGGCCTTGCTCTTGCTTGGCACCCAAGATTGGAACTTGAATGCTTTGCTTTTGACAAAAACAATATCTCGGCTTGGTGTTTTTCTGACCTTCCCCACTCCCCTTGGATTCTCTCTTGTGTTTATGGTCCTCCTAACATAAGAGATAGAAGGGCTTTTTGGGATTTTTTTGCTTCTATTAAAGAAGGCTTTGAAGCCTCCTAGTTATGTATAGGTGACTTTAACTAAGTTGTGGATTAAACTGAGAAATCAGGTTGCAGACCAGTAGATAGCTCTTCTCACTGCCCTTTCAGAAGTTTCATTGACCACTTTGGTATGATTGATGTTGGGTTTATTGGAAACCCTTTTACTTGGAGTAACAGAAGACATGGTTTAGAGAATATTAAGGAAAGATTGGATAGAGGCCTGGCCTCTCCTGCTTGGGTCCACCTGCATCCTAAATTCTCTCTAACCCACCTCCCTGCTCACAACTCATACTACAATCCCATCTCTTTAACCACAAACATCGCTTCCGGTTTTCTCCCTAGACCATTCAGATTTGAAGAATTCTGGTCTAAAGATCCTACCTATGAGCATGTTGTTGAAGCAGCTTGGCAGATTTACTTTCCTAACTATCATGCTGCCTGTCTTTCAAAGAAGTTGAATAATACTAAACTTGCTTTGCTTAAGTGGAACTCCTTGCACTTTAGTAACATCCACAAGTTCATTAAGGAGACCTTCAATATCTTAGACTCAGTTCAACAATCTTCTGCAACTCCTTTAGCTCATGAGAAGGAAATCAATCTAAAGTTGGACTTAGAAAATCTTTTGATCAAAGAAGAATCTTTATGGTGTTCCAAATCTAGAGAAACCTGGTTAACTTGCAAAGACCTCAACACTAAATACTTCCACACCTCCACTCTTATAAGAAAAAGGTCTAATGTAGTAAA
Organism: Carpinus fangiana; assembly: GCA_006937295.1. NCBI lineage: Eukaryota > Viridiplantae > Streptophyta > Magnoliopsida > Fagales > Betulaceae > Carpinus > Carpinus fangiana. Next base: position 14,717,165 of record CM017323.1, on the reverse strand, counting down.
CTTCCTTAAATTGGATTCAGGAGGATGGGTGTCATCTAGAGCAGAAATAGGTGAAAATTTCCTTGCTCACTTTACAACCCTCTTCACCTCCTCAAACCCCCTCATTGAGAATGAGATGCTGGACCTCTTCTCCCCCATCATTTCAAAAGAGGATAATGCCTTTCTGTGTACTCCTCTTGCTGAAAAGGAAATTACAGAAGCTCTTGATAGCCTTGGCACCACAAAAGCCCCAGGTCCGGATGGCTTCACTGGCCTTTTCTACAAAAAAATACTGGCATGTGGTTAGAAAAGATGTCCTGATTTGCATTGAGCAAATCTTCAAGAATCATAATCTGTTGAAAAATCAGAATCATACCTTCTTAGCATTGGTTTCCAAAATCAGTGGCTCTCACACAGCTCACCAATTTAAACCCATAAGCCTTTGTAACATTGTTTACAAGATAATCTCAAAGGCTTTGGCCAACAGATTCAAGAGATATCTTCCTAAGATTATCTCTCCATTGCAGTCAGCTTTTGTTCCTAAAAGAAATATTCATGACAACACTATAATGGCCCATGAGCTCCTACATGCCTTCAAATCTAAAAGAGGTAAGGGTGGTTTTATGTTCATGAAAATGGACATGGAAAAGGCTTTTGACAGAATAGAATGGAGCTTCCTTCTTGCTATTTTGGAAAAGCTTGGATTTAGTCCAACTTGGCTTTCATGGATCAGAATATGTATCACATCCACCTCTTTCTCAATCCTTTTGAATGGGAGTCATTTTTGTATTTTCTCCCCTGGCAGAGGGCTGAGACAAGGAGATCTCCTCTCTCCTTTCCTTTTCATTTTGGGTGCTGAGGTCTTCTCTAGACTCATGTTCAAAGAGGAGAGAAATGGAAGCTTAAAAGGCCTTAAAATAGCCAAAAATTGTTCTCCAATTCACCATCTCCTTTTTGCAGATGATTTGCTCATCTTTGGGGAAGCTTCTGTCTCAATAGCAGCAAGCATCAAGTCCTGCTTGGAAAAGTATAGAAGATGGTCAAGTCAATCCATCAATGCCTCCAAATCCTCCATCCGATTCAGCAAAAACACAAATCCTACCACTATTGATCTTATCTCCAATATTATCCCCTATCCTTCAAACACCAACACCTCTCTCTATCTAGGTCTTCCAATTCTGATGGGGAATTCTAAGAAAATAGCTTTTCAAGGCATCATTGACAAGGTTCACAATAGAATAGAAGGTTGGAGAGCCAAAACCCTTTCCCAAGCTGGCAGATTGGTCTTGATCAAATTAGTAGCAGCTGCCCTCCCCTCATATGCCATGAGCACCTTTTTGTTGCCTATGAGTTTCTGCAATGAGCTAGACAAAATTTTTAAAAACTTTTGGTGGGGTTTCCCAGTGAAAAAGTCAAGAAACCTTTCTTTGAAAGCCTGGGATTCCTTGTGCATTCCTAAGCTATTAGAAAGGTTGGGTTTGAGGAAAATGAGGGAAGTGAACCTGGCCCTAGTTTCTAAGCTTGGATGAAATTTGCTCACCAAATCAGACAGTTTATGAGTCTCACAACTGCACTGTAAATATCTCAACTCCTACACTTTTCTCTCCCCCCACCCCCCCATCCCTTTATTCCTCTTCCTCATGTCAATAGAAAAGCATCCTGAAATCTCTTCCTTTTATTTTTAAAGGAGCCTATCACAGAATCCATAGCTCCTCCTCTCTCCCTATTTGGAGCTCCAATTAGATTCCCACCATCACTTCATTCACTCCCACTCCTTCAACCCTTCTTACTCATCCTTACCCCAATCTAAACATTTTTGACCTGCTCCTTTCTAACTAATCCCTTTCTGGTCCTACCTAGAATAAACCATTGCTGCATCACCTCTTTGATGTATCAACCATAGGAGAAATTTTAAAAATTAATTTCTCCACCTCTGAGAAGGACAACTTCTTTTGGACCCTTGCTGCAAATGGTCAGTTCTCAACCAAATCAGCTCTCAAGCTGATAAGCAGCCAAAGAACAAATCAGTCCACTTCCCCTTTATCCTCCTCAAACTGGAAACATCTCTGGAAATTAAAACTCAATGACAGACTCAAATTATTCCTTTGGAAAATTGCTTGGGACATTGTCCCCTCCAATAGTAGGTTAAATCAGGTTTTCCCCATCTGTAATGCCCTGATAATTAATTAATTGGTAATTAATTCCACGGTTTGTCTCCCAGACTTAACCACAAAAGTAGTAAGTCCACAGGGATCTAATTCCTTAATCAGAGTAATCAAGCAAGGAAGGTCTATAAATTTATTTCGATATGTAAACATTTATCATTACAATCAGAGCATTACTAAAAACCTTAGTATAAATTGAGTCATCAATTATACATAATACCACAAATAACCTTCGTAGTTCTACAATGGGTCTTCAAGTCATAATCCGGTCAACACCTTCACATCGAACGGTCGCATCTACCTCCAGGCCCGGTCTACTCAACACTAGCTAATTCCTTTATAAACCGACATCATGTCCCTTTGATGTAATAAAGTAAGGGGTAAGTCCAACGACTTAGTAAGTAGGTAATCTCGTGCTAGTGTGTGACAGTGAACAGTTTATATCCAGAGAAAAATGGTTAAACATGGATATCCCACCCCAATGACACAATATTGTCCACTTTTGGCTCCCCTGAACCAGACTTCCCAGGGGTCACCCATCCTGGTACTACTCCAGCAGAAGCACGCCTAACTGCGGAGTTCTAATGGGATCATTACCATCACGGCTTTAAAACGCGTTGTTGTCATTGAGGGTGGAAGTATACATATAAGCACATCCCCATCTCTATACCCAAGCGATGTGGGACGTCACAATCACCCCCTCTTAACATCGGGGTGTCAAGCGCATAATCCCCCCCTGACCGCTGGGCATTACATCTATTCATACATAGCATCTTATTTTTCGCAAATCTTATTTTCCTTCCAAAACTCAACTTCTTTTTATAAATCATTTCCTTTGGGAATACATTTTCATGTAAAGCATTTCAAATATGAAAAAAAATGCTTTTGGATCCTAGGATTTAAAGTAAGTCTTAGGAATAAAATAAGTTAAATTTACGCTAATGTTGAAAAAAATGTGATATTAAATGCAGAAAGTGTATAACAAGGGAAACTACGAATAAGGGCTGTTAAGCTTGAAAAATGTAAGTTCAAACTTACTGACCCTGCATTATTTTACAAAAGCATGTTATGTATATTGTGTTGAGCCCTATTATTTTAGCTATACGTATGAATATATTTTAAAATGCTAGGTTATGACGTTATTTTGGGGATGTTATATATGGTATCAGAGCCATTGCCCAGCCTGAGATGGGGGGAGCGTGCACAAGCCCATGAAGGTCGCTAGCGGACGCTCGCTGGGACGGATGCCAAGAGTGGGCTAATCCCATGAGGCCGCCAACGAGGACGCTGGGTCCTAAGAGAGGGTGATTGTGACGTCCCACATCGCCTGGGTATGGAGATAGAGATGTGCTTATATGTATACTTTCACCCTTAATGACAACAACGCGTTTTAAAGCCGTGATGGTAATAATCCCATCAGAACTCCGCAGTTAAGCGTGCTTCTGCGAGAGTAGTACCAGGATGGGTGACCTCCTGGGAAGTCTGGTTCGGGGGAGCCAAAAGCGGACAATATTGTATACCATTGGGGTGGGATGTTACACCCCCCGTCGGCAAGGACTGGTCCGCTCAACCCCTTTCAACAGAACCCTATTAGCCCAACCCCATTTACTTAGGGTTACCGGCTTTTGAGGCCACACCCAATAAATGGTGTGTTGCACTGCCTCCGATCATTTATACATATCATACACACACTTGGTACCAGTGTCACCACATTTAGCACATCATAAATAACATCGCATCACATATAACATTATCAAGTAGCCCAATAACAGTTCATATATATTTTCTAGAAAATAGTTCATGTTACACTTTTCATGCATAAAATGTTATTTTATTTAGTTCAAGAGATAACCTGGGTTTGCCTTTGAAAGCATTACGTATAAAATGCACCGGGTCATTATTCATGAAAATATTAGCACAAGATAGCCCACTTACCTTGATCCTCAAATTCTCCTTCAACACACATAGCGATGTGTAGCGTTCTATAATGCGGTCGATCCCTTGAAAACCCTCTTGGAGTCTTTATATAAAAACCCTACATTAGCATCACATAATAACCTAGTTAGAATAATTCTAACTATCAGTCATCCTTAGAGTCTAAACTCCCAAAACTCCTTTATCCTAACCGTGTGACCCTCTTATAAGACCATAATGGAACCCAACCTATCCAATCAAGAACCTAAGTAAAATCAACACTAATGAGCTAACAACATTAATCCCAATCAAGGCTAAAAACACCCAATCGAATAAATCCCTATAATCGGCCAACCACAAAAATACCTATCCACACTTGGTCGTCACCATAATTGATACCCCATAACTAATACCTAACCGGCTACCTTTAAATCAAGGCATTAAAGCTCTATTTGTTAACAACCCAAGTGTTATCAAATAATTCATCAAAGAACACTATAATTGATCAACAACCTATAAGCACCAATAAATAATCAAACCAATGCTAAACCCTCAATATTTGGCCACAATAATTAACCCTCACAAGGCAGCCCTTATTCCTGAAAAATCACCAATAATCAACAACCCAAATGCCAATAAACAACTATCTCAAACAAGTGATTAAAAACCAACCCTAAGCATGTCCTATCCATTATAAAATCCCCAAAATTACAATCTAACAAAGTGAGGAGATTACCTAGCAATTACGCCGGAAAGGCCACTGCCCGTCGCCGGAAAACGCCACTGCCCTCTCTCTCTTTAGCTCCGTTTCTCTCTCACTCACTCTCTCATGGCTGGCTGGGCAGAACAGCCCTCTCTCCTTCTCCTTCTCTCTTATTTCTGGTCTGGTTTGGGCAGAGAAAACACAGCTCACCTCTCTTTCTAACTCTCGGGTCTGGTTGGGCAAGGGAAAACATCCCTCTTTCTTCTCTCTTCTTCCTCTTCTTCTCCTTCTTTCTCTCTCTCGGTTTCCTCTCAAACTCTCTCTGGTTTTCACGCAAGGCAGGGAGCAAGACAATCCCTGCTTCTTATATAATGAGGGGGAACGGTCCCCCTTCTTCACGCGTGGCCAGCAAGCACGCAGGTAGCGTGCCTGATTGCTGTTTGGCAGTACCTCTTCCTCCCTTCGGTCCCTTGTCCCTTTGTTGATTCTCTCACACACGCCACACTCTTCCTCTTCACTTCACGGGTTTGCTGCCCTTCCACGCGTGGAGGGCAGCCTGCACTTCTATCTCTTTCTGCCACACTCTCTCACACACGCCCAAGCCTTTCTCTCACACACGCTTGGTCTCTCTCACACACACGAACATTTCTCTCTCCCTCGCTGGTTTCACGCATGAACACCCAGCTTTTCCTTTCTTTGTTTTCTTGTCCCAGCACATATCTCCCTCACACACACATTTCTCTCTCTCTTTCACTCTTTCTGCCGAGTTCGTGAGAAAGGCTGCATGGTCTCCCTTTTACACCCACCTACTCCTTTGTCTCTTTCTCTTTTCTTCATGCAGGTTTCTCTCTCTCCTTGTCTTTCACGCATGCCTCACACTCTCTTCCATGTTTAGTCCTTTCTAGCGCATATTTCTTGTTTTTCTTCCCTTCTACATGCACACGTGAAGGCTATAGCACTCTTAGAAATTTCCTTCCTAAAATGCCCTTACCCTAATTCTATACCTTCCAAAATTACCCTTCCTTTCTTTGTCTTTTCCTTTTGTCTTTTGCATATCTTTCTTTGTGTTTTTCTCCACATCACTTGAAAGCTTAGAGCACTCTTGGAATTTCCTTTCCTAAAATGCCCCCTAGCTACTTCTTGGTCTTACGAAATTGCCCTTCCTAGTTCCTTAAATTACAAAAATGCCACTTGTCATATTACCAATTTCGTCTCTTTCTCTTTTTGTGGTTTAATCAAATAAATCTAAGAACACTAATTAAACCCTCTAATAGTACTATAGAAAATTAAAGCTTATAATTATCTCCTCATTAGCAAATCCGGATCTCTTAACATAAAATCACCAAATTATGACAAACGTCGAATTATCTTTAAATTATTTCCTTTAAAATAGAGAAATAATTTTCGGGGTATTACATCACCCCCCAAGATAAGTTAATTTGTCCTCTATGCAATGGAGAAGATGATTCTCTTTCTCACCTCTTTTCAGATGCTTTTTTGCTAGGATCACTTAGAGTTTCTCACCTTGGCCTCTTGATTCACTAAAATGGGCTTCTCTTAGCCTATCAGATTGGAACAAAGACATTTTAAACCCTCACTTTTTTTGGAATTCCTTTTGCAGATTCTCACTCTTTCCAGATCTTTGCTGCTGTGATGTGTGATGTGATGTGGTTTTCCAAAAACCAAGCAGTGCATAAAGGAGTCATTCTAGAGGTTCTTAAGTTGGCTGAAAATATAAGAAGGGTCTCCTCCAAACATATAGCAGCATGGTCACAAAAGCAGAATCCTAGGAAACAAACATGGACCAAGCCTCCTTAAGACTGGTGCAAGGTTTCTTTCAAGGCTATCATCAGAAATTTCTTCTCCATTCAAGTAGCTGTGTGCAGAAACAACAGGGGAGAGATAAGGCAGATTTTAACTCAAATGAGGTCCCTTGCAGCCAGGAGAATGGAGAAGCCCTAGCAGCCAAGCTAGCAACTGAGCTAGCTTCCTCTATGCAGCTGAAAAAATTCATCTTGGAAGGAGAATCATCCACTGTTATAGCAGCTCTGCATAACTTAGTTTCTAGCTTAGATTCTAACTTTAACTAGGTCATAAAGGACACTTTACTTAGTTTTTCAGACTCCTCTCTTTAGGAGGCTAGAAAAATTTTCAGAAATGAAAATTTATGCGCCCATTATGTGGCTTATAGGGCCGCGGCAAGGGTTCCCCCGGGCTGCATTCCCTCCTTATTCTCCCCCCCCCCCCAGTTCAATCCCAATTTGTAGTGAAAAAGATCCACCTCCCTGTACTCCTCATTAGTCAGGTCTTTTTGTCTTTTGATTTGTAGCTTGCTGTGCAGTTTTTGCTGCCTGCTAGCATTTGCTTTGCTGGTTTGTAATTTGGCCTGATGTTTGCTGCCTTAAGCTTGCATGCAGGTCTTGTTTTTTATGTTTGTATGGTTTGTTACAAAAAAAAAAAAAAAAAGAAGAAGCCACCAAGGAGTCCACATAAGCCCAAATTTTTAACACATTTCCATTCTCATATATGGACCAACAATTGACTTACGATGAGCCGAGGGGGCAGCTAATGAAATGGACCAATGACAATGGTTTATATACAAGTGCTTATCATTCCTTCAAAATTGGGCTTAGTTAATTTAAGCACTTGACTGTCAATTATAAGCAAGCATTAAAGATTATAAGTATGTATAATTGTAACTTACAAGTAACGTGACATGACAAACATTAAAGATTTATTCAATTCGCGAGTCTTTAAAATTAACTTTTGAAGGGAGATGGGTTTTCGTGATATAATTATGGAGGGAGATGTCTTACAAATTGTCAATGCAGTCAACATGGTGGGCAAAAATTTGAGTAAGTTTTGGCTATTTTATCGATGGTATTAAAGATGAGTTGCGCTAGAGATTGTGGATAATTGCACATGTGAAGAGGGAAATGAATTTAGCTGCCCATAGCCTTGCTAAGGAGGCTATTTTAGATGTCCACTACAAGAAATTTACTCATCAGGGGCGACCTCATCAACGTCGACTGTAGAGTGGACACTAACAATCAACCCAAAAGATAAGTATTAGCGTCCACTTTAGAGTGGACGCTAATATATTGGCGGGAATTATACCAGAGGCGGGAAAATTATTAGAGGCGACAAAATAATTATTAGCGTCGACACTAATAGTTTATTATCAGCGTCCACTACAAGTAGACGCTAATAATCCTATATAATAATAATAATAATAAATTGAAACTATCAGCATCCACTTTTAGTGGACGCTGATGATAGGTCATTAGCGTCCACTAAAGCTCTAGTAGAAAAATAATAATAATAGTAATAAAACTAAACGACCAACAACGTTCACTAAAAGAACTAAACGACACTAATGCTCTTGTAGGAAAATTAAAAAAGAAAAAACAAATAAAACTAAATGACCAACAACATCCACTTTAGTGGACACTGATGACAGATCATTAGTATCCACTTGTAGACAATCAAAACGGAAGTCAAGTGGGGTTGTAATTGTATATACACTACTATATAGCTGCTAGCTACTAAACGCAATATGGTAATTGTCATGCTGAAACCCCACTTTGATGCTGAAATACAAAGAAAATTTCATTGAAATTAAAGCCACCGCTTCTATGAATTTTGCAAGACCTAGCTAGAGCTCTCAGCCTCTCCTTCCTCAATTAATTATATAGTTGGGTGGCCATGTCAATGCCAAAAGCAAGGTTACATCAAAATTGACGTTGAGCATTATTGAGCGACAATCCGTAAGGTGAATCTTTTAAACTGATCATGATATTAATTTGTCCATCTATATCGACTCCCAAGTCAATGGCATTCATCAATATTGACTCATCCAAGCCAATGTGTACGTAAAAATCAAGCAATAGTATCCCCGCGGCCGGCCACCAAGTCAATTTTTAAGTCTCCTGGCCTGTCTGATATATTTTTAATGTAACTCTTCTTTTTCCTTTTTAATATTTATTTCATTCACTATTTTTTGAAATCTTTTTTCTTTTTTTGTTTCTAATTTCTATCATTCAAATTTAGAATATCGCCCAAGTCTAATTGAGACCATTAACTAAAGAAATTAAAAGTATGCTCTCAACAAACTAAAAGATTAAAGGGTCAAGTCTACTTAACACCCTCAAACTATCACCCCAATGACAATCTATTCTCTAAACTCTATCAATTACGACAATTTATCTCTCAAACTATCAAAATAATGGCAATGTACCCTCCAATGCTAGCAAAATGATGAAATTACTCCTATAAAATTTTAAATAATACAAAAATACCCTTAAAATTTGAAAAAAAATAAATAAATTTTAGTATTTTTATTTTTATTTTAGTAAGGGTAATTTCGTCATTTTTTAAAATTGGGGAGGTACGTTGTCATTGTTTTGATAGTTTATGAGATAAATTGTTGCAATTGATAATTTGGTGAATAGGGGGTTAAGTGGACTTTGAAGGGGTCAAAGTTATAATTTTTTTTTGGGAAAAATCAAATATATTTCTTAGATTTTCATGAGATTTCAAAAGATTTTCAATTACGATAATTATGTCATGGTTGTAACTTGTAATTAATGCTTTTGTTTTCTATTCTTAAAACAAATTCGTTAACAAACAACTCAATCGGCTGGGATTACACCTAATGAAGCAGATGCCACTAGTTTGAATCCCCCTCCCCCTTTTATGTGGACATGTCAAAAAAAAAAAAAGGATTTTTGGTAGCATGCACAATATGTACATAAGCTTGGGTTGAATCATTTTCTCTTGTAGTGATTTCATTTTCACTTGTCATTAATTAATTGTTAGTGTGATGGATCACATGCGCCATTGATGATGTTTTGAAAATGTGTAAGTGGGAATATTGGAAATTATAGAAAGCAATAATCATGAAATAAGTATGGACGAATAACGACTTTAGTGGGCAAAGGGCTATCCACTTTGCATTCTGCTTTTCATTTTTCTTCCTCGTCAATGACTTTATTGAGCTCCAGACTCTTTGTGTGTGATGGAAATCCCATTTTCATTGATTTTTTTTAATCTTAAATTGTTCGGTTTCTTTTGAAGTTGGTCAAGATCTAATTCTTTAGAAATTCTCTTACTCTTGATGAACCCATTATAGTGGGTTGCGACTTTTATTGGCTGCATTCTCAAGTGACTCATGCATGCTTATAGCTATAAGAACTATAAGATGTGCACTGGTTGGCTTGTTGGCCCCTAGACAATTATATTTCATGCTATATATGTAGCTATAATTGTTTGCTTATTTATCTATGATAAACTAACATTTATCCCCAAAAAAATCTCATTATTAGGAGGGTGTTTGGCAAACAACACTGACCCTCATGGCACTATTCATCTTTAAAAAAAATTTAAAAATGAAAATAATGACTGACATAAGGAAATAAAAAAGTGGTATTAGAAAGTGAAAAAATTTTGTTTTGTTGTGATTTTTTGAATGGTAATAAAAAATAAATTAAGTGATATAAAAAGTAAATGATGTGATATAAAAGTGAGAATATTTTAATGTTGATTTTTTTGAAAAAAAAATGAAGTGAATAATGTGGTGGAATGTTGTGTACATAGTTTAATAAACAAGGCCTAGTAAACAACTCTAGATAATTGATATAGGGAAGTAGTAGAGATTATGGGTATTGGATATTTGATAATGTTATAATGATATTTTTTTGTTTGTATAGTAAATTTTGTGAATTATATATTTATTTGTAAAGTTGACAAATGTTGACAAAATAATTATTAGCGTTGACAAATGTCAACGCTGATAGTTTATTATCAGCGACAAATGTCAACGCTAATAGTTTATTATCAACGACAAATGTCAATGCTGATAGTTTATTATCAGTGTCCACTACAAGTGGACAGTAATAGTCCTATATAATAATAAAAAAAATTGAAACTATCAGTGTCCACTTTTGTGGACACTGATGATAGGTCATTAGCGTCCACTTTAGTGGATGCTAATGCTCTAGTAGAAATTTTTTTTAAAAAAAATTAATAAAACTAAACGACCAACAGCGTCCACTAAAAAGTGGACGCTGATGACAGATTAAAGTGGACGCTAATGCTCTTGTAGAAAAATAAAAAAAGAAAAAAACTAATAAAACTAAACGACCAACAACGTCCACTTTAGTGGATGCTAATGCTCTAGTAGAAAAATAAAAAAAAAATAAAAAACTAATAAAACCGCCCACTTTGAAAGTGGACGCTGATGATAGGTCATCTAATGTTCTTGTAGAAAAATTAAGAAAAAAAGAAAAGAAAAAACAAATAAAATTAAAATGACAGATCATTAGCGTCCACTTTCAAAGTAGACACTGATGATAGGTCATTAGAGTGGATGCTAATGCTCTAGTTGAAAAATAAAAAAGAAAAAAAACTAATAAAACTAAATGACCAACAGCGTCATCATGACAGATCATTGGACGCTAATGCTCTTGTAGAAAAAAAAATAAAAATAAAACTAATAAAACTAAACGACCAACATCGTTCACTAAAAATGGACATTGATAACAGATCATTAGCGTCCACTTTCAAAGTGGACGCTGATGATAAGTCCTTAGAGTGGACGCTAATGCTCTTCTAAAAAAATTTAAAAAAAAAAAGAAAAAGAAAAAACAAATAAAACTAAACGACCAACAGCGTCCACTTTCAAAGTGAACTTTGATGATAGGTCATTAGTGTCCACTAAAGTGGACGCTCTTGTAGAAAATAAAAAAAGAAAGAAAAAACTAATAAAACTAAACGACCAACATCATCCACTTTTGTAGACGCTGATGACAGATTATTAGCGTCTACTTTCAAAGTGGACGCTGATGATAGGTCATTAGTGTCCACTAAAGTAGACGCTCTTGTAGAAAAATAAAAAAAGAAAAAACTAATAAAACTAAACGACCAATAGCGTTTGCTAAAAGTGGACGCTAATGCTCTCATAGAAAAAAAAAATAAATAAAAAATAAAACTAAACGACTAATAGCGTCCATTAAAGTAGACGCTGATAAGAGATCATTAGCGTAGTGGACGCTAATGTTCTTTTAGAAAAAAAAAAAAAACAAAAAAAAACAAAACTAACTAAATGACCATCAGAAATGAAAAATAATAATAATAAATAAATACAAAAACGAATGACATGAGAAAAAAAAAAAATTGGGGCAATTCTATTGACCCTACATATATAATAGAAAAAGTTATTTCCCAAAAATTTACTTCCGATAATATGTCATTATTTCTTTTATATAAATTATTGATGAATTTTTTATTTTTATTTTTCTATTTTCTATTCTTACTTTATATAAAAAATAAATATTTANAAAAAGAAAAAACTAATAAAACTAAACGACCAATAGCGTTTGCTAAAAGTGGACGCTAATGCTCTCATAGAAAAAAATAAATAAATAAAAAATAAAACTAAACGACTAATAGCGTCCATTAAAGTAGACGCTGATAAGAGATCATTAGCGTAGTGGACGCTAATGTTCTTTTAGAAAAAAAAAAAAAACAAAAAAAAACAAAACTAACTAAATGACCATCAGAAATGAAAAATAATAATAATAAATAAATACAAAAACGAATGACATGAGAAAAAAAAAAAATTGGGGCAATTCTATTGACCCTACATATATAATAGAAAAAGTTATTTCCCAAAAATTTACTTCCGATAATATGTCATTATTTCTTTTATATAAATTATTGATGAATTTTTTATTTTTATTTTTCTATTTTCTATTCTTACTTTATATAAAAAATAAATATTTATTTATTTATTTTAAATAAAATAAATTTTCCAATTAAATTAAAATGCTCAGAAAAATTGTTTTTTATTTTTTATTTTTTTATATATTATTATTGAAGTTTTCTATTTCTTATTCTTATTTAAATATTTGATTGGTTGTCATAGGATCAAATATTCGATCAAACATTCGATCGATTATAGTGAATTAGTTCGATTGATCGTAGTAAAATCAAATGATTGATTCAACATCTGATCGATTCTAGTGAATTAGTTCGATTGATCGTGATACAATCAAATTATCGATCATATTTGACACATTTGAATGTTTGATCGAATATCTGATTACTCTTAGTGTACTATCCTAATCGATCATGATAAGATCAATCGATTGATCATTGGTTCAATTGATCATGGTAATCTCAATCAATCGATCAAAGTGCATTAGTGTGATCGATCGTGATACAATCAAATAATCGATCCAATTTAACACAATTGAATGTTTAATCGAACATCCGATTACTTTTAGTGCATTATCCTGATCGATCATGATAAGATCAATCGATCAATCCTAGTAAATTAATATGATTGATCGTGATAGGAGCATTTAATCGATTGAACATCCAATCGATCATCCGAACAATCCTAGTGCATTAGTCTGATTAAGCTTGATAGAATCATTCGACCATTCGAACATCCGATATTATCATTGTGCATTAGTTTGATCAATTATAATAATAACATATGATCAATCCTTGCGCATTAGTCTGCTTGATTTTGATAAGCATTCTATATATATTATAAGAGCACCCCTACATTTTTTTCTAATTCTTTACTACAAAAATAGTAAAGTTGTACCTAATTACCTATAGTGAATTAGTTCGATTGATCGTGATAGGATCAAATGATTGAAATAATTGAAATTGAATGTTTATTTTTATTTCTATATATATATATTTTTAAAAAAACTTAATGGGCAAAGTCGACGCTGATATTTAAACTACGCCGTTTTTGTCCAAATCGTAAGGCGGGATCAGTTGGCTCGATGGGTGAAATTTTCATAACAAAAATTTTGTATCTCCCCCCTTTTTTTCTTGTTGACCTCTCTAACACATTCCTCTCATCTAGTCACCTTATCCCCCTTCTGCACAATACCAGGAGTGAGAGAGAGTGCAGAGAGCTAGAGAGAGAGAGAGAGAGCGAGAGAGAGAGAGAGACGGACAACATGAGAGAAACAGATGAGACAGAGAGAGAGAAGCGATTCAAAGTGGGTCGTCAGAGCGAAGGGCCTGGTGTCAGCATGTGTAGCGGAACAACGCCAGCACCGTCAATTTCCAAGCCCATAAACGTGTGGGTAGGTAAGCTTCTAGTGATTTCTCTACAGTTATTTTAAATTTTATAGAATTGTTCTTGTTGGTATTTTGGTTTATTTGAAGGTTTGTGGAAGGAGATGGAGTTTAGTGTTTAGGGTTGGCGGAATGGTGTTTTGTGAGAAGGGGTGAATAATTGAGTTAATTTTAAGGAGGAATTGCACCCGAAATACAGAATGAATTTTGGTTTAATTTTAAGGATTAAACCAATTGTCTGGTCGTTTCTATCAAATCTTAAAAATCTGTCACAACTCTTGTGTATATATTCGTGTAGATGGGCATTTGCTTCCTCTATACAGGTGGAATGATTTACAATGTATAATGTATGAATGACAATTGCTAAATTAGAATTAAAATATATATGAAAAGGAATTTTCTTTAAAGGACAATCTATTGCTAAGTTATTCGGACTGCATTACAACTTACAATGTATGCATGGGAAATAAATAACCAATAGAAGCTTATAAAGTGTATGCATTCAACTCTGCTCAAATTCATTTCAAATTTAGTGTTATACTATTAGTAAAACGAAATGGAAAGTTAAAAGGCTAATGAGGTGATGGAAATGATTATGACAGCAGCAATTTTGTTTATGTTTTGAGTTTTCAGAACTTTATTTGTTCTTATGATAAATTTTGTGCCTCAAGATCCTTAGTCACCTACAGCTTGCATTGCATTGTAGTTTCAGGTCAGAACTTTGAGTGTCTTGCTTGTGAAGGTGTGTGGTTCTATGATGAGGGTTCCTTTATCTACATGACTAATTGACCTTCATTTTCATTAGTTTCCTACATTTTGACAGATTTTGGTATTTTGACAGATAATTATTTTTTCATGCATGCTTAAGAACCAATAATTATCTTTACATTTTCTCTATTTGCATTTGAATTTCTTCTGTCATCCAATTCTACAAATATCATGCCCTTGTCCATCTGTATTATTAATTTAATTGGGTCTTTCATTTTTTCTGATGATATGATATGTTGTTCTCTTCTCGGTATTCAGGGCCTTAGGTACTTTTTCTGGACATTTTGAATAGCTCCACAATGGTTCTCACTATGCAACTCCTTATGGTGATTTGTAATTGATGCTTTCATTCTTCATGTTTAAGATCTTTTTATACCATTTTTTCAGGTAAGTTCTCTAAAAGCGGGGTATAGGAGGTTTTGGCAATGATGTGAAAGATACTAACATTCCCCCAGAAGCGTGGAGATACTACTCGCTGACTAACAGGCCGGAGGTAAATTGTGTTGATGAGGCTTATGGTGACTTTTCATTAATTCACTTTAGTTGCAAAAAATAATGGATTTGCTTTCATTAGGTTTCAGACCCTTTGTTTACATGGGCAGACTTACAAGCAAAACTAAATACTGAGCTACTGAATAATTTGGGCAATTTCATCACCAGAGTATTGAGTTTCATTGCCAAACCTCCAGGTCAGTAAGCTGCTTGCAGACATCAAATCTTTTTAGTTCCCCATCCAGACAGTGTTTGGCAAGTCTCAAGATTTAATTTACTTAAATATTTTGATATGAAGCTTTTGGGAAGTGGTTGTGGGGATTTCCCATGAGTGCCAGCGATTCTCCTTTTCACTTGTCATTTGTTGACTGTTTGATGCTGCCTTTTTCTTGTATCTGTGGTGAAATTTGAATACAGCTTGGTAAATGATACATCCAGATTTTGGAGCAAAAATTACTTTTAAAAATTCATTTATATACTCTGTCATTGAAATCAAAAATTTTTAGCAAGATAATCTATGAGATCTCATTGATAAAATGTGTAAATAATTATGCGCCGAATATTGGGATGTATGCATCTATACTTTTAGTAACTGCAGAAAGATTTTCTATAACTTTGGACTAAAAGTGCAGTGAATATTATATAATCAGAGTAAAAGACCTTATTTAGTATTCATGTGTCTTTGCATCCTTATTCATTTAGTATCACTACTTGACCTTTTGGATCTTGATATCATGAATGAAATTTTGCATTCCATGAGTTCCTACTGCAGTCAATGTACAACAGAAACTTCATGCAGACACTTATTGCTTACCTTTCTTTCCTTCCATAAGTCATATATTCTCCCTTTTTTATGATATGCAGGACTAGGATATGGATCTATCATTCCTGATGCTCCAGGGTTGGAATCGCATCTCTTGACAAAATCATTGGCAACAAAAATTGGTGATTTTGTGGAGCATTATGTAGAAGCAATGGAAAAGGTGATTAAATAGAGTTATGTGCAATTTAGTTTTTATGCAAAGGAATTTTCTATTTACAGTATTTTCTGTGAATTGTTTTACCAAGAAGGGGGAATATCCATTTATCATGTGACAGGTTAAACTAAAGCAGGCATTGCAAATTGGAATGAGCATCTCTAGTGAGGGGAATGCATATCTGCAAGTAAGCTTGTTAAAGGCTGAGTAGTTATTTAATTTATGGTGTTTGCAAATTTTATTTCTGCTATCTTCAATCGCTATTTGTTCATCAAATCTTTTATTGTGTAGGAGAGCCAATTTTGGAAGCTTTACAAACAAAACCAAGCTTCCTGCTCTGCTGTTATGAGAACTTCAGTGGGGCTGGTTTATCTTCTTGCATGTTTATTAGAACCTTTCATGCCTTCATTTTCTCCAAAGGTATGCTTCACATCCTGCATTCAACACCCTTTATATTAAAAGGTACCTTCCAAATGGTTATCTCAAGCTGTTTGTTTCACCATCAAATGCTTCTGCTTTTTCTTCTTTTTACACTCAAGGTGCTGAACCAGCTTCATTTGCCTCCTGAAACACTGCTTTCACTTAGTGATGAAACTGGAGATCTTGAAAGGGCAAGAAAACATTGGGAAATTCTTTTTGACGCTTGTTCAGCCTTTCTTATTTTAATGCTTTTTTGGTTTGCTATGTAGGCTGTTTGACTTGTTGCCATACGAAGGAAGAGCAACAAGTGCCACCTGGTCTGCTCACTGGCATAAGTTTTAATTTTTCTGCTCAGACAGAGATAGTAATTACTTTTAATTGGTTGATGCTTTAGTTGTTTATTTGGTGGTTTGCCAGTGCTTGTTAATTGATCTTCTTAATTCCAGATTGTAACTCATGGAGAACTTCTGGTATACCTATATGTACCATTTTTTTTCCCTTTTTCTGTTTTCCATTGGAACTTCATCAAGTGTTAATGTTTGGTACTGGGTCCACATTGCATGGTTCAGAGGCATCGAAGAGTTCAGAGGTGCTGAAGAGAAAGGCTAGAGCTGAGAGGTTTCATTTCATGTGTTTTAATAAATTATTTGTATGTATTGAAGTATAATTTTGTAAAAACTTAGTTATACACTTTTTTGTTCTCCCAAGTTTGGGTTTCAGGATTCGTCTGTGGCTACTGATGAGGAAGCAAAGAAGAAAGCTACTCCTGATGAGGAATCAAAGAAGAAGGCTACTCCTGATGTGGAAGCAAAGAAGAAAGCTACTACTGATGAGTGATGAAGAAGAAAGTTCGGCTTAATCATGATCATGTGGCTAAGTAGGTTTTGTGAGTTTATCATCATCTGATCCAAGATTGGTAGTGTTAAAATGTGCTGTATTTTTTTGCTTTTAGTGAATGTTTTTATGCTAGAACTAAGTAAATTAGGATATGGGCCCTTTAAGCAAAGGAAATACGCAGATTGTGCTCTATTCTGGTTGAATTGAACTTGGATTTAGGATAATTTTCATCTTTGCAGTTTTAGATTAGGTGTCAACTTTTGACAGTAGGACCGGTAGTGCACTCAATCTAGAACTAGATGCATAATTGCTTGTGCTCTGCTGAGATCAGGACTTTGTGACTGGCATGCATAATTTAATATGTTTTCTGAGCCGTATTTGAGTGTGTTTCCACCTGAAAAGGGTGAGGGAACAAGAGAAGAGAACTTGTATTGGCTTTGAACTATTCTGCATTTGTTCTGCTCTCCAAGTGGGTTTTGTCTCATGTCTTATTTGATGATAGTGCAACACAAACATATTTTTATCATACTAATCATGGATTAGATATTACTAACTCAAGCTTGTTATGTCTTACCATTTACTCTAGTGTGAGTTAAGCTCGAATACGACATTAAGTTGAGCTCGAATATGACATTAAATATTTCCTAAAACAATTCAAAGGTTTTTGATCCTTTTGGTTGCCTTTTTGCTATTCTTTTGTCATGAATTTTTATTGTTTCTTTTCATTAGGATCATTTATATATCTTTTGAATATGATTTCGTCTTTTAAAATTGTTTCCTTTTTTTTTTTTTTCAAAAAATAAAAACATTATTAGGGTCCAATTGACCCTAATTTTTTTTTTTTTTTAGTTTGTTAGGACCATTAGCGTCCACTTTTGTTTGGACGCTAATGGTTATTTTATTTTATTTTAAAATTTTTTTAACACTCATTAGCGTCTTCTTTGTTTGGATGTTGATGATTGATATATATATTTTTTTAAGACTCATTAGCGTCCACTCGAAAGTGGACGTTGATGGTTTGTTTGTTTGTTTGTTTGTTTTTAACCATAAAGTGGACGCTAATAGTGCAACTATCAGCGTTCACTTTTGTTTGGACACTGATGGTTGATTTTATTTTATTTTTTAATTTTTTTGAGACTATTAACGTCGACTTTGAGTGGACGCTAATAGTGCAACCATCAGTGTTCACTCAAAGTGGACGCTGATAATGGAGCACTAGCGTCGACAGTGGACGTTGATAGTGGAGCACTAGCGTCGACTCTACCTTTCGTCCACTCCAGCATTAGCATCCACAATATACAACTTTTAGCGTCGACAAAGTGGATGCTAAAAGGTGATCATTAGTGTCCACTTTTATGTCGACGCTAATGATTTCATTAGGGTCGGACAATTAACGTCCAACCCATTGGCATCCAAAAGTTGACGTTGTCAATAGCGTCCACTTTAGGACTTTTAGCGTCCAAAAAAAGTCGCACCTAAAAACCTAATTTCTTGTAGTGGTCATAGATAAAATTTGGGTTAATAAAACTCCAAATTGCGTCCATGTATTGTAACTAAGGAGCTTTTTGCCCCTACTTGATTGACTTGATCAATAGTCTTACATTTGTTCCAAAAAAAAAAAGAAAACAAAAAAACAAAAAGATTAACTTTTGAAAGGGCGTTAGGTCGTTATAATTTTTACTATAAAGATATTACAAAATTGATATTACAGTGCATAATTTATGAAATAATTAAGCAAATTTAAGTACTTATTAATTTCTTCAAATTATTTTATTTATTATAAATTACCACATTAATTTTAAAATTGACTTTAAAATAAAAAATTGTATTGCGTCATATATATATATATATATATATATAACTTCAGAGTTCTTGGGGAGGTACTAAAAGAGTGCCCACGTAAATATATAAATTTCAATAAATGGGGGGATTGAAAAGTTGACACTAGCTTTGATTAATTGAAATGTACGCATTCAAAGCTGGTTGATACTAGTTTTGATTGATTGATGAGGAATGCTATACTTTCTAAAAAAAATATTTTTAAAATTTGTTCTTCAAATAGTGCGTGCAAACACCTCCTTAATATTTAAAGTCTTTTACTTTAATATATCGAACTTTTATTTTGTTTCAAATATCTCATACTGTTAAATATTGTAGTTAAATTAAACAGTAAAATGAGTAAAAAACCTTTATACCCTTAATTTTTTTTTTTAAAATTCAAAATTTGCCATTCTAACCAAGAGTTTTCTTTTAAAAAAATTAATAAAAAATAAGGGTATTTTAATAATTTTACATCCCTCTATTTGGATTTAACAGAAAATCTTAACAGAAGGGAGAAAGTTGAAGGAAATCAAAGTGAGACTTTAAATATTATGAGGGTGTTTGCAAAAAGCACGTAAATTCATAGAGGTAAGTGAAGTTCCCCTTTTGGAAAAGTGTGGCATTTCACTTGATTGATTGGATAAATGTGTCAAAAGTAGAGCATGCAACAATTGGATTTCTCATTAGCGATTTGATTTGTTATACAATTATACAGGACATTGCAGCATGAAATTGGTCTATAGCCTCCTCTTGCCGAAGGATTATGTTTTTTTTGATACAGAAGTACTGATAATGGTGGCACTAATCACTTCCTTAAGAAGTTTTATTGACTTGAATAAATCCTGCACTGCCTTAATTACTGCTACGCAAAGTGAATATAACATATTTGATTTCTTTCTCAGAAACTAATTCAGACCCTATACCTACCATACATTTTGCTGGAAGCTTATTCTTTGTCAACTGAAATACTTGAACCAATGCCAATAGACAAGCTGCTTATCTCATCACAACCGAACAACGAACTCTATTTCGTCCCTACTCGATCACCCTGCAGGTGTCACCCACCTTGCCCCACTTAAGCAATAGCAAAGTAAGAAAAGCTCTTTGCACTTACAAAACAATCAATAAAGAAGCTCCCCCCTTCCTTTTTCTTAGTTTCCACATGTGCCTTTAGCTTCGATTTAGTCCGACCAAGAAGAGTGTGCAAGAGAGAGAGAGAGCTAGCTAGCTAGGGAGAGAGAGAGAGAGAGAGTGATGGAATGTTTTCTTCAAACGAGAGAAGCAATGTTCAAAGTTGATGAGACAGGAACCAAATGGCAAAGGCATTTGATTCTCATAAGTTACAAAGCTTCGTTCACAGTCTACAGTACCCTCTCTTTCGTCTGAGTCTCTAGGCCATAGATAAACATGGCAATTGTTGTTATTATTATATGCAAAAAAGTCAGCTCATATTTTCTTAAACCATGAGTAGATGAGACAGCTAGCTAGCACCGTGTTGCACTGCGAGTAAACCCTGCAATTTCGGCTGTAGAACCTTATAAATCACAAGCCATATTTAGCCTGGCATGGATGCCTCTGATTGGCCGCTAGTCTTTCGCCAAATCTAGGCTGAACATGGGAAGGATCTTTTGTCTAGATGGGTTTCCCTGATAACCCTCTCTCTTTTTTGCCGGAAAATGGCGAGGGGAAATCTTGGTGCACTGAGATTTCCTTTCTATCAAGTAATGGGGCTGTGTAAATCAAAGCTTCATTCAATGTCACGGAATTGGGTAGCACAGCTCAACCACCTGCCACTCTTTCCCCTTATTCTGTATTTAATGGAGCACAATTAAAATTTATCACTTAAAATAATGATTTATGTAGAAGGGCCCAGAACCCTTTGATCAGTTGTAGTGTGGGTGCTTTTAGCGCTTGAATTTATGGTTAGCAATTCCATAAAGAAAATTCTCAAAGGTGGAGAAGGCAATCAGAATGTTGCCAAAAAAAAAAAAAAAAAAAAAAAAAAAAAAAGGTTNAAAAAAAAAAAAAAAAAAAAAAACAGGTTGTAACAACACATGATAAACATTATAAGTACTAATAAAAGAAACTTTAATTATTTTAACTTAACTCCTGTGAGACTACAAGGTTGTTGTACAGTGGTGAATGAGACATCAATTGGGGAAGTGGGACAAAGAATAACTAAGATTGGATGTATTTAAGGTCCAAATCCCAATCTAGAATTCCTGTTAAACTAAAAAATGAGTAATTTTAGAAGTTCTTGTGTCCATCTTAAGTCCCTCAAAAAATGACGTGGTTATTAAAATTACTATTTGCTCAAAATTTAATAATGATCAATCACAAGTTCAATGATAACATTACTCCTAAAAGCGCTCTACAAAGAAAGCCAAAGGTGGAGAAGATTTGCTAGAAGAGAACAAAAAGAATGGTGGCATGTGAAAATTCATATTGTAATTGACATCAAATTGGCATTTTTTTTGTTAGGATAGGATTCTATTTACCAAAGATTTGCACAATATTCGACCCGTTAAAGTTGTGTCACATAATTAGGTGTGTAAATTGGAAATGGATAGCAATTCCCTCTATGTATTGGTAGGAGGAATATATACCCTAAACCGTATTTAGAACACAAAACTTTAAGAAAGGGTTGGCCCTAAGATCGAAGACATGACCTTCGAAATCTTCCTTGACACAATGGGTCAATAATCTTTTTATTTTAATTAAGGGAAAGCACCTTTTTTTTTTTTTTAAAAAAAAAAAGGCACTTGTCAGCTTCTTTCACTTCTTCTCTTTCTTCAAGGAAAGGTTTAAACATCTTGATAGTTGCCTTCAAAAGGTACAGCACAGGTGCCCCTTTTATTTTTTATCCTCATTAAGCTGACGTTGATTTGCCAATTTTTTTGGTAATAATTGGTGTAGGTGGAAACGGATCCCGTTAGGCAGAATGGTGAGATAAAATTATATTCAAATTTTAAAAAATAGTCCAAAGGGGTAGCTCAATTGGCTGTAAACCATGCCTAATGAAGTGGATGTCACAAGTTCGAATCCCCCCTTCCCCTTCTCATGTGTGGATATGTCAATTTTTTTTTTTTTTTTTTTTTTTTTAAAAAGAATAATTTTGTCCCAATCTCTATATCATTTTGCTTTAATAGAATGGAGAGGATCCATTTCCTTATACTCAGAATTTAACAGTGTAGTCCCCAAGAGATAGTTCAATCGACTGGAATCATGCTTAATGAAACAGATGTTACTAGTTCAAATCCCCCTTCACTCTCTTGTGTGGACATGTAAAAAAAAAAAATTAACGATGTAAATGATGTCATTTTAGATAGCTCATTCTTCCTTCTTATCCTTCTTATAATTATTTACAAAAAACAGAGTCTGTATTTTATTTTATTTTTTTCTTTAAGGTTTGAACCTATCCTATATATATATATACCATGGTCATCACCTTCATTGTTTTATTTTTTTTAAAACATTTCATACTTATTTATTGAAAAAAAGATCGCGAGCAAGATCTCTTACAATCAGAGCATAAAGCTCTGAAGCAAATCATAGTCGAAGATAGAAACTAGTTTTCAGTTTTAATAACAGATCTGCACCAGACAGACTCAATCAAATGCATAGGTAGCTCTCAAAGGTCTGTACCAAAAGCAAATACTCCACAGAGCATCAAGCGGATAGATCTTATTACAAGCAACAAAAACAAGAAGGAAAAACGTACAAAAAAAAAAAGGAAGGAAAAAAATAAATACACGGAAATGGAAAAAGGAACAAAAAAAGAAACCAACATAATACAAGGAAAAAACAACATGAAAGAGCACACTAGGTGAATGCTAGCAGCTGGAAGAAAAGCCGATTGCATGCTTGTCGGAAATTGATGTGGAAGGTGGCGTTGAAAGCTCATCGCAGTGGGGGATGCAAGAAAAGACCCTGCAATGGACGGTGGACGGCAAAGCAGGCGCAGAGGAGATCGGTGGAGCACTCAAAGAATAGGTGTATGGTTTGAGTGAATCCCCTAAGAGCAGCACCCATAAAGTGTGCCAAAACAAGCAAATAAATAACAACAAAAAACAAATAGTCCAAGAAAACAGAAAATTACAGGCAGAACAATGAAAAGAAAACAAAGTCAAATAAACCACAAAATATAAACAAACTACAGCTAGTGAGCCACCGGAAAAACGGCGCAAAAGGTGGGATGGACATGGACGGATCCGGTGAGTAAGGTGGTGGGGTGCAGACACGGACGGATCCGATGAGCAAGGTGGTGGGGCGCGCATCAAGGTGGATCAGACAGAGGATGGTAGATCGAGCATAGACAAACCTGATCCAAAGCCAAGCCCGACCTAGAAAAAGACGCAACAGATAATGGTGGTGGAGGAGGATGACAGCATGGTGGAGAAAAGCAAGTCAAGTACAGCAGAAAAAGGGAGAAGGGTTATGCCAGAAAACGGAACAAAGGAGGGAAAGGGGTGGCAGGGGAGGGGAAAAACCGCAAAAGCCAAAGGGGGAGGGAGGAGGTAAAGGAGCTAGTGGCATCAGGTAAATAGGTTAGCTCACAATGCAAAGATGGCAAGGGGAGGAGGGAGGCAGCAACGACCATCCCTCCTCCCCTAACCTGGGTTTCCCCTTACTTGTGAGTCGTTCAAAGAGAAGAGCTAGGGTTTGGTAGAGGGTTTGCTAGTGTTTACCTTCATTGTTGTTTAGTTTACCATTAATAATTGTTCTCAAGAGATAGCTCAATCGGCTAGAAATTAAGTCTTATGAAACGGAGGTCACTAGTTTGAATCTCCCCTCCCCCTCTTGTGTGGACATGTAAAAAAAAAAAAAAAAAAAGTTTACCAGTAATAATTAGGTTGAGAAACCTATGCATTATCTAGTATATATCAAACAAAATAAAAAGATTAAATACTGAATGGTAATTAAAATTAGGGGAAGTCCACAAACCCCCCTCAAACTATCACTAAATTGACAATGTCCCTCCCAAACTTTCAATTGTGACAATGTCCCTCCCAAATTACCAAAACATTGTCAATGTTCTCCCCAATGACAAAACTACCCTCAGTAAAAAAAATACTAAAACTTCTAGAAAAAAACATAAAACTAAAAAAAAAATTAAAAAAATCCAAAGGGTGAAAAATTAAAAATTAAAAAAAAATCCTTTGTACAAGAAAAAAATGAAAAAATTTCAATTTTTTTTATAAAAATTTATTTATTTATTTTTTGGTTTTATAACTTTTTTAAATAAGAATTTCCGTTTTTAAAAAAAGATAACAATTTCCGTGTAAGAAAATAAAAATTTTCATTTTCTAAAGAAAAATTTCCATTAAAAAAATCATTTTAAAAAAAATTTGTTAAAAAAAAAATCGTTTAAAAAATAATTTTTGCTTAAAAAATATATATTTTTAAAAATCGTTCTTTTTAAATTAAATTTGTTGTTTTTTAAATATATTTTTTTGAGTTTATAGGGGTATTTTTGTCTTATTGAGAAATATATAGGGGTATTTTAATCTTTTTGCTAAACTTAGGGGGAACATTGGCAATGTTTTGGTAGTTTGGGGGGAACATTGTCACAATTGAAAGTTTGGGGGAGACATTGTCAATTGGGTGGTAGTTTGTGGGGGAATATGGACTTTATCCTTAAAATTAACATTTTTCAGCATTTCTTTTTCTAGCATCCTTATGTTTAGTCATTGAAAATTGAATTAGTATGTAAGCCAAGAAAATATATGAGGATAATTTTTTTTTTTAATTTTTTTAATTATACTTTGACACTATATTAAGATATATCTTAATAACGAATTATGCAATACTCAATATACATGCTTAATTATTCGTTATTAAGATATATCTTAATAACGAATTATGCAATTCTTCTCTCCTCCACGTTCACAATAACAGTGCTCGGTGTCTTCTCTGTAGACTCTACCGGTCTTCGTTTTTGGCGGGTTGCTTTTGATCTAGTTTGTAGATTTAGATCCAGATCTAGTCTCTTCAACATTAAATCTGATTGTCTTCTTCAGCTAAGGCCTGTCTTTCGATAGGATGTCTACGATATCGTACTCCTCCGCTGCTGCTTGTAGGTTTTTTATTTTTGTTTTTATTTTATAGTCCTGGCCGTTGGGCTGAGGACGTGAATAATGCTTCTGGCTTTCAGTCGAGAGGGGAATGGTTTGAGTGTGGGTGTTTTGCTCATGCCTGAAAAATGGCTTCCTGTGCCTCCGGAAGGAGTCTGCGTTAGCAGATCTGTTCTATAAACTGAAGATCGGGCTGGGATAACGGATGTTTGAGGTCATAGATTGGTTTTTCATTATAAGATATGTATGTTTTTGACTTTTATGACGTGTAATCTTTTAGCTTCGATTATGATCTTGCAGAATTATATGTTCTGTAATTGTAAGAGCTTTTATGCTTTTGACTACTATTAATGAAATCAGATTGATTTTTCCTAAAAAAAAAAAAAAACACATTCAGTTTTTATTTTTTATTTTTAATTTTTTATAACATTTCTTCGATATTGTTGCGTCTGACATCACTTGGATATGGAGATGGTCATGTGCTTACATGCATACTCGCACCTTCTTAATAACAATGCGTTTTAAAGTCGTGATCATCATAAACCTATTAGAACTACATAGTGAAACAAAAGTCAAAATTTGTGTTTGGAAGTATTTCCAGTGTGTCTCCCATTCTCTCGTCCATCCTAATTAAGAATGGAAAAGATCCTCCTTTATCACATTTTTCTCCTTATCAATTAGAAAAGAAAAGAAAAAATCAAAATTTTAGCAAGTTTATCTTTCTATTAGGGTCTCCACATTGTATAAAGAAATAATTAATGAGTATTATTTTCTACAAGGGTCCATTCAAGGCCATTAATTGTCACTGATTAATTAGATGCATGATTGTTATTTGTTAGATTCCTTTCCATCAATCGGCTTAAAAAGTAAAACCCTTAAAGGCAAGACCTTCATCTTCAAGGTATGTTTGTTTCTTTATAAAAATGGAATAGTCGTTATTAATTGCTTGAGATATAAGTCGTTACGCTACCAAACACAAATCAACTAATACGACACTTTGTTGATGAGTAATTGAGAGGTTCTCCAACCTAAGAATTTCATTCATGAATGTTCATTGGTTCGTACATTACATTCATTTATATCACCAAGTACATTAGATATTAGTCATTCATTTTATGATCTAGATTTTGTTTTGCTGCATGACTGCATCTAACTGTATACATGATAACACATCATTTAAAATTAAGAAATGTTATCATTCCTTGTGATATTCTTCCAGTGTTCTCATGGTCCTACGTGAATATTATTTTTTAAACAACGCAGAAAATAACTTATCCCATTGGTACCTCAGAAAAAAAAGGCCAAAAATAACATCCACATAAGACGATGAGAAGTGAGAACACTAGGAGGAACCATAGTACTCATCTTTAAAATTAAAATTGGAGGAGATAATTAATTAATTAACTTCGCGGAAAAATGACGAAATAGGATCCTCTTAATTTTGAGTGAAATGGAAAGAGACCATTTCATAATCCATATTTCATTTTGTTGTATCTAATGATATACATGATATCACGCTATTTAAATTTTTTAAATAACTTGAGAACATATACACTATTAAATCTGTAAAATTTAATCTATAAAATGAAAAAAAAAATTCCTCATAAATACATGTTTATTTAATATTTATTTCTCATAGTAATGTAATTTATAAATAGACTATCATACAACTATGATAATGCAACAGTAAAAATTAACCTTTAATTTTTGCTTTTCAAAAGTTGAAAGCTGATTGTCATTACCTATCATATCATCAAGTTATATGATATATATATACACTGAGGGCCGTAATCGAGCCGAGTTATGAAATGTGTGTTTAAGCTCGGGTTGTTTAAAATTTGAGCGAGCTCGAGCTCAAGCTCGAGTTTGTTGATCATAATGCTATTCGAGCCAAACCGGGTTCAACTTGAGCTCGAGCTAAGCTATTAAGTTCAAGCCCGAATTTTAAAACAACCTCTTGACATTTATCTATAATATAAATATAAATATTAAGTAATTTATATTACATATATTACTTAAGTACTAATATATATACATACTTAAATTTTTATAACTAAGTTTTAGTAATAAATTTATATATATTTGCATATATATATATATATATGAACGAGCTAATGAGTCGGGCAATTGAACCGGTCAGGCTTTAAATAAGCTGAGCTCGCGAGCCCCTATCGAGTTTTCTCGAGCGAGTCGGGTATGTATCATTTACTAATCGAGCGGGTTTCCATAGTAACGAGTGGGTTTGTACAATATCGAGCTCAAATTCGAGTCGAGTTAAACCAAGTGGGTATCAAATGGGTTGTCGAACGTACTGGTTTATTTACAGCCCTTGACACAAGAGTAGCATTACTTTATTTAATTTAATTTTTTTTAAAGGGAAAAAAAATAATTAAGGGGAGATCGAGGCGGTAACCGGCCAATCGGTGATTGTAAATGGAAAGAAAATTTGAAGGTGAGGAAATGTCAAAATTAAAAACAGATTGGGTGAAAATAAAATCACGTAGTATTTGAATTTCCCGTTGCTCTGACTTTGGGTGATGTTACCCTATCAGGGTCCGACGTATGGCCGAAGTCATCAAGACCAGCTCATCTTCATTATTTTGTTTAGACCAGATGAAGAAACATTATAATAGTTGGATATAAATGAAAGAGAAGCAAAGGATGTCCGCTAGTTGTGTGCTAGATTTGGCAAAAAGGCATAACTCTGGCAGGCCGAGGTTCCATATGAAGTAAGCACTCGCCAAACATTTAGGATATTTCAGGGGTACCCTCCAATGGGATTTTCACCGCTTCGATCGGCTTAGGAATTCCATGGGCTTTCCTGCAACTTCTAATCACTGCTCTCTAAAACCAACAACCCAACTGATCTCTCTCATCACCATTTTCATTTGATTTTCTCCAGGTCAGTTATAAATCCTCTTTCTCTCTCTCTCTCTCTCTCTCTCACACACACACACACACACAGAGCTTTTGAGAGATGTCCATGTTCCTTTATTTTCTCTTTTTCTGAATGATTTGATATGTTCTAGACTGTATATTATTGTCTTTTTGATCTTGCTAGGTCCGACTGAACCAAAAGCAAACATCATGGAGAGGAACAGCTTGAACAAGAAGTTGAAAGACCCAAGCATTGGCACTAGAGGCATTAAAGACTGCATCAACAACGTTAACATTATGGCTAAGGATCCCCTCAACTGTAATAGCCAAAGCCATGGAGGTGATGATTATGTCAATGGGTTTTCATGGCCTCCAAGATCTTACACGTGTAGCTTCTGCAAAAGGGAATTCAGATCTGCTCAAGCTCTGGGCGGCCATATGAATGTCCATAGGAGAGACAGAGCCAGGCTGAGACAGTCACCCCCAAGGGACGGTCAGTACCCTATTCTTAATCTTAACTTTAACCCTAACCCTAACCCTAAGTTTTCATCCTCATCATCATCACTATCATCTCCTTCAACAAGGCTCACACCATTTGCTCGCCCTTTACCTTCCTTAGTTTCTCCTCCACTTTCTTCATTAACTTCACCGTCTTCTGCTTCTCCTGGCGAAGTGCAAAAATGGGGTTTAGTTGGTAGCTTATTTGAATCTTTGAGTCCCAAAAGCAGCACGGATGTAGCTGAAATGAAGAGTGCGAAATCAGTTAATAAGGGCAAAGAATTCGATGGTTTCAAGCAAGGAGACGGGTGCATGATTTTGAAGAAGGCTGAGATTGTTAGGTTAGACCTGGAGATTGGTCTCCTCAGTGATGAGTCAAAGGAGGATGATTTAGATTTGGAACTTCGCTTGGGATACTCTTAAAGATCATATGAGCTTTTTCAGCACCTCTTTCTTTTGGCTAACTGCATCTATTTACCATCTAAGAAGATTAAATATAGCAAGATGTATTAAATATTTTGTTCGAATTTGGCATGTAGTTCCTATTTTATGGCTTAAATAATTATCTCAATCATTTCCTGAAGTATATGTTAACTGTTTTGAACTTATTCTCCATATCTTATGGGCCTATACATGGCTAAGATCAATACTTGCTATTTGATCTGACTTGTTGGTGTCCTATGCATTGCAATTAAGACTTGATCGATCGGCTTTAAGTTTGGAATGATCTCATCTCTTGTTTTGTTTGTTTATTCATGAGAGACACAGAGCTCTTCCACACGATCCATTTCATTTTTTTTTTTTTTTGTGGTTGGGGGGGGGGGGGGGGGNGGGGGGAGATTTTTCTGGTAGGTTAACTGTTACTTAACAACAATAGCTGTTGGTTTACTAAAAAAAAAATGTAAAATTGTTTGAATTAGTACTAGATTGCCTCTTGGGTGATTTTTCTACCTAGAAATGAGGAGACCAACTTGTTCTTTAATTTTTATTTTTTATTTTTAATACTCTTGGAAGAAGGATGTGTGACTGTTAAATGATAACTAAGAAGAAGATAATTAAACAATAGAATGTCCAATCTAGGCTGCTTGTAAGCTGCCAGTTTATATATATATATATATATATTAAAAAAAAAAAGAGTGTTACCTGGTAGATAGATAGATATGTTGTCATTGGGGAGTGAGATTCCATGTATGATGATGCATGGATTTGGTATTGATTACTGTAGTAACTGCCCAAATAATTAATTAAAAAGCAAAACCCAGATACAATATTTGTTTTATCACTTAACTAAATTGAATTAAAATCACACCACTTTTTCCTTTTGCAAGATTTTAGTATAAGGGTTAATTAATCACATTTGCCCTTATGTACTACCATCATTTTTGTAACGTCTCTCTTAATGTTTTAATTTTAAAACTTTCTTATGCAGAGTATTTTTGTAATTTTTTTTTTTATCGTGGAGGAGAGATATTGCAACCCAATGGTGGATTAGGATAGGACATTATAAAAATTGCAACACATTGAAAAAAAATGATAGTTAAAAGTAGGTAAATGCAATTTTTCCTTAATCTAATATTTGTTTAGAGTCAGTCTTTTGCTTGTATAATCTAAGAATATTGAAAAAAAATTGCAAAAATATTGAAAAAATAATCTAAGATTTTTGCTCACCCCATCTCATCCGACCTTTCTTACTTGATCAGAAAATATGTTGTGAAGGTTTCATAATTTGGGGTTTCGTGTTACAATATAATAAGATAAATAATTAAAGTTTCTGTAATAATACCCCGTTGATTTATCAACCACTTGAATTGCCTCTCTCCCTTCCTTAATTATCGCAAAAAAAAAAAAAAAAAAAAGGGGCAACCAACCACTTTGGTCATAAGCTTAATATATATATATATAATAAAAATAAAAATAACAATAAAAATAAGCTTGTTAGGTTTCTGCAAACACGGCTGCATGGACTGCACAAGGAAAATATTGCACTTATGTTTGTACATTATTCTAGAAAGAAAAGCAGTGGATTGATCTCCATGCACCCTAGATCATCTTTCTCCATGAAAGTCTTTCTTCATTTTTCCAATGATGAAAGTGTATATCATTATTGGATCCAAGTTCCAACGTCTTTCTTTTATGATTATAAAGCCAATAATGCCATGTCATTTTCTAGCTATGGCTTATTCGTAGCGGGTGAAACTTAAAAGCAAGCAACCAGAAAATTACTTCATCTCTTGCTTGCATGTACGTACGACTCTTCCTGCCAATAACAATTAAGCAAATATTTATCAGTAATTTTCCTTGAAGGTTGTAAATGAATTCTCTCTCAGTGATAATAAATATTGGGATTGGTGAAAATAATAAATGCTTATATGACAAGATTTCATTAATCCAAATTTAAGAAATACTAACAATATGACAGAAAACATAAATTAAAACAAAGAGTAAAAAGGAAAGTCCTCCTGTAGATATAAGGCATGATTGTGGGATCAGAAAAGTATCTAGTTCCAAGACAACAAAGATTTCATAGAACTACGTTAGCATTATAATAGTATCCCTCTCCTTGATAGTGAGTACAAACGAAAAAACAAGAATGAAAATGAAAAGTTACATGGAGATAGATGGATGGATGTAAGAAATCTTTGTCATTCACATCTGTAATTACGTATCATGACTGAGACAATCATGGTTACCATGTCAATGATAAATGAGATGGACCGTCATTGGATGCTTTTCCCGAAATCTGATGGTTTGCATGTTCCCGACATTGTCTGGGCGTCAAACGGTATGATGGCTTTTCCTAAAATGGAATAAATTTTTTAGGTCAGTTTGAAGCATTACACAGAACTGAGAGACCCCAAACTCTTTCCCAAGATAGCACTTAGTCATCACTACACTCGCATACTTACAAACCACTACGTCACTACCCCACCCCCAACCTCTACTTTCACAATATTAATATCATTTATAATCAAACCGCTATTTTTTTTAAAAAAAAAAACAGTTAAATTGATAAATGGGATATATATATAATCCTCTCATGACATTTTAGTGAGGCTTAAGTTGACGAATGGGATCTGTTGATGCAGAAGAATTTACGCCACCAGCTAGTAAGGAAATTGCAAGAGGTTAGAGGGAGCCGGGGGTGGTACGGGCGGTTTCCGTCCAAAATTCAAGCCCGTGTTTAGGAAAAGGGAAATTTGTAGAGCAATTGGTGAATTGATTAAGACATACCTTTTGTAGGTGAATTAGACGACTCCTTTTATAGGCGGGCTATTGGGATTATTTAGGCTTGGCGCCATATCTGAGTCGAACAAGACTTTACACTTGACAAGGCCATGACTTGAACCATTTTTGGGTCGACTGGCTTGCTCGCTAGAAACCATCTTGGGGCATGATGCTTTATCTGGCCATCAGGTGTAATGACCTAAAGAAAAGCGTTGGCCACATCTACACTAGCTATTACCCTAAAAGAACTAATAAATTTAGATATTCCCTAAAATTCCTTATGAAGCTCAGTTTCATCTAATAACTAAGCAATGTGAAACTTAACACTCATGCCTATCTTTATAATGTAAGATATCCCATTAAAGTATGTCCCTTATGTCACATATATTATTATGATTATGGTCTTTAATGACTTATTTCAATTAAAGCTTATTTTATGAATTCAAATATTCTGAATTAAATTGCCGATTTAATTTTTGTGGAAACAAATATTTGAATTCAATACTGATTTTATTTTATGGAATTAAATATGCTGTATTGATTAATCATTTGGTTTTTATTCTTTGATGGGATGAATAATTAAGGTAACAGCTCTAATTGAGGGTCCCTGACCGGCCTACCTATAAATAAGGCATGTGTATTCCATCAAACGGCACTCACTGGTAGGCATAGGCCAGAAGAACCTCTGAATATTTTAATTTTCTTTTGCTAGATTTTGTAGCTGTGAAGCTGTTTTTCAATTGGCTTGAGTAAAGCATGGCTAGAGGTATTTATATAATTATTCATTCCGCTGTTAATTTTATTATTAATTAACATTTAATTATATATAGAATTCTTACACATGTATGGAAAATTTTATTTATTGATGCTAAATTTATTAGTCTTATTAATAAAGAGTAAATTTCATGCGTGACGCAACCTTTGCCCATAGGTAGGTTGAAATTTACTATTAAATTAGCATTGGTTAATTTAAATTGATTAGATGTTAAAGAAGTTGTGATTATCATAATAATTTTGGGAGAGCCACAACATCCCGATTTTAGAATGATAATTGCATCAAGATTATATATATGAACATAATAAGGAAATTTAACATCGTGTTGTAATTAATTCATAAATTTAATTGCCAATCCCCGCAGGGACGTTTTTATTTCTATGAGTTAATTAGAATAAGATAATAAATTTAGGGAAAAATACTATTTAGCCCCCTCAACTACCAGCGATTTACTATTTAGCCCCCCTCAAGTATCAAAAGTTGTTAAATGACCCCCCCAACTACTAAACAGTTGTGTTTTAGCCCCCTCCATTAGTTGTTATCGTGAAAGTGGATGGAAAAATCAAAACTACATCGTTTTGAGATTACAAGTTACCAAAATACCCTCAACTAACGGAGGGGGCTAAAACACAACTGTTTGGTAGTTAGGGGGCCATTTAATAACTTTTGATACTTGAGGGGGTTAAATAGTAAATCGCTGGTAGTTGAGGGGGCTAAATAATATTTTTCCCATATATATATATGAACTGGCAAACCCGCATTTCTTGCCGTTGGAGTAAGTCCTCTATTTCACCAAGAACTCTCTGCCCCTATCATCGCCAACTCTCTTCCCCACCACTCCTTCTGCCACAGCATATTCCAGCCCAACCTCGTAGTCCCTCACCAAGTCCTCCCATAACAAACCAGCCTTGACCCATTCATTAAGACAGAAATATCAGACTAGAAGGTACGAGGAAGACACACACTGTAGTGTGTGATTGGTTTGTTCCAAATTTCATCAGAAACCCAGATATATGTACAACCGCATGGCAGTATATAAAGGAAATATAAGCATCATTTTCAATAAAGACTGAAAAAAAAGAAAAGAGAGCAGAGAAGGCGTTTGTATATGAAGGTATATATGAAAATGAGAAAAAGAAGATGCTATTATTTACATATAATTAACAGGAAAAAAAAGAAAAAAGAAAAAGAAAAACCGTGTTAAGATGGAGAACACCAAGATTTTGTTCCTTGCATCATTGTTTAAGCCTAATCTGATGAACAAATCCATGATTCCACCATACCTTCACTTTTTGAAGCCACATTCTTCGGCCCCTTATCCCCATGAAAATCTGATGAAGAAGCCGCCGAGTAATTCATCTTCCCGTTGTTAACCCGCTCTGAGCTACATCCCTACGGCTACACTCACGGCTACGTTCCTTCTTCTTTTCCCGCCCAACAACAACGACTCGCACTCAAACCAAACCGTGGCACCACAATCTTCACTGTCTATGCCATCCAAAACCAAGAAAAAGGCTTCAAAGAAACTCAGGAAATGCTTCCGAGAAACAACGCCGACGACAAGTCGTATGGTGAAGTCAACAAGATCATCGGTAGCAGAGTAGTGGGAGGTGGGGCTGCCATGGTGATCGAGTAGAAAGACGGGCATGCCCCTTCTTGGCTCCTGTCGGATTACATAGCTAAAGATGTGGTGGTGGAGTACGAGAGTCCGTGGTGGAACGCAGCCAAGAAAGCCAACGAGAATGCTTGGCGGCTTGGTGGCTCTTCATATGGCAGCTGGGTATGTTAAGCTGGGTGTTGTTAAGGTGTTGTTGGAGTTGGGTGCGGACCTGGAGATTCAAGATGACAAGGGACGCGCGCCGTTGGATTTGGCTAAAGAGGTCTTGATGGTTACGCCTAAAGGAAACCCCGTTCAATTTGCAAGGAGATTGGGGCTTGAGAGTGTGATTAGGATGTTGGAAGGGGCAATATTCGAGTACGCGGAGGTGCAGGAGATATTGGAGAAGAGAGGGAAGGGTGACCATCTGGAGTATTTGGTCAAGTGGAAGGACGGTGGAGATAATGAATGGGTAGAGGCTGGTTTGATAGGGGAGGACTTGGTGAGGGACTACGAGGCTGGGCTGGAATATGCTGTGGCAGAAGGAGTGGTGGGGAAGAGAGTTGGCGATGATGGGGGCAGAGAGTTCTTGGTGAAATAGAGGACTTACTGCAACGGCAAGAAATGCGGGTTTGCCAGTTCATATATATATATGGAAAAAATACTATTTAGCCCCATCAAGTATCAAAAGTTGTTAAATGGCCCCTCCAACTATCAAACAGTTATGTTTTAGCCCCCTCCATTAGTTGAGGGTATTTTGGTAACTTGCAATCTCAAAACGACGTAGTTTTGATTTTTCCATCCACTTTCATGGCAACAACTAATGGAGGGGGCTAAAACACAATTGTTTGGTAGTTGGGGGGGCCATTTAACAACTTTTGATACTTGAGGGGGCTAAATAGTAAATTGCTGGTAGTTGAGGGGGCTAAATAGTATTTTTCCCATAAATTTAACATTGAAAATAAAATTTCTCTTAGGCCCACAGGTACGGAAAATTTTATTTATTAATGCTAAATTTATTAGTTTTATTAATAAAGAGTAAATTTCATGCCTGATGCAACCTTTGCCCACAGGTAGGTTGAAATTTATTGTTAAATTAACATTGGTTAATTTAACATAAAGTTATTTCATGGCATTAAAGTATATTATTTTTCTTGATTATTGGATGTATTCCTACTGCTTTAATTATTAGTATTTTATGTTCCAATTATTCCTAGTGGTAATTTTTCCTAACTGGAAATAAAATGTGCTTTTCACATTGGGGTATTTGGAGACTGAATTGGCGTTTCGTATGGACGAAATCAAGTACGCCACATGAGATTATTAAGCATGAACAATTGTAGTGATTTAAATCACTTAAGTTTCAACGTTCAAGAAATCTCATATCAAGGAAACATTAGGGTTTTATCCCTTAATGTTTTAGGGCCAAAGAAAAGTCATTGAGGAACATTTAGTGAGTTCCAATAAGGCTTTGGCCAAAACCCTAATAGAAAAGCTTTAAAGTAAAACTTTTTACAGTTTCAAAATGTGCCTTAGCACATTATGGAAATGAAGGACATAATAGCTCATTATAAAGTCTCTAAAGGTTGAGTTTTTTGAGTCATTTTTGGTCTACTTTATTTTTGAAATTCTCTCTTCTAAATATGATATTTTTTTCAAATATCTTGTGGCACACATAAGGATAATTGGTCAATAAAGAAACTTTTGATCATCTGTGTTCAAGAAGATGAGAGATTAAGACATGAGAATCAAAAGGTAACTCATGTTAAAGGGAAAGACCTTGATAGGCAATCATGTCCAATAGTTAATGTATGAGAACAAGGTGCCAACAAAGTGCTTTGGTAATTAAGATACTTGTTTCTCTTGCAATAAGGAAAATTATGGGCATATAAAGAATGATTGCATAAAGTATCATAAATGACTTGAAATAAAGGTAATCTCATACATCTACTGTGTCATGAATCTCTTTAATATTGTGTGGATTGAATTTGGTTTAGCAATCCACATTGTCAACATAATGCAGGGTTTTCTAAATAATACTTGTTTACAATTGGAGGTTGTTGGGACCTGCAGATTAATTTTTTTTTAAAAATCAGTTACATTATTAATAATGTTTTATATATTCCACAATTTTTAGAAATTTATTAAATCAAATTTGAATATTATTGAAATTTTTGGGTGGAATATTAAATTTATGGTCTATTGATCTAGATCCCAATTTTTGAAAAATTAATCCCTACATATAAATGTTGACATAAATCAGAGTCTTATAAATGAGAAAATCCTCTATGTTATGGCATTAGAGATTGGAATATATCTCTATAAAGAATAAAAGATTGATAAATGATAGAGTTTTTACAACTCTTGAATTTTATTATCTTTGGTATTTATGTGGACTGCATTAAGGAAAAGCAGACCAACTATACCACTTAAGGTGCCAACAAAAGGGTTTATGAGATTCTTAAGATCATGTACAAGTGTTGACCTTTTCCATACTTCTTGCCTAAATGGTTAGAGATATCCTATCTCTTTTGGTAATAACCATACAAGGTTTTTTTGTATCTCTATCTTCTAAATCATAAGGTTGTGGAATTAAATGCTTTCAGTACCTATAAGGTAGAAGTAGAGAAACAAAACAAAAAGGAAGTCAAGATCGTAAGATCTAATAGAGGCAGATAGTATTATGGTAGGTATACGAAAAGGGGACATGAAAGGTAATACTAATATTCTATTCTCCTAATGGAGTGAAGCCTTGAAAAACCGTTGTGTATACATTTAACTAGGTTCTATTCAGGGTTGTCCCTAAGACACCTAAATTAAGGAATGAATGGAAACAAGTTCAAATTGTTTACACATATGGGGTTGTCCTGCAAATGTGAGGATTTATAATCCACACCTAAGGAAATTAGATTCAAGGACAACTAGCGGAATTTTATAGGCTATGCAGTAAACTCCAAGGAGTTTAGTTTTTACTGTCCTTCATTCAATCCTAGAATTGTTGAGTCTAGAAATGCAAAATTTCTAGAGGATGCTGAACTTAGTGGGAGTGCTTATTCTCAAGGGATTGAATTGGAGGAAGCACGAGAGTTGACTGAAGCTCCTTCATATGAAGGGTGTTTGATTGTGTTTAAGGAAAATCAAATTGATTATCTTGAACTACAATCGCTTTCAGAACAGTCAACTCATAAGGAACAAGTTCATAATGAACCTACTCAGACTTTGCCAAATGTAAAGGAAGTAGGATTAAGAAGATCCTCTAGAATAAGGTGACCTACAATTTTTAGTGATTATATTGTATACTTCTCAACAATTTCTAGTGATTATGTTGTATACTTCTAGGAGTCTGATTTTTATGTCAGACCTAAGGACGATCCAAAAATTGTTTTCACAAAGCCATGAGTGGAGTTAACTCCACATTCTGGTTCAATGCCATGAAAGAGGAGATAAAATCATTGGCTTTGACTTACCAAAGGGGGTTGTAGCCATAGGCTGCAAATGGGTTTACAAAACCTAAAGGGATGCTTTCGGGTAATGTTAAACAATATAAAGATAGACTTGAAGCCAATGATCTTACTCAAAAGAAAGGCATTGATTATCATGGTATGAGTGACTAGTTGATTGAGAGCTATATCAAAAGGATTGGAAAAACAATTTTCCCGAATAAGGATATTAAGGAGGAGGTGTATATAAGACAACTTAAAGGTTTTATTGATAACAGTCAGAAAGCTTGCAAATTAAGGATATTTATTAATGGGCTAAGATATGCTTCTCACTAGTGGTATATAATTTTTTACAAGGTTATTACCTCACATGGTTTTATTGAGGACCTTGTTACACTACAAAAAATGAGCCCTTTAGCGTCGACAATTTTTGGACGCTAAACGTACCAATGTCGACGCTAATAGTATTAGCGTCGACGGTTAGACGCTAATATAGTCGACGCAAGATGTCCGACTCTAATGGTATCATTAGCGTCGACACATCAGTGGACGCTAATAGTAAAATTTTAGCGTCGACAATATGGATGCTAAAACACTTTGTAGTTTTAACGCTGATACTTGGCTGGACGAAGCCAAAGTCGACGCTAATGTTTTAATATTAGCGTCGACATAGCTGGACGCTAATATGTGACCATTAGCGTCAAACTTCTTGCGTCGCTAATATTCGACTATTAGCGTCGAAAGTGTGGACGCTAAAACGCGTTATAGTTTTAACGCTGATACATTGCTGGACGAAGCCAAAGTCGACGCTAATGGTATACTACTAGCGTCGACTAAGTTGGACGCTAATATGTAACCATTAGCGTCTACCCCAATTGGACGCTAATATTAGACTATTAGCGTCGCCAATATGGACGTTAAAAGGTCTTGCAGTTTTATCGCTAATAGTGGAATGGACAAAGCCAACGTCGACGCTAATTAGTGAACCATTAGCGTCCAGACATTTGTTGACGCTGATTAGTGAACTATTAGCGTCGACTTTTGTCGACTCTAATAGTCTAAAAATTTTAAAAAAAAAATTAATAAAAGAGTATTAGCGTCAAATGTAGGTGGACGCTAATAAGTTTTTAAAAAAATTAAAAAATAATAATAAGTATTAGTGTCCAAGCCATGTGGACGCTAATGAGTGTCACATATTTTAAAAATAATTATTATTGTCCACTGGTCACCGAAAAAAAAAAAAAAAATAGGGCCTGTCGTTTCTGTCCCTGCTCATGCTTCCTAATATTTTTCTTCATCTACCTCGTCAAAAAATTAAAAAATATATATTTCATTCTTCTAAAACTCTATTAATTTTCATAATCAACCAAAAACCACCCCAATTAAATGATGAAAATTAACTCCATTGGGGCCAACTAGCTGGTCCTAACAAATTAAAGAAAATAAAATCATAAACCATTCTAGACAATAAAAAAGCATGCTAGAGGAGAGAGGGCAGGAGTTATAAATTATGCAAAACATATAAATTATGAAGAAAGAAAGACTAAAAGAGAAAACCTCTGCTGACGTGGCAAAGGTCCCTTGTCTGGCTTGAGGTAGTTATTTTTTCCTGCGATTCTGATCTACGCGCTCTTCCTTCATCGCGAGTGTGGGCGCGTGGTTGCTCCGACGACTGTCTTTCCGGTGAAGACTTGCCGGAGGTACTGGTTTCTACAAACCCCTACCTAGTGGAGAGCTCAATTGATTCTTTATGGCTAAGCAAGCAAACAGGGGTCGTGGCGGGAAGAAGAATACGAAATTGTTTGCAAGGGAAGCTACGGCTGTTTTGGAGGATGCTTCGCTTTCTCTGGACTGTGGAGCTGAATTGAGTGAGGCGGATGAAAATTGTGATTCTTTGAATTGTGAAGGTGTAGTATCAGAATTGGTGCAGTTCAGAAAGGAGTTGAAGCAGTTGAATGCAGAAAATGTAGCGAGAAGTGAAAGAATCGAGGTACAGTTTGCTGGCATGTGTACAAAGTATGATGATCAATTTGCTTACATGAGTGCACAACATGAGAAAATGAAAGCAAGTCAGGATGTACAGTTTTAGGAGTTGAAGGGTTTCATGAAGCAATTGATGAGAGGACAAGAACAGAGGGAGAAAAGTGTATCAATTGATACTTTGGAGGCCAATTTTGGTTCTTCATCAAAAGAAAAGAGGTATACAGGAAAGGCTGGAGGATTTTATGAAGGCGATGGATTCCACACTAAGTCCATTCGATTAGAGTTTCCAAAATTTGATGGGGGAGGATCCATTAAATTGGTGTTATAAGGCTGAACAGTTCTTTGATCACTATTCTACACCAGAAACTCAGAGGCTAAAGATTTCTTCATTTCATATGGAAGGTACAGCTCTAATTTGGTTTCAAGAATTACATAAATCGAATTCTTTTTCTACTTGGGTTGAATTTGCTAGAGCTTTACAAACTAGATTTGGTGCGGGGTCTTATGATGATCCAATGGAAACATTGTCTAAGTTGAAACAAGGGGGATCTTTGGAAGAATATAAAAAACAATTTGAAGTTTTGGCCAATAGAGTGGCTGATTTGCCTGAAGCACATAAATTGAGTTGCTTTATGGGGGGCTTAAAAGATGAAATTAGATTGGCAGTAAAGATGTTTAAACCTAAGGCTTTAGTGGATGCTTATGCTTTAGCCAAAATCCAAGAGGATTATATGTTCAATTTCAGAAAGAGCACTAAGCCTCAATGGAATGTAAATCCTTATAATAATGCTGCCAGAAGTTTTGGGGGAGAGAATAGGAGTACAGGTTTTTTGGGAGGAAAAACTAATTTCTTTCCTCAGCAAAAGAGCATGGAGAATGTTGCTAGTGATAATAACCAGAATAAGGCAAATCCTTCTGTTTATGGTAAGGCAGTATTACCAGTGCAGAAAATTTCAAATGCTGAAATGATGGAAATGAGGAAAAAAGGATTATGTTACAACTGTGATGCTAAGTGGAGCCGTGGCCATGTGTGTGCTTCACCAAGATTGTTCTTGATTAAGGAGATTGAAGAGACGGTGGACAAGCTGCAGGAGGTTGAAGTGGAACCAGATCCAGGTGATTTTTTTTTAGAAGATTTTCCTGAAATTTCTTTGCATGCTATTATTGGAAATCCTACTCCTAAGACTATGAGGATTGTAGGTATGATAAAAAATCACAAGATAATCATTTTGATTGATTCTGGTAGTAGACATAATTTTTTGGATCAAGAAAAGGTCAAGGGATTGGGAATGCAGCCTGTGGTTCATGAATCTATCAAGGTTAAGGTAGCTAATGGGGATGAGATTGTGAGTCCTGGTAAATGTAAAAACACAAGGGTTAAGTTGCAAGGTCATACTTTTGTTGTTGATCTTTATATTTTACCTCTGGCTGGTTGTGATATGGTACTTGGTATTTAGTGGTTAAGAAATTTAGGGCCTATATTATGGGATTTTCTTACTCTCACTATGCAATTTGTGTATGAGGAAAAAACCTGTTTGCTGGAAGGGTTGGCTGCTAATTTGAATGTTAGTATAGAAGATGATGAATCTTTTACACTAAATAGAGGTGAAAACAAGGGTGTCTTGTTACAGCTGCTAGGTGATGAGATTATACAGAAGCAGGGGAATGGTGATGAAAGAAATCTAAGCAAGAAAGTTGGACCTATGGCTCAGTTATTAGAAGAATTTGCTGACATCTTTGCAGATCCTAAGGAGCTGCCTCCTAAAAGATCTCATGATCATGCAATTAATTTGAAGAAGGGTGCACAGCCTGTTTCAGTAAGACCATACCGATACCCTTTTTACCAAAAGGAGGAGATAGAAAAGATTGTGAGGGAGTTGCTGCAGTCTGGAGTGATTAGATGCAGTCAGAGCCCTTTTTCTTCTCCAGTTTTACTTGTGAGGAAGGCAGATGGCAGTTGAAGGATGTGTATGGATTATAGAGCCTTGAACCAAGTAACTATCAAGGATAAATTCCCTATACCAGTTGTGGATGAGCTGTTAGATGAATTGTGGGGAGCTAAGTGGTTTTCTAAACTGGATCTTCGATCAGGTTATCATCAGATTAGGGTGGTGGAGAAAGATATCCATAAGACTGCATTCCGCACTCATGAGGGTCATTATGAGTTTTTAGTAATGCCCTTTGGTCTTACTAATGCTCCCTCTACTTTTCAAAGCCTTATGAATCAAGTTTTCAAGCCTTTTCTCAGGAAATTCATTTTAGTTTTTTTTGATGATATACTGGTTTT
Organism: Carpinus fangiana; assembly: GCA_006937295.1. Lineage (NCBI taxonomy): Eukaryota > Viridiplantae > Streptophyta > Magnoliopsida > Fagales > Betulaceae > Carpinus > Carpinus fangiana. The sequence continues at coordinate 14,675,231 of CM017323.1, read as the reverse complement.
CAGTAAAGATTTGGAGAGTCATAAGCAGCATTTACGGGTTACTTTGGACTTACTTAGAAAGCATCAGTTGTATGCTAAAATGTCCAAGTGTATGTTTGGTTGTGAGGAAGTGGAGTACCTCGGTCATGTGATTTCTGCTTCAGGAGTTAAGGTTGATCACAAGAAGATTCAAGCTATGGTGGAGTGGCCTTTTCCTAAATCTCTTAAGTCTTTGAGAGGGTTTTTGGGACTCATTGGATATTATAGAAAATTTATTCAAGGGTATGGATCTATTGCAGCTCCATTGACAGCTATGTTGAAGAAAAATGCTTTTTCTTGGGAGGAATCAGCTGTTGGTGCATTTAACAGTCTCAAAGCTGCCATGACAGCAGCTCCAGTCCTAGCTCTTCCTAATTTTTCCCAACCATTTGTGATTGAGTGTGATGCTAGTGGTATAGGAATTGGAGCAGTGCTAATGCAATCTGGCAAGCCAATAGCTTTCTTGAGTAAAGCTTTAAAAGGGAAAGCTGTTCACATGTCCACCTATGAGAAGGAGTTGTTTGCACTGGTGACAGCTATTCAAAAGTGGAGACCTTATTTGGTTGGAAGACCATTCGTTGTCAAAACAGACCATCAAAGTCTGAAATTTCTTTTGGAGCAGAAGGTGGGTACCCCTTTTCAGCAAAAATGGATTACTAAGTTGATTGGCTATGACTTCACAGTAGAATACAAGAAGGGAGTGGATAATAGAGTGGCGGATGCTCTATCAAGAAGGGAGGATTGGGAACCTGAGCTGACTTTTTCTTTTCTATCCATACCTACTGTAAGTTGGGTTAAAGATTTAAGAGTTGAGTATCACACTGATGTGCAGTTGAAAACCTTGCTGGAACAATGGTATAAGGGTGAGTTAGATTCAGAAAAATTTTCCTTTAGGGATAATTTGTTGTTCTATAAGAGGAGAATTTATATTGGGAGTTCTCAGGTCATAAGAACTCAAGTTTTACACTTTGTTCACAGTGATCCAATGGCTGGACATTCTGGATTTGAAAAAACTTTACACAGGGCCAAGAGAGATTTTTATTGGAAAGGGATGACTAAGGACCTCAAGAGGTTTATCTGAGAATGTGAGGTTTGCCAACAATCTAAGTATGAGAACATGTCTCCTGCTGGACTGTTACAGCCTCTTCCTATTCCTAGCAGAATTTGGGCTGAGGTATCTATGGATTTTGTGGAAGGGTTACCTAATTCTCAAGGGCAGTCAGTGATCTTAGTGGTTGTGGACAGATTGTCTAAATATAGCCATTTTATTGCTCTTTCACATCCCTATATAGCAATGAAGGTAGCTCAATTGTTTGTTCAGAATATCATAAAATTACATGGAATGCCTTCTTCCATAATATCAGATAGAGACCCTGTTTTCACTAGTGTTTTCTGGAGGGAGTTGTTTAAACTTCAAGGCACCACTTTGAAATTTAGCACTAGTTATCACCCTCAAACTGATGGGCAAACTGAGATTGTGAATAAGTGTGTGGAGACATATTTGAGGTGTTTTGTGCAGAATCGACCTAAGCAGTGGCTGTCTTGGCTGCCATGGGCTGAGTATGGGTATAATACTACATGGCATGCTTCTACAAAAATGACACCCTTTGAGTATTGGTATTGCTACCGCACATGAATGGAACAAACAAAATTCCAACAGCTATATGTTTGAGTTTAGTTATCAAAAAGTGTTCATGACTTATGTGCATCAACTAGTGTAAATTTGTTTAAAACACAATCAAATGGTCCTGAAATTAGAATAACTAGTCTAACATGATGATCGTGTCTTTTGTTTCCATAGCATATACGCCAACCATCTAGACTCACTCACTGTCAACCTACATAGAATAAGTTCTACCACCTCTGTTGATTTATAAATGCACAACAATGAGAATAGTTAGTAGCTTAATAATCAAAGCTTTAGGCAACATATAAAAAACATGTAAGAACAAAGAAAAAATTGCAACTAGAAGTCCAGATATCGCATATTTGAATGCGCTTAATAATTTCTTAAAATTCTATGTATTCCTACACAAATCATGAAAAACTCATATAAGAGAAATCATGTGTGACATACTTTAATTATACTACGCTAACATAATCAATATGAAAAAAGGAGAGCAAGCTACTATATAAATGGTTATAGATTATGGTCACAAAGTAGACATATATAAAAGGAAATGGAGATTGAAGGACAGAAATGCTCACATGTTTCTTGCGCCCATAGCCCTCTTCACCTTCTTCACCATACCCATACTTGCGCCTCTTACCCTCATCCTCATCATCATCACGCCTCTCATACTTGGGCCTCTTATAGCTCTCCTCCTCGGACCGCCCATAGCTGGGCCTTCAAGGTGGCTCTTCAAATGTGATAGAAATCAAATTTGATAAGGAAGTGTCTCTTCATAATTGTCAATTTTAGTTTCAACACGAGAGAGAGAGAGAGAGAGAGACAGAAACAATAAGAAGAGAAACCTTTTTCAAAACCAAGTGAGAAGATGTTTTCATAGTGAGAGTTGCATACATATTGATCGAGGTGTTCTTGGTGATTACAAAACCATAAAAAACAATCACATTCAAACTATATATATTACATATCAAAAGGCAAGTCATGACACCCAATTTTCACATTCGTTCATATAACTACAAGTAAATTGTGTCCTTTTCTTATCTACTACAAGTTCATATGTACATGACAAGAAAAATGGATGGACGTGGAAGCACATTACCTTTTATCTTTTACAAACTTCACATGCTTTGGTCACACGAACATCTGTGTACTATCACGTGCAAGTTTTGCTCTTGAAGCCTAAATAGCTACTCCAGATACCACAACCATCATTTGCAAGTTTTGCTCTTCATTCTGCATACACTTAAAAATAAAATTTAAAATATATTATTACTCCCTTGCATTATTTACTCAAAGTTCTTTAACTTTGAGTAACATGTCAAGGGAGATTTACTAATTCAATAGTTGTTGAACCGAAAATTTTGCGAATATCTTAACATGATATAAACCAAATAGAAAGAACCAATAAATATAAATTATGAAACACATAGTGTCAACAAATACTCAAATACAAAATACCAATTACAAATAAATAACCCAAATACATATTATCAATTCAACAAAATCCTAACTAGATAACCACTCAGAAGCTCCCTTAAATGTTGGCTCAACTTGATTCACTTCTACTCAAGCAACCTTCAAACCTAAGAAGAAATTTCATATAATGATCAATAAGCTTTCTAACTATTACTTAATATGTATGTATTTGTAAATTAATGCATAAGTAAAGTTTTACTAACCCTCCAAGATGTGACAATAACAAATCAACAGTTGCTTGCAATTTTTGCATTTGAGCGACATTTTCTTGAATGGACTTCAACACAATTGGGCTTCACTCTTGTTTTTTGTCCCTACACACAATACATATAATAAAAGTTTACACTAAATAATATTAATTTTATTAAATTATGCAGCGAAATATTTACCCGTTTGTAAATGAAATTAACAAAGGAATAAGTGCTAGAGGTATTGTTTGTTTGCAAGCAACTTTTATTTCTTTTATTTCGTTCCGACTTGGTCTATGAAATTTGAAACCAAAAAAAAAAAAACAAACAATTATTCATATATGGGTTAAGGAGAGAGAGGGAGAGAGAGACATAGATAGATATATAGCATTAACTTCATAAAACATGTTAAGACACTTTGCACTTACACCAATTGTGAGCTTACGTTCAAGAAAATTCATCATCAGATTCATATTCAGAATCTGTATCATTGTTACTTGAAGATGAGTGTTCGTCTTCAGAGTCTATATCGTTGTCACTACATAAATCCTCTTCCTCTTCCTCGTCCAAGTCTGTTTCATGGTCCTCATCCGGCAAGTTATCATTGCCAAATATGCTTGCATCAAGTTGAATATATAATTCATCAATTGCAATTGTCACATCATCTCTACGCAATTGAGTGGATGCTTCATGATTTGCTTCGTCAACATGGACCATATTGCCCCCAACACATTCACCTTCTTGGTATACGTCATCACTATGTCCTTCATCATCGTTTGCATTATCTCCATTGTGCATTGTTGGGATATCATAAATGTCTCTATTAATCGACTTTTGCACCACTTTCCAACTACCGCCCAATTTAGGATCATCTAAATAAAACACTTGTGAAGCTTGACATGCTAAGATGAAGGGATCGGACTCGCACCATTTACGAGAAGTATTGACAAACGTGAAACCTTCTTCTATTCGTAATCCAGTTGCACTCCCAGTGTCCCACCAATCGCAATCAAACAAGTAGACAACATTTTGGCCAGGGTAACGTAACTCTAGAATACTTTTTAACTCACCATAGTA
>CM017323.1:14516086-14667231 GCA_006937295.1 Carpinus fangiana | reverse complement strand
TTGTAAATTCTTTGTAATGGATGAGCTGAAGCAATGGGAAAAAACTTGGTCGTAGTTCATTTAAGAGTTGACATTTCTTGTGATGATGTTCATTTAAGTTGATTTTTCTTGTGATGATGTTCATTTGTTGTCATCAAAACATTGACATGGTGCTTCAATTTCATTAGATACAATGCTCACTGAATGAGCGAAAACCATAAACTAACAAACTCTCTCGTTTTAAATATTCAGGGACAAAACATAAATGAAATTGAAACACAATCAAACTCCCCCTTTTCGTCACAGAATACCAAAAGTCTCCACAAAGAAAAAAGGAAAAAAAAAAAAAACTGAACACAGAAAGGTTGATGTAACAGAGAGAAGCACACAAATCACGGACTCAAGTCCCATTGATCTTCAGGAAGAATGTGGTGAACTGCAGCCTTGAGTTGCTGTAAATCCTTCTCTATGACCCCAAGTCGGTTGTTGATATCTGCAATACCAGCTCCGTGAGATTGAAGTAACCCAATAATTTGTGTGAACTTTGTTGATACATCAGAAACTGAGGACCCCGAAGAAGATGCAACTTGTGGATCAGAAATGATTTGAGGAGCACGATCACCTGGGGCTTGAAACCTCTGAAGCTGAGCATTTGATTTCATCACAGTGCCTTTACCAAAAGGTCCTTCAGGAACATCAACATGTTCATTTGCAGGAATGTTAGGCAATGTGTGTTTCAAAATCTTAGTGATGAGACCTCCATAAGGTAAGGCAATAGAGTGGTCCTCGTGAAGCTCAACCATTGTTAGCAAAAAATGAGAACATAAGTAAAAAGGAACACGCCTAATGATGCCATAAATGAAAATAGCTTGGTCAAGAGGCACATGACTATTTCGAGAAATAGGCCATATATTTTGCAGCACAATCTTGGTCAAAAGCCTCTCTGGAGCACGCACATGTCCAATAGGGATTTTGGACTTGTTGTCGTCCCATTCAAACTGCCCACCAGGATTTAGAACCGCCATAATATCCGCTTTGGATGGTTGCGGCTCGGTGTCTAGAAAAGGAGTGGCCTTTCCATTTGTTAAAGGGATCCCCGTGACTTCACTTATCAACTCAGCATTGATAGTAAGAGTTTTCCCTAACACCTTGGTCTTGAAACATAATTCAGGAGTCTTTTTAATACTCTCAATATTGTAATAAAATTCCCGAACTAACCGAGGATAGACATCCACAGAAGTGAACAAAGATCTCCATTTATTTTCGCGGAAGATGTCACTAATGAATCTGAAAGGTTCAACCATAAGATCAGCCTGCAACACTCCACGCTCAATCACAATGGCGCGACTCAGAATTTTGTTTTGCAAAGTAGTTTTTTCTTCTACAGTGCGCTTCCGCCTAACACGGGAACCGGAAGCTGAAACCTCCAATGTCTGCAATCATCAAGGAACATACCACAGATCCACTCAAGAATGGTCATGAATCTCAGTGAAAAAAAAGAATTAACTGCCCCCACAACCATTCGTTAATATGGGGAATTGGAAAATAAGCAAAAAAACTAACGAGCAAACTAGCACACATGCTCCAAAAACCAAAACCTAAATAAATAGGCCCTGTAATTTTACTTAGGTATTGGTTTTTGGATTCTGATTAACTGTAATTTTAATTACAAGTGTCACTAGTCACAATCATGTAGAGATTATACCATGTTATAATCATGTATACGTGCCTAATTAGGAATGAAAATAATGATCATCTAAGGGTTGAACTCTAAAAAGGTGAACAACAATTTGAGAAAGAAAATAGTAAGATTAGAGAATATGCAAATAATCCGACTTATGAACCTGACAAACATTTCAACATGTAAAGAAAATGGAAGGGGAATTCTTTATACAAACAACATGCTCCAAAAATGTGCAAGAATGTAATGTGCACACATGCTCCAAAAACCAATACCTAAAGAAATAAATGTTGAAAAATGAAGCATTGCAAGAGGAGAATTGAGAAAGAAATGCACACAACTTCATATAAGCATTTTATCGAACATGTGCTAGGCATATAATATGAGGCATGGAAAGCAAATTCTATTGAAACTGAAATTTATGCCTAAATACAACTCATTTGAACAACCAAATCCCAATCAACAACCAAAAGAAAATCACAACTCATTTGAACAACCCAATCAAGACAACTCATTTGAACAACCAAATCCAACAACCAAATTCGAAAAAAAATAATAACAAAAACAAACCCAACCTTCAAAAACTGAGACATGAAAGAAGCACTTGGTACGTAACAATCACCAAACAATCACCAAGATGAGAAACACCAACTCGAGGAGAGGATGAGTCGTCAAGGGGGATAGCATTTTATGTTTAAAAAAAAAGAAAAAAAGGGGAAAACAGAGTTTTAAGTTTAAAAACCACTTCGTTAGCATTTTATGTCCGGACATATATATAATATGTGTCCGGACACGTCATTTTTTACGAACTCCCTGTAAATGATGTTCGGACCCTTAGTATGTATGTCCGGACATGTTATTTTTTGGGTCCTCCCTGGAAATGATGTCCGGACCCATATGAATGGATGTCCGGACACATCATTTTTAAGGAACTCCCTGGAAATGATGTCCGGACACTTATGAATGGATGTCTGGACGCGTCATTTTTTAGGAACTCCCTGGAAATGATGTCCGGACCCTTATGAATGGATGTCCGGACACGTCCTTTTTTATGAACTCTCTGTAAATTATGTCCAGACCCTTATGAATGGAGGTTCGGACACGTCCGTTTTTATGAACTCCCTGTAAATTCTGTCCGGACCCTTATGAATGGATGTCCGGACACGTCATTTTTAGGAACTCCCTGGAAATAATGTTTGGACCCTTATGAATGGATGTCCGGACACGTCCTTTTTTATGAACTCCCTATAAATTCTGTCCGGACCCTTATGAATGGATGTCCGGACACGTCATTTTTTATGCTCTTCCTGGAAATGATGTCCAAACCCTTATAAATGGATGTCCGAACACGTCATTTTTTATGAACTCCCTGTAAATTATGTCCGGACCCTTATGAATGGATGTCTGGACACGTCATTTTTTAGGAACTCCCTGGAAATGATGTCTGGACCCTTATGAATGGAGGTCCAGACACGTGATTTTGAGGAACTCCCTGTAAATGATGTCTGGACCCTTAGTATGGATGTCCGGACACGTCATTTTTTAGGCTCTCCCTGGAAATGATGTCCGGATCCTTATGAATGGATGTCCGAACACATCATTTTTTAGGATGGCTTACATGTAATTGAGCCTTATTAATAGAATGATGTTAAGAATTGAGCATTTTTCATGTAATTGAGCCTTTCATGTTGTGGGATTATGGATGGCTTACATGAACACTCGAAGCATTAAGTCATTGATTTAGTGCACTCAACAGAAAGAACACCTTCATTCATAATTGTTTTATATAAAATACGTCAACGTTCAAGACCCAAAACACAACTAATTGCTAGACAAAAGCATAACATTTTCCTTCTATTCAACAAGATTGCAAAATTATACAAAATGCAGATTTCATCACAAAATTACAGGAAAAGGTCTCTATACATGGCCATAATTCCAACACAAAAAAAAAAGGGAGAATACACATTTCGTCACATCCTGAGTCAGCGGCTTCCAACTTTTGCTCCCATTGCAAAGGGGCTTCTTTCTTCTCCAAAGCTCTCTTCTTTTTCTCTTTGACCAATTGGATGAACCTCATGCCGTCCATTCAAATATAAAAAAACCAGCTCAAAACCTGCATGTTGGTATGGTAATGACTAGAAATAATTCTCAATGAAGAAAAAAACAATGTTGTAACTCAAGTCTCATAAACTTTCAAAAAGGTAATTAATGCATTCAACATCATTTTCAATTTTTCCAACATATAACATGCCCATCAAAATTATTTCATGCACATATACTTTCTAGCCTTCTTATCAAATAAACTTCTAGCAACATCAAAACCGCATTTTTCATACACATATATCATATTTGCCCATCTCTCATGAAAATTTCATCAAACATATGGAATACAAAAACAAAAACACCAATGACAGACATCAACAACAAAAAATCTCTCATGGAAATTTCATCAAACATATGAAATGCACACAGACATAGACAAAAACACCATTTTTCACTAACAATAAAAACACCAACTCCCAGCAACAAATACGTACTCCAAGGTGGAATTCTGATCTGGGGTTGCTGATTGCATAGTGGTGATAAAGTTGGTTGATCGTGGCGATAATTCAAAGATTTAATATGTGTAATATCATACCTATGCATTATGTCATATCCTAGTATCTGGGAAATGGCCCACGATCTTTGTGTTTCAAATGATATTCATGATCTTACCATATATAGTTTATCATATATGCAGAAATGTCCAGTAATTATCTAAGTCCCCTAGATTTTCAAATGATTATACAGGTGAGGAAGTATTCACCGTTTTTAGTGGTAAAAGCAAAGGGAGACAAATTAACTGGGTTGACTGGCTTTAATGATGTTACTGGGTGAGTGTCTTTCATAATCCAGTTCAGTTATGTTGTGTTGCTGTTCTCTTGAGTAATATGGGTGATAATTCATCTGTCTAGGTACATTTTTGGAAAGAATTCCAAGTCAGAAGATACCAATGACTACTCCTGTCTTCACACAGACATATGATGCTGAACTATCCAAAGTATCCATCCAAATAGTTCTTCCTTTAGAGAAAGATATAAACAGGTGAGGCTCATCACATTTATTCGGCTGTAAAATATTAACGTTAAAGATCGAATGTTGATATCTGAATTTATGTCCAAAAATGCAAATGGATGCATCCAATTGATCAGAAAATTGAATAAGCCAGTATCTTTTCCCTGTTTGCCAGATCCTAATCAAGAAACAGTTAGCTTGAGAAAGGCGGAAGGAGGCATTGTTGCAGTTTTGAAGTTCTCTGGAAGAGCTACTGAAGATATTGTCCAAGAGAAAGAGAAAGCACTTCGCTCCTCTCTTATAAATGGCAGCCTCAAACCCGAGACAGGTTGTTTGCTCGCAGACACAGACGAAAACACCATTTTTCACTAATAATAAAAACACCAAATATTTTAACTTATTGTTTGAACACCTCGGCTACCAACCAAATAAAATATTGGTTGGTAGCTGAGGTGTGTGCTCTCATTAAGTTATGACTTATGAACTTATGACATATGATTTTAAAACCATGTTAAATTATCAAAAAATATAAAGTTTAATTACTTTATTAATAATTTAACAACACTGACTTCAAGATGGGTGACGTAGTATCACTTACTATTCTAAGTGTATAAAAGGCGAAACTAGTATTTAGTATTTGGCTATATAAAGTCTCTTCTGTAACACAAATTTCCGAAGTTAAAAAACACCCAGACCTTGTTGTTTAGTGAGAGCTAAGATACATCTTCGGGAGTTGAGGATGAGGAGAAGTATCGTTCCTACTTACATGGAGAAGGGGAGAGGAACACCAAATGAAAGTATGGTGCTCGTCCTAACTATGACGTTGTTAACAAGCTTTTTGAAGAAGGAAGAACCAAGGTCTCTCTCTCTCTCTCTCAATATCATGATATTTGTATTATGATAATCTGATGACTAATTAATTTTGTTAATTACTGGAAGATAAAGCCTTCTGGGTCACTTGAAGAAAAATTGCAGAACCTTGTAAAGACATGGGAAATGGAGATGTTCCACAAAATACACTTTGATGACTACAAATCAGTTGATCCAAAGTTTAAGAGAATAAGGCATTATCAATTTTAAACTTCATTTAGGTAACTCATCAAACACATGGTATGCATAAAAAATTGAGCATGTTATAACCAAAGATACTCATGCTAAAAATTGGATTTAAATCTCTTCAAAAACATCAATGACAGACATCAACAACAAAAAATCTCTCATAGAAATTTCATCAAACATATGAAATGCACAGATAGACAAAAGAACCATTTTTCACTAACAATAAAAACACCAACTCCCAGCAACAAATACATACTCCAAATCAAACAAAACCAACAAAGCCATACCACCATATATAGAAGAAAAAAAAAAAAAAAAAAAAAAACAACATACAGAAACCCAAACGTGGAAATCAAAACCTACATCACCATATATGAAAACCCACATCCAAAAATCAAAACCCACACTAAAAAAGAATAAAAAATACAAATAGCAGGGAAAACTGAAAATCACCCATACAGCAACCGAAAATCACCCATGAAAATAACCAATCTCTCGGCAAAAAAAACCTCTAAAAATGACCACTTCAAAACGAAAAAAAGAAGAAGAAAAAACACGTAAAAATCTGACCTGTTTTGATGTCTCCGATTGTCGTCCGTGGTGGTGATGGGTAGTCATGGTGGTACCGATGCCGTTTGGTCCCTCAAATGTTGGCTCCACTGGATTCACCTCTACTCAATCAACCTTCAGACCTAAGAAGAAATTTCATATAATGATCAATAAGCTTTCTAACTATTACTTAATGTGTGTATTTGTAAATTAATGCATAAATAAATTTTCACTAACCCTCCGAGACGTGATAGTAACAAATCAACAATTGCTTGCAATTTCTGCGTTTGAGCGGCATTTGCTTCAAGAGCTTCCTTTGTCTGTTGATGTTGAAGCCTAGACTATTCAAGTTCACTTTCCATTTGTTCAGCTCTTCTCTTCCACTCATCATGATTGTTATTTTGGGTCACTGAATGCTGTTTATTTGAAGTCGCTCGTGTAGGTATAAGACCGCAGCCCATTCCTCTGACGTGCCCAGATCGTGGGCCCCCAAGCACTTGTGTTACTATTTCTTCAATGCGGTCTTCCACAGATCTTCCCTCCACAGTGTCTTCTTCCATGGCCACATTGCTTGTTTTTTCTTTCATTTCATCCTGCATAAGTCATAGTTAGCCTTGGTTTAATACATAATTCATGCAAGTAAATTTATTATTCAGAGTTCTTCACTAATAAAATTAATGATTGGAAAGTAAACATTTACTTACATATAGAGTTTGACATCTGGGGGTCACAAACTCTCCATCCTTTTTTTTATGGGTGTACTCGTACAGCTCAACACGATTGGGCTTCACTCTCGTTTCTTGTTCCTACACACAATACATATAATCAAAGTTCATAGTAAATAATGTTAATTTTATTAAATTATGTTACGAAAGATTTACCTTTTTGTAAATGAAATTGATAAAGGAACGCGTGCCAGAGGTATGGTTTGTTTGCAAGCAGCTTCTATTTCTCGTATTTCGCATAGACTTGGTCTATGAAATTTGAAAAAAATAAAATAAAATTACACATCAATAAATAAATAAATACAATTATTCATATAATTTGTATGCAAATTATATCAATCTTAATTTTATAACCTGTATAATAATATATATTTACCTTCCATGATTCCTTATCAAATGAGTCACAAATTCGTTTCCATTGTTCACTTTGATACCCTTTTGGCAGTGTTGTCCTCGCAACATCCTTAGCTTTAGCAATCGCCTCAACGTCTCTGGCATCAATGCCTTGAAAATACTTCTTGTAATTGTGTCTATACAAATTTGAACGAATTCTAGCATATGCACGACCCAATTTATTCTCAATGGCTAATGTGTGCTCATTCATGTCCATATGTAGATCGAAGTACGACTGATACATAATAAATAAGAAAACAATGGTAAAAAATGTGTCACATTATTTATTCATACAAAACATATTCTTAAACATTGATAGTCATACCCGAGCATGGCATAATAACCAGGCCTTTTCCTCGGCTGGGACTGCAGTCCATTCATCGTGATGGAGTTCGCACATGTTGCGGACAATCTCCCCAAACTTGCTCGCAAACCATGAGGCATTATCGCCTATAGGTGCCTGATGATTATGTGGGATGTTCAAATAAAGGGGGCCATTCTTATCAGCATAATAACTCAATTTCTTGCATTTGGCCTTACCCCTTCTATTTCTGACTGCCGTGCTAGCTGTTACACAAAACATGGTAACGTAATAAGTTATATTTGGAAGAATATATTGTCAAATTTATATAACAAACCAAAAAAATACCAAAAAATTAAATAAATAAATAAAACATTTACTAAACATATAATTCATATACACTTACAAGATGCAGTAGGGGCGGCTCCCTGTGAATCCAATCCTGCCACTGAGTGAATTGGTCTTGAAGCCTCGTGCGGAGGATGCCCCTCCACTGACTTATGGGGGGCAACACCTGCATCTCTGTATCGCCAAACCCAGAACTGGGAGTCTGACTCCCATGCTCGTCAATAAGACCCCGGCCTTGATCTTCGCCTCGACCTCTTCCTGCTCGAACCGGTTTGCGTCGTGTTGCCATTGATATGATCAACCTGCTAACAATTCAGAAATCAAAAGATTATATTAGTCAAATATCGTCATAGGTCCCATTTGTACAAAAAAAAATTTCTAACAAATAAAAAGAACCTAGAAACTGGTTTTAAACTCCAAATACAAGCATATAGAAAAAAGGAAAAAGAAAAAAGCATAGTCTAGAAAGTTGAGAAACAAACCCACGTGAGGGTGAAGCCATTTAATTATGAAGCAGGAAGAAAAGAGGAAATAGTGAGGCATCGATGGTGTTTTCATCCAAGAGCATCTCATCAAGCAACAAATGCTATGGGCTGGAACGTAGGAATTGAAGCAAAGAGGCAAAAATTTGTTTTACAAACTGCTGGTGACAAGAATAAAGAAGTAATACAAGAAAAGGTGAATTTTCTTGGTGGAAGTATCCCAGGGCAGCATGGCAGCAAGAATTGGCAGCAAGGTTGTCCTGATGCTTATAATCTAGTAGCTCAAGAAGAAAGGATGGATGAGAGGTTTCCTCAACCTGCACATCAGAAATGGAGGAGGCCATATGCCGCAGATCAAGGTTCTGGGAATGATCAACAAGGAAATAAGCAGCTGGCCATTTTAACCAGGTCAGTTCGAGTCGAATTTCCTAAATTTGATGGCAATGATCCCGCTGGATGGATATACAAAGCCAATAAAATTTTCATGTCCATAGAACAACAGATTTTCAGAAACTTTTGCTTGTTTCTATTCATATGGAAGGCAAAGCATCAGTTTGGTTTCAAGATAGGAAAATGTCTGGTTGCTTGTATAATTGGAATGATTTAACTAAAGTATTATTATAAAGGTTTGGACCCTACGGGTATGATAATCCTATGGAGGTATGAAGGGAGACTTCTCTGCAGAAGAATTCAAAAAGGTTGCTGTCACAGTTACTCGGCAATGTGGAAGAGGCAGAAGAGGTACCAAAAGGATCAGAATTGGAAGTTTTACTAACTGAGTTTTCTGATAGTTTTGATGAAACAAATAGTTTACCACTTATCAGGTTTCAGAACCATGAACTTGTTTTACATTATGAAGATATGCCATTTTGTATAAGGCCCGTTAAGTATCCATATATTCTGACGACAGAAATAGTTGAGGAGCTATTGAAGGATAAGTTCCCTATTCCTAGGATTGAGGAGTTAGAGAAATTACATGACTCTAGGGTATATTCTAAATGCAATTTGAGGTTCGGATATTACCAAATTGAAGTGAAGAAGGAAGATGTTACAAGCTATTACAAGAAGATGGTAGAAGAATTACATGGCTCTAGAGTATATTCTAAGTTGGATTTGACGTTAGGTTGTAACCAAATCATAGTGAAAAATGATGAGGTTACAGGCTATTCCAGGGAATTTGTTATGGGTTATGATTCCAATGCAACACCATTAACTGATGTGTTAAAAAAGATTGCTTGGCAGTGGAGTGAAGAGTCTGAAACATTATTTAAAGATTTAAAACAAACCTTGGTTAATCGTTCGGTGCTGGTGTTACCAGATTTCAAATTACCATTAGTAATTGAATGTGATGTTGAGGGAAGAGGAATGGGGGCAGTTCTGATGCAACAAGAGAGGCCACTAGTATTTTTCAATCAATTGAGGAGGAATGAAGAAGAAAAACCTTTGGTGTCATTGTCCATTAATTCTGATCCAGTTTTAGGTTGGATGGCAGAAGTTAAAGACTATTATCTGAATGATTCTAAGGTTCAAGCCTTGCTGCAGAAAGTACAGGGTGGAGAGTTAATTAATACAAGGTATTATGTGATTCGAGGAGTTCTGTTTTCTAAGGAAATGGAGTATGTTACAAAGATTTTGAAGGATCAAGTTTTGGGCAGATTCGAACTTCCAATTTCACGCTTACCTTTGATAAATGCACAAGGAGTTATCAAACCAGAGCCAGAGGAAATTTTGGGCTGTCAGTCACAGAAGGTTCATAATAGAGCAATGGTGGAGTTCCTTGTGTGTTGGCAGGGGCAGATTCTAAAAGAATCTTCCTGTGAAGTTTTTCATTATCTCAAAAGTGCTTATCCACACCTTGTGGACAAGGTGTTTTGAGCCAAGGGGGTATTGCATATGGTTAAAAGGACTTAAGGGCTTAGGAGTTGGGGGGTCAGTAGCCTTCTTAAGGAGTAGTTAAGAACTGGACACCTAGATTGCAGCTGGAATGGAAGTGATTGTGTAGGCATCATTAATGAGATTGATACGGGAGGGCGTATGTTCTATATCTTCTTCAACTGCACCTTGTGGGCAAGGTGCTCTTAAAGGGGTGAGTATTTGTTACAAGTATTATTCTAATTAGTAGTATAATAATAACTATGTAATAAGAAAGGTGGCAATGGAATTCTATAGTAGCTAATTAGTGGCTGGAGCGATAGTAGGAGATGCTGGGAGGAATGAGCTGGAGTATAACTGATTGTGGAGGCTGGAGTTTGTTAGAGATGCTGTACACGTGCTCCCGAGGATGAGGGCTGCAACAGCTCAATGGGTGTAATCTCCTACATGCTATCCTATTATAATAGAGAGAGTAGTATAAGAGTGAAGCTCGGTGGTATTCTGCTCCCATGCAAGCTTTTGATATTCAGTAATTTAGTCTAGTTAACTTAGATCATCAGCTAGCTAGACTATTGCTTGGTGTAAGTGAACAATTGCAGAAGTTTGATTAATAAAGTTGAAGATCATTGATCTTGTTCTTGAGTGAAATACTATGAGTCTTGAGTGAAACACTGTGAAGGAATTAGAGTGTAACAAGATTTAGATTATAAACAATATGTTCATATATGTATACTTATGTTAGATTATTAGATTATTAAATATCCCATTCTTCTAAGCTCACAGTTGCATATAACTTCACTGAAATCAATGTGTTGCTAGAAGATCAAAGTACTTACTAACAAACAGAACCCACAAAACCCCAGAAACCCAGAACCCCAAATCAAACAGAAAACAATACAAGATCCGTCATTTACTGAAAAGAAAAGAGAAACCCACATAAAATGAAACAAGAAAGAGAGAAAACAGAACAATACGCAGGAGAAATTAAGCATTAACATACAAAAATAAAAATAAAAAAACCATAAAAAAATAAAAGCCCCAAACCTCAAATTGATTACCAACAAGTTACGGTTCCCCCAGCATGAAATAAAAAAATAAAAAAATCAAAAATCAAACCAAAAAATAATGTACTTACGTGCAGTGTGATGAGGAGCCCAACTGGGACGTGGAGCGAGGATGGTGGATGGAGAAAGAGTAAGGATGTCTAGCTTCGGGGGATCGTAGCTGAGAGAGAGAGGGAATGGAGAGAGATTGAGTCTGAGAGAGGGGTGAGAGGGAGAAAGGGAGTGAGAGAGAGTTTGAGATAGAGGTCGAGAGGGAGAAAGGAAGACTTCGAATCTGTTAGACGATGCGGAATGTGAGCCGACAGAGGAGAGATACAGAGGGGCCAGTTTGGATTTTGGGTTTTCGGGAGGAATTCAGCTGGGCGGGGAAAAATCCAGAAGCGCGCGCGCGGGTGTTAAGCGCCTCTTAATCTCTTTTTCATAAGGGTAATAGCGTCCACAAAAGTGGACGCTAATAATATATTATCAGTGTCGATAATGACAGTCGATGCTGATAGTCATATACTTTTATTTTTTATTTACTTTTTTAATAAGAGTATAGTAATTAATATATATGTTATATATTAATTGGGCTATATATATAGTCACTAATATATATATTTGAAGGTGTGAAACGTTATATATATAATTTATTTTTTAAAAAACTACAGTAACGTGGCATTAAAATTAATACCTATATAAAAAAAAAAATCTTCAATTTTTTGGGTTACAATTATATATTTTATATTTTTATTTAATATATAAACACCATTTTCTATATATATATATTCAATCCAACTCTACGTTATTTATTTTATTTTATTTTAGTGAATCACATAAGCTAGCAAATTAAATTTAAAAATAAAAAACAAAACTATTATGGTCAATCGAAGTAATTCACTAGGATCGATCGATCATTTAATCATATTATGATCAATCAAACCAATTCACTAGAATCGATCATTTGATCATATCATGATCAATCGAATTAATTCATTATGATCGATCGGATGTTTTATTAAAAATTCGATCCTATCTAAATCAATCGAACTAATTCACTATGATCGATTGATGATCATTCGATCATTTTATCATATCACGATCAATTGAACTAATTTACTATGATCGATCGATTGATCATTTGAGAAAACACATGATCAATCGAACTAACTCAATATGATCGATCGGATGTTTGATTGAACATTTGATCATATCACTATCAATCGAACTAATTCACTAGGATTGATGGGATGATCGATCGATCATATCACTATCAATCGAACTAATTCTCTAGGATTGATCGGATGATAGATCAATCATTTGATCATATTATGATCAATCGAACTAATTCGCTACTATCGATGGGATGCTTGATTGATCGATCATTTGATTATATCACAACCAATTGAACTAATTCACTAGGATCAATCGAATGATCGATTGATCATTTGTTCATATCATCGTCAATTGAACTAATTCATTAGAATCGATCGGATGATCGATCGATCATTTGATCATATCACAATCAATCGAACTAATTAATTAGGATCAATCGGATGTTTGATTGAAAGCTTGATCCCATCACAATCGATCGAATAACTAATAATTTATATAAAAGAAATAATGACAAATTATTGGGGTTAATATGACTCAGTTTAGTTGACATTCATAGTTAGACTATCAACGTCAACCTGTAGAGATCGACGTTGATAGTTTAAGTATTACTTTCTTTCTTTTTTAATTGTTAACAATTTATATTAGTAAATTAAAATTAAGTCCTATAGAAAAAATAAATACAATTTTTTGGGTTATAATTATAATTTTTTTTTTCCTATTTTTAATATATATACCATTTTCTAATTTTTAGGTATATATTATTTATTTTCAATTGAAGTTGATGTTCTTTTTTTTATTTATTTATATGAAAGACTAGTAGATAGCCACTTGTCAAAAAACTACCAAATAAATCTAAAGGACTATTAGCGTCCACATGCAGTCGACGCTAATAGTCCACTATATATGTGTATCAGCGTCGACAGTTAGTATCGACGCTGATAGTATATTATTAGCGTCTACATTTAGTTGACGCTAATGCACTTGCCAAAAATATTCATAACTTAAACGTAAAGCACTATTAGCGTCCACATAGAGTGGACGCTAATACTCAAGTATCAGCGTCGACTATTAGAATCGACGCTGATAGTATATCATTAGCGTCAAAATTTAGTGGACGCTAATGCACTTGCCAAAAATTATCATGACTTAAACGTAAAGCACTATTAGCGTCCACATGCAGTGGACGCTAATACTCCAGTATATATGTGTATCAGCGTCGATTATTAGCATCGACGCTGATAGTATATCATTAGCGTCTACATTAAGTGGACGCTAATGCAATTGCCAAAAATTATGATGACTTAAACGTAAAGCACTATTAGCGTCCACATGCAGTGGACGCTAATACTCCACTATAAATGTGTATCAGCGTCAACTATTAGAATCGACGCTGATAGTATATCATTAGCGTCTAAATTTAGTAGATGCTAATGCACTTGCCAAAAATTATCATAACTTAAACGCAAAGCACTATTAGCGTCCACATGTAGTAGACGCTAATACTCCAGTATATATGTGTATCAGCGTCGACTACTAATATCGACGCTGATAGTATATCATTAGCGTCTACATTTAGTGGACGCTAATGCACTTGCCAAAAATTATCATAACTTAAACGTAAAGCACTATTAGCGTCCACTATAAGTGGACGCTAATAGTCCTTGACTTTTATTATAATTTTTTAAATTTTTTTGATAAGAGTATTAGCGTCCACCAAATGTTGACGCTAATACTTCAATATTAGCGTCAACTTTTTTGACGCTAATACTCATTCAGTTGACGCTAGTAGTTCTCCCGCTCCTGAAATAATTCCCGCCAGTGTATTAGCGTCGAGTTATTAGCGTCTGCTGTAAAGTTGACGCTAATACTCATATTTTTGTCCAAATATTAGCGTCGACACAGAATTTGACGCTAATAATCATTTATCAGCGTCGACTGTCATGAATGGACGCTAATATAATAGTATTACCGTCGACTTCTTGGTCGACGCTGATAGTGTCGCCGCTAAAGGACTAATTTCTTGTAGTGTTAATTAATGTATATACCTTAAGGTCAGTGGGAGCAAAGTTACATTTCTTTTAGTCATATATATAGATAATATTTTGCTTGCAAGCAGTAATTTAGGTTTGCTACATAAAGTTCCTCTCAGTAAACTTTGAAAATGAAGGATTTGGGTGAAACCTCTTATGTCATTGACATAAAGATTCATAAAGACATAAATTAAAGAATATTAAGATTGTCTCTAAAGGCCTACATTGAAAAGTTTTGAGAGATTCAGAATGAAGAACTATGAATCTTCAGTAGCACCTATTATTAAAGGGGATAAATTCAGTATAGATTAATGTCCCAAAATGTATTGGAACAAGAGCAAATGAAATATATTACATATGTATGCACAGGTCTACATTAGACTTGACATTGAAATAGCAGTTGGACTACTGGGTCAATATAGTACCGTGGAATATACAAGGAACCAAGAACTAAAGATACACTTACCGTTGGGTAGTGTTCATTCAGGTTTGATTTTTGTTAAATGTGTAGATAGTAGAAAATCAATTTCAGTTAAAAGGCTATACATTGAAGATGCAGTAAGCAGATTATAATTGTTACATCTACCATGAAAGCAAAAGTCATTACATGTTGTGAATTTGTTACACAGGCAGTATAGTTGAGACATTTTTGTTAAAGGTCTCAAGATTGTCGATTTTATTGTTAGACCCAAAAAGATCTTCTGAGTAGAAACAGAAGTATGTATATCGACATAAAGTATCTCAAAGAGAACATTAAGTGACATGAAGTGTCTATTGAGCATATAAGTATTGAATTAACGATTGCGGATCCCATGACTAAAGGTTTACCGGTAAAGAAAGTATATAGTCATATGAGATTCATTAATTCATTTGTGCTTAGTTTCTCTTTAATTGATCTATAGACATAAAGTTATACATATTTTTGTGCACACATATATTATGGTTATCCATGGGGATAAAATTAATGTTGGACCCGAATGACTTATAGGATGTTCATTCATAAAGTTTGATTGCCCATATGGTACTTATTTGGGGAATATTATATATTGTAATACATGGAAGGGACGACTTACTATATAAAAGTTTTACTGCCATGATTCATATGTAGTATACCTTGAGTGAGTGGGAGGATTCCATGAATGGTTGGAATAAATAAAGTAGTGGCCATATCAGATAACTGAATACCATAAGGAATTTATATGTCATAAGGGCCAAGTGGGAGAATGTAAGATATCCCATTAAAGTATGTCCCTTCTGTCACATATATTATTATGATTATGGTGTTTAATGACTTATTCCAATTAAAACTTATTTTATGAAATCAAATATTTTGAATTAAATTGCCGATTTAATTCTTGTGGAAACAAATATTTGAATTCAATACTGATTTTATTTTATGGAATTAAATATGCTATATTGATTAATCATTTGGTTTTTATTCCTTGATGGGAGGAATAATTAAGGTAACAGTTCTAATTGAGGGTCCCTTACCTACCTATAAATAAGGCCTGTGTATTCCATCAAATGACACTCACTGGTAGGCATAGGTCAGAAGAAACCATCAATATTTTAATTTTGTTTTGCTAGATTTTGTAGTTGTGAAGCTGTTCTTCAATTGGTTTGAGTAAAGCATGGCTAGAGGTATTTATATAATTATTCATTCCGCTGCTAATTTTATTATTAATTAACATTTAATTATTTATAGAATTCTTACATATAAATCATTCACTCTATGTGGACTACACCTCATCTTCCCAAAATAGGACTAAATGTTCTCGTCAGTGTCACGTCATGCAGTGCTCTAGTACCACATGACCTGATGTTACTACTAATTAGGTGGCTTTGATACTATTTGTAATGACCCAAGAAAAAGTACAAGCTACATCTGCACTATTACCTTAAAAAGACTTGTTAATTTAGAATTTCCTTAGAATTTTCTATAAAGCTCAGTTTCACCTAACAATTGGGCAATGTGAGACTTAACACTCATGACTATCTTTATAAACCACGCACTCTTCGCAGGCTACTCATCATTTTCCCAATATAGTATCAGGATGTTTCATTAGGTTCATTTGAGAGCATAAACTTGATGCTTCCATGGGTTGGACCAAGTATTATTCGGGCAGACAATATGCTGAAAACGCGCTATCTTTGGGAATTAGGCCCTATGGATCATTAGTGATGAACAAGTAAATCAAAGCTTGGTTTAGGTCAATATCATTAGGAATTTCATTATTTTTTCATGCATGGCGTTGGACGAGGAGATTATGTATCAATTTTATGTACGTAACTAGATGAAGAGAAACGTGCAAAAACTCTTTTACTCATTTTGAAATAGAGATTAAATATCATATATATATATATAACATTATTTGTTGAGATAGTTGTCAACTTTGGTAGCAACTTGAATTCAAAGCCTGCTAAGGGTAAAGAAAGGATCAGTAGCAACAGACCGCGAAGTGGGGGGTGTAGCGGTCGTGCCACCTCCGATGCCTGAGTGAGAATTTGAGTAAGATAAGAGTAATAGAATATAGAGAGATTATAACATAAAGTATTCAAGAGTAGGGTTGAGAGTGTATCTGTATCGTAGGGCTCCTCTTTTATAAAGGTTGTGAGTAGGTGAACTCTAGTGGGACTCTCACTTGATTCCCTTGTTTCGTGAGAGTGGTGATGTGGTAACTTTGTGACCAAAAATTGTCAATCATAAAAATACCACTCGCAATAGAACGAATCCCGTAGGATAGGGCTATATTGAGGGTGTCGAACCTCAAGGACTGTGGGGGGTTTTGTTACTAAATTTAAAAGACTAATTTTAACCTAATTAACAAAAGAGAATTTGATTGTTTGTGAATTTAAATTGCATGAAAATAAACGTAAAATTAAAAGGAATAATATCAAAGAGAGAGAGTAAGGTACCGATTTCACCACACTCCGCACAACAATGGTAACCATATTCAATTCTAGAAACTCATGATCATGTATTGATGAGAGTCAAATAGTGCATATTTGAACCCCTTAACTTATATTAGTTAGGCTCTTAGCTGTGTTATTTTTTGATGCTTTTGTTAGTTTTTGGTGTCTCAAGTGCATTGCAGGTTACTGACAGAAGAATGCGGTTAAAGGGGTGAAAAATGTGCATAATGAAGGAAGAATCCCCCAGCAGTGCGTTCGAACGCACACACTACGTTCGAACGCACCTGCGTTCGAGCCCAGGAGTCGCGCTCGAGCGCATGTCCACATCAGCTGAAACCCTAGCAGTTCACGTTGAATGGCCGCGCCGCACGGAGCATGAAGCCACATATGCGTTCGATCGCATATGCTGCGATCGAACGCATTGCGTTCGAACGCACATGTTGCGTTCGAACGCACTCGTGATGACCTGTCAGCACGCGAGAAAACCTAATTCTTTAGTATAAATTTGTATTTTTTTTATTGAAAACCCTACGTTGGGAGGCGCTGTAGAGAGCAAAAACACGAATTTTGTCGTGTCTAAGCCTTTGTGAACGCTTTTTGATTGTAAGTTTCGTTTCTTCATGTTTTCAATTGATTTTGACATGTCTGTTGTGATCATGAGGGGCTAAACCTTCAACTGAGGTTGAAGATGAAGCCTCGTCTTTGATGAACAATTGTATTCTTGTCATTTTATATACACAATTTGATGTTCTATATAGTTGTTCAAAGTCCCTCCATTGCTTGATTTATTGAGCGCCCTTTTTGATTTCATGCATTATTTTATATTCGGTGTGTTTTGTCTGGGGATACATTGAGTGATTGGATTGAGACTAATATCCATCGTGATCTACGGATACGGTGGATGATTTGATCTCAATTAAATACTCGTTGTGATTCTTTAACGGATAGATTCACCGAATGATTTTATATGCATGTTCACGACTGTTGAACAGTGATCAAAAGCATTTTAAATTATCAATTGTGTATGTAAAATGCGAGAATAAATTGTTTGATTAGACGAGGTGGATTCGGAAACCTTGGTGTTTTTACTTTGTTTGTTGTTTAAATTATTGTTTAATTTAGTTTTATCAAAATTGCAAAACGAACTTCGAACTCTAGGAACTAGGTTAAAATAGGATTTGTTTGAATAGAAAAGTTGATTTTAACACAAAACACAATTCCCTGTGGATCGACCTCGCATTTTTACGCGCACTTTACTGCACACGATTCGTACACTTGCGAGTATTATTTTTGGTACAATCAGATTTTGGCGCCGTTGCCGGGGAATTGTTTGTTTTTGTGAAAATTAATTTTTTTTTGTTTAAATTAATTCTATTTTTCTACTAGTTATTTATCTTTCTGCAAATTTTATTTCATTTTTTTTTTTATTTTATTTGGTTCTGTTTTGATCTAATAAAAAAGCAAAAAAAAAATGTGGGTTTTGTGTTTTTTTTTGGTGTTTGCTGCAAGAAGCCCGAAATTCGCTGCCGAGTACGATCGAATGCAGCCCAGTGCGGTCGAGCGCACTCGGGGCCAACTTGCACGCCTGCGTGCGACAACTGCAAAATAGACGTACGGACGCACAGCCGGTGGACGCTCGAACGCAGAAGCTAGACGTTCGAACGTAGACCACGAATCGATCGCATGCTTTGACGATCGATCGCATTTGCGATCGAACGCACAACTCTGCGATCGAACGCAGAGTCGCAGACAGCAGCTAAGCACCACATTCTTTTGTTATAGTTTTTAGCTATTTATTTTTCTTTAATTATCTTTGTGCTCATTTTTCCTGTTTATTTCATTTGAGTTCTTTATTTTTAGTGAATTCTCTATTTTTGTTTTCTTAAAAAAAAAAAAAAAAAAAAAAAAAACTTTTGTTGGTTTATGCTTGGTCGGCGATCTGTCTCTTATACACATCTAGATGTGTATAAGAGACAGGAATTATATATAGTAAAAATTAACTCTTAATTTTTTTTAATAAATGTTGATTTCAAATATTGATATTAATACATGTTTTAAAGTTAAAAGAAAACCCTAGCCCCTGGAGAGGAGGAGGGAGTCTCCCCCTTCCATATCTCCCCCTCCTCTTATACATGTTTTTCTCTTGTTTTCTTTGTGTTTTTTAGGTGTTTTTGGGCCATATGCAACAACTCTAGCTACTTTCGTCCACCCTCCAAGGTGTTGTGTCGCCCATCTCCTCCGTCGGCTCCACCACGTATCAACTGCTGGCCAGTGCCCATCATCTCTTCCACTCTGGTCGCTATTGTATTTAAAGGTTGTGTTTTTTGTTTTGTTTGTTTTGAATAAAGAACGTTTGGGTCGAGAAGGAGTAGATCTAGTCTTCTCATGAGCATATCTGTGCTTTTTTGGCTGTTTTTCTATAAGGGCTAGGTTTTCTCTATTTTTTGTTTAATGTAATTTTGCTTGAATAAGGATTGTCCAAACCTTTGAGTTATAGATGTGATCCATTTCTTGGCTTAGGAGGAAGAGTTTTGGCATGGGTTTTCATCTCCTAGGGCCAAGAAAGATGAGCTACCTATGCTTTGAGTTGATGAATATGTCTAGAACAGATCTAATGTTACAACAAAAAATTAGTCATGGGTTAGCGGATATTGATGTCATAGATAGGTTTTGAATTTTGATTTTTGTGTAAGCATCTACAACTTGTAACCTCTTAGCTTCGGCTATGATTTTCTCAGAACTTTTTGCTCTGTGATGTAAGAGTGTTTACACTCGTGATCCTTCTTCAATGAGACAAGAATGATTCCCTTTAAAAAAAATATATTGATATTAATACCACACTGATTAACAATAACTAAAGTGAGAGAGAGGAAAAAGGCTAGAGGGTTTGGGTGTTAGTAGAGAGAGACCCATGTATGTAATGGGCACTCTCCTGTTTTGATAATTTTCATTAAATATGCCTTTAAATTTACATTTGGGCCAAAATAATTTAATATGGCCCTCGGCTATAAAAGAATTAGAATCCTCCCAAGTTCATTTGAACTAAAGAATATTCAGTTATTTATATTTTATCGTTATATTTATTCCCTAAAAAAAGATAAAAGCACAAAAAATACATTTCAAATATAACTAACGGGATATTCTTCAGTTCAAATGAATTGGAGATGATTCGATTTAGCTAGAAAAAAGCAGTACAAGAACTTCAAATTTGTTGGGGGAGAAAATCTCCCCTAGTGGGCCCTACTCCAATTCACACCTATTTACAATACGCCACCACCCTCTCACTTAATGACACATATACATCTCACTTTAACTCTCTTAGATAGGGGGAAAAAGGGGAACAATGAACTCTCTCTTTCCTCCGCACAAGGCCTCTCCACCAAAGACCTACAGAGAGCTACGTCTTTCTCCTTGAATCTGCTAGTCTCATAACCCTCACGCCTCTCTGTCTGCTCCCACTCCCTCTCATTTCTCGCATATTTCACTAAACATATACTGGTTCATGGATAACTGGAGACTAATTTTCATTATAATTTCTTATCCACAAATAAAGATGCTAGCTTAAGCATTAAAGAGTTTTGGCCTCAACCGAAGACCCTCTAACATTATTTTTATTTTGTAGGACCTCATTGCCATACATGAGGTTGTTCACATCTTAGCAATCAAGAAAGTCACCGGGTAGTAAAGACTTGGACCTACAAAATGCTCCAACAAAATTCAGTTACATTTCTATATTAAATTTGTTTACATAATTACATTAGCGTACACTTTACATTCAGTACTCAGTAGAATTTGTTTACATTCATGTTGTGTCCACATTAATTCAACTTGTACTGCACGATATTTCGAAAGTGTATCTCTATTACATTGAATCAAAATTTTGTCAGTTAGTCAATAGTAATTAAACATGAAATAATATGGGGCAACTAAAAGGTGGTTTACTACAAAAGAATTATAAAATGTATTATTTTTTTCATTATTAAATATAATAATTTTAGTATTGTTTTGCTAAATTTTTGATATAGAGATTGTTGTTATAGTTTTTGGTATGGTAAATATTGACCTAATTGCTCTCTTCAATTCCTGTAAAACAACAACACACATTAAGAGGATGCGCCGGTTGGTGGCCGGTCGTTCCTGCTCCAATGCTTGAGTTAGTGTTCGTATGATCTCAATATAGTGTATAATATGAGAATGAATCATGTACCTGTCTCCTTTGTGACTAGGTCTTTTATAGTACGTCACGCTGGTGTAGCCATGATGATTGAGCGAATGATTTGGGATTTGGGAGCAATGGATGAAGGAGTTAACATTCTTGTTCCCTGATTGTTACAGTTGATATGAAACCATTGTCATCATTAATATGATTCCAAGAATGGCGCATAACCATCGGAGGTACTCAAGTGTGAGCTATAACTATTCTGGTGACCATGGTGTATTTGAACTACCAACATAGTTGTTGTGCGCCTTGTTCATAATGGTTGTATCTCGGAATTAAGTGGAAAGGATCTGATATAGTTGGTTCATAGTATTATCAAATTGAGTGAATCAATCAAGCTTCAATTGTGCAAATATCCACCTAAATTAATAGGCGAATAAATGTATGTTTTACTCGCAAGTGCACAAGATCAAAACAATAGTATAAGGTGCACGTACGAGATCATTCCCATGAGAATTGTTATAAATTATGCTTAAAATTAATTCCATAAATAAAACAAGATCAAAAGATTGATTTTTGAGTCAATAAAGATAAAAAGGGTAGGGTAGGACTTTAATATCCACCACTAATCATACTCAAATAATATAACAATATGCCAATGTTCCAGTCATATCAAGATTACTTAATGTTTGTCAACCTAAGGACATGGGTGTATACACTCCTTAAGGTATTGATCTCCCTAAGCAATGAATTAGGCATGGGTGTCTTGATGAGAGTCAAATAGTGCATATTTGAACCCCTTAACTTATATTAGTTAGGCTCTTAGCTGTGTTATTTTCTGATGCTTTTGTTAGTTTTTGGTGTCTCAAGTGCATTGCAGGTTACTGACAGAAGAATGCGGTTAAAGGGGTGAAAAATGTGCATAATGAAGGAAGAATCCCCCAGCAGTGCGTTCGAACGCACACACTACGTTCGAACGCACCTGCGTTCGAGCCCAGGAGTCGCGCTCGAGCGCATGTCCACATCAGCTGAAACCCTAGCAGTTCACGTTGAATGGCCGCGCCGCACGGAGCATGAAGCCTCATATGCGTTCGATCGCATATGCTGCGATCGAACGCATTGCGTTCGAACGCACATGTTGCGTTCGAACGCACTCGTGATGACCTGTCAGCACGCGAGAAAACCTAATTCTTTAGTATAAATTTGTATTTTTTTATTGAAAACCCTACGTTGGGAGGCGCTGTAGAGAGCAAAAACACGAATTTTGTCGTGTCTAAGCCTTTGTGAACGCTTTTTGATTGTAAGTTTCGTTTCTTCATGTTTTCAATTGATTTTGACATGTCTGTTGTGATCATGAGGGGCTAAACCTTCAACTGAGGTTGAAGATGAAGCCTCGTCTTTGATGAACAATTGTATTCTTGTCATTTTATATACACAATTTGATGTTCTATATAGTTGTTCAAAGTCCCTCCATTGCTTGATTTATTGAGCGCCCTTTTTGATTTCATGCATTATTTTATATTCGGTGTGTTTTGTCTGGGGATACATTGAGTGATTGGATTGAGACTAATATCCATCGTGATCTACGGATACGGTGGATGATTTGATCTCAATTAAATACTCGTTGTGATTCTTTAACGGACAGATTCACCGAATGATTTCATATGCATGTTCACGACTGTTGAACGTTGATCAAAAGTATTTTAAATTATCAATTGTGTATGTAAAATGCGAGAATAAATTGTTTGATTAGACAAGGTGGATTCGGAAACCTTGGTGTTTTACTTTGTTTGTTGTTTAAATTATTGTTTAATTTAGTTTTATCAAAAATTGCAAAACGAATTTCGAACTCTAGGAACTAGGTTAAAATAGAATTTGTTTGAATAAAAAAGTTGGTTTTAACACAAAACACAATTCCTTGTGGATCGACCTCGCATTTTTACGCGCACTTTACTGCACACGATTCGTACACTTGCGAGTATTATTTTTGGTACAATCATGTATGTTATAAAAGACAAGAAAATACATATTAAAAGATAAGAATAATTTATCTTCGGTTGGTACGGATCGTCCACCTAACCACTAAGATGCGGCACGACCCGTCTTCCCTAGGTATAAACTATAAAATCCCTTAATAAGTTTTATATGATTAACGGAATAGTATAACCCATCTTTGGTTGGCACAGATCGTTTTCCTAAATTACTCTAAACTAGGATGTAGTACAACCCATCTTCCCTAAGCATGGTCTATCTAATCCTATTAATCATATACATATTAAAACCATTGCATAACTATCAATCTTATGATCACAAAAAATAAGATTGATTGAGTTCAATACATGCAAAATAATTTCTAAGACAAGATAAGAATTTCGCAAGCACCGAAATTGAAATTGAATAACAATTGCATTAAAATTAAGAACAGAATTCAAAGGTTGCAATCCTCACAGTTATGCAATCAACATACATATAATGAATTAACTATAATCAAATACAATCACCATTGTGCTTGTTGAGGGTTACATCGGTACCCCATAAAGGGGGTTTAGCTGCTCATGCTGATGAATGAACTCCAAGGAAATTGTGTGTAATTTTCGCACCAAGGGAAAATGGCCTCCTCTTATAGTGTATAATGGCCTATTTATAGGGACTCCTAAAACCCTAAAAACCCTAGAAACCCGTAGGTTAGTTTCCCACTTCAATTGGGAGAATTGAGTTCGGTTCAAAGCTGTCCAACGCGCCTGCCGGGTTAAGTGAACCCCGAGTGCGTACGATCGTACGGATGGGCGATCGATCGCCCGCCGCACGATCACAGGTGTGCTGCGATCGTTCGCCAGCACAGAAAAGCTCCCACTCGTGCCTTTTAGTCCAATTTTCAACAGAGTTAATGTATTTGACTTGAAACACAAAACAAAACAAAATCAAGCAAATAGCAACGCTAAGGAATTAACATATGTGAGTTAAGGGGCTTGAATATGCAGCATTCGGCGCTTATCACACCCCCAAACTTACATATTGCCAGTCCTTTAGCAATACAAAACAGAAAATAAAATGAAAAACATTAAAAGATAAATCCAGCTTTCGTGGGATGTATGGTTGCATTTAGCATATGCAACAAGCCTTTTAAACCTCTAGGAATTTCCTAGAGGACGAGTGGAGTTTCGTGAGGGTTTTCTAGAAATGATACCCACAAACATTTTGCACAGTTCATGTTATCTAAAAATTAAGGCATCACTCAAACCCATGACTTTCATTCATTAGCAAGCTTAAAAAGTTAAACTCCATCTTCACAATGAATTGGAAATTAAAGTCTAATTACTTACTGCAGGCAAGCTAAGGCATCACAAGCTCGAAACAATGTAAAGTGAATTAGCACAAGACTATGAAGCTTCCAAACAAATTCAATGTGCAATATCTCTATATCTCAAGATTCACTAGAAGTCCTATCAGAATGAACAACAATGACATTTATATATATATATATATATATATTTTAGGCTCTGCAGTGTTCAATTCCCTTAAGCTTCTAGTTGACCCATGTAGCGAGTGTTGAGCCAATGACTCCTAAACCAGATGATTTTAGGGCATTAGGTGTAGAGACACCCCTGAGGACTTACTAACTTAAGTAAAAAAGGCTACAAAACTAAACTAGCCATAATGTTAACCACATCAAAGCTCCTCACCTTTTGACGTGAACGCTCACTACTTTGAGGCAAGATGCCCAGTTACTTAGTGAAGAGTTTATCAATGGTCATTTTTGTTTTTTTTTTTTTTTTTATATTTTATTTATGCCAATGTATCCAACCAATAAGTCACCCAGTGTCACCCAAAACATAGAAACATACACATTTAACCCACATGTTATACCCCACCAATCATGTGCTAATGTGCTTATGTCAGAGCAGATCAAACATATGAATTCTCAATTGCCTAAAGCAAGTAACCAACTTAAGAAATCCAACATCAGATCATGTGTTCAAAGTTTTAAGCTCACTGATGAAATCAATTACAAATTTGTAGGTCAACCAAAATTTAAGGACAACATGAACATGTAATTTTTTTTTTTTTTTTTAAACGAGACAAGGTGTGTGAAAGTGTGTCTCCCATACCCCCAAACTTAATTTGCACATTGTCCCCAATGTGTAACTATATGGAAAGAGCTGACCTGAGAGTTGGAGAACTGTCTGGACTAGCATGGCTCATATCATACCCCCAAACTTGAACTAAAGTACCCTTTTTGTCCCTAAAAATAAAACACAAAAGTAAAACTAGAAAATAAAAGACAATAAAAATAAAAACAACAATAAATAAACGGATATACTATGGGGTGCCTCCCATGAGCGCTAAGTTTAACGTCTTCAGCCAGACGGTGCAGCTGCTCACTGTTGCTCCCCAGGTGGGACATAAGATGATGCTCCTGCAGCGGGTGGTAGTCGATCTAGAATGGCCTTGAGCAAGTCGGCTTGTGTAACAAACTGTTGTTCTATAGTGGCAAAGCGCTCCTCAAGCCTGTCCATGCGCTGATGTGCACCGCTCAAGAAATCATACTTAGTGCGGCTAATAACCACAGAATCAGCTCTCCCACCTTGCTGCGGTGCTAGTGCATCCTCTTCCATATGTTCTATGGCTGCACCTCCTTCATCAGCAGGGATTCACATCCCAACACCTCTTGGCATATGTGACAGGCTGTGGTTCCACTGGTTTCTGCCAAAGAAAGGATGTTCTTTGACTGATCCATCTTCGGGGGTCCCCTTTATACCTTTTTTTCTTTAAGATGTATGTGAGCAGGAACAGAAATGAGAGCCTCTATGACTTTGTGGTGGTGGCCCTGTGTGCAATCACCCAATCCCAAAACTTGTGAAGTTGGTTCCAAATGATTGACGAAATTGAATACCAGTGGCCTTTATGGAAGGCGTATAGTGCTTGAAGGAACTGGTCACGCCTCTGCGACTTATGTCCCAATGGGCACACATTCCGCTGCAAAATAGAATCCATAAGCAAGAGTTGTTGAGGCAATTTGGACCGGCTGCCCGGATTCCATTTTTCATCGGCATATTGCCCAGCACACATGCCTTCAATTATCTCGGAGACATAGAAAGACTCTGGCTGTTCATCTAGTTGTGCATCCGCAGGTGGGTGTTCCTCATTGGAATGAAGTGCGGCGGCAATATCCGAAGTGGTCACCTCTACTTGCTTCCCTTGAACAGTAGAGAACAGGGTGCCCGGCCTATTGCAATCCCTGGAGAGGTTTGAATAGAATTGGACAACCAACCTTGTGTAGGCCGTGGAGGTGACGGGTTTGAATAACTTCTTCAACCCACGGCATTTGAACTCTTGGATCGCCCATTGGGTGGCTTCAAAATTTTTGAAGTCGCCATTGATGTCAAACTCCGTCTTAAAAATGATCTCCCGTTGCTCAAAAGTTGGATGGGAGGATTGGGCACGGGAGCTTGAAGCTTGGGAGGTGGATTGATGCATCTTGGCTTCCCTCAGAACTTTTGTTGAACAAGTTGTGTGCAGCCTTCAATTCAAGAAGTATTTTTCTTTGGTTGGTACGATCCGTACCAACCAAAGATAAATTATTCATATCTTTTAATATGTATTTTCTTGTCTTTTATAACATACATGATCATGAGTTTCTAGAATTGAATATGGTTACCATTGTTGTGCGGAGTGCGGTGAAATTGGTACCTTACTCTCTCTCTCTTTGATATTATTCCTTTTAATTTTACGTTTATTTTCATGCAGTTTAGATTCACAAACAATCAAATTCTCTTTTGTTAATTAGGTTAAAATTAGTCTTTTAAATTTAGTAACAAAACCTCCACAGTCCTTGAGGTTCGACACCCTCAATATAGCCTTATCCTACGAGATTCATTCTATTGCGAGTGGTATTTTATTATTGATTATTTTGGTCACGAAATAACCACATCAATAACAAATAAATATTTACTTATTTATTTCAAATAATAGTGCATTGGGTTCCTGTTAAAAACAATTTTTCCTACTAAATGAAACACTTAGAAAAATTAAGTCTTTTTATAGTATTATTGAAGTATTATATTTCTTATTCTTATTTAAATGTTTGATCAATCATGATAAGAACATGTGATTAATCGTTGTGCATTAGTTGATTAATCATGATAAGAACATCGTATCGATCCTAGTGCGATAGTATGATTGATCTTGATAGGATTGTAGGTTCGATCCTAGTGCATTAGTATGATTGATCCTAATATAATTAGTTTGATCAATCATAACAAAAACATACGATCGATCATAGTGCATTAGTCCAGTTGATTTTGATTGGATCATTTGATCGATCAAATATCTAATCGATTGTCGATCGATCCTAATGAATTAGCTTAATTGATCATGATATGGTCAAATGTTCGATCAAACATCCAAACAATCCTAATGAATTAGTTCGATTACTTGTGATATAATCAAATGATCGATCAAACATCAGATCGAATATCCGATGGATCATAGTAAATTAGTTCAATTGATCGTCATAGGAACAAATGTTCGATCGAACATTTAATTGATCCTAGTGAATTAGTTCGTTTGATCGTGATATGATCAAATATTGTTCGATTGAACATCTGATTGATCCTAGAGAAAAATAAAAAAACAAAAAACAAAAAAATCAAAATGTCATTTGCAGCGACAAATGTGGCTACTATTTGGTCAAAATAGCGCCGACCTAGTAGTGGCCGCTAATTAGGGGTCAATAGCGGCCACTTTGGGTTCGCTGCTATTGACAGGAGAAAAATAAAAAACAAAAAATTCCAAAGGTCATTAGCGGCGAAAAAATGTGGCTGTTATTTGGTCCAAATAGTGGCGACCTTAATAGTGGCCACCAATGAGGGGTCAATAGCGGCCACTTTGGGGTTGCCGCTATTGAGAAGAGAAAAATAATAAAACAAAAATTCAAAAGGTCATTAGTGGCGACAATATGTGGCCGCTAATTAAGGGTCAATAGCAGCCACTTTGGTGTCGCCGCTATTGAAAAGAGAAAAATAAAAAGTCAAAAGTTCAAAAGGTCATTAGCGGCAAAAATATGTGGCCGCTAGTTAGGGGTCAACAGAGGCCACTTTGGGGTTGCCACTATTGACAAGAGAAAAAAAAAATTTAAAATTCAAAAGGTCATTAGTGGCAAGAAATTGTGGCCGCTATTTGGTCCAAATAGCGGTGACCCTAATAGTGGCCACTAATGATGGGTCAATAGCGGCCACTTTAGGGTCGCGGCTATTGAGATTAGAAAAATCAAAAAATCAAAAGTAAATAAAATAAATAAATAAATTTTGGGGTGATACTATTGACCTTACATATGTAATAGAATAAAATTATTTCCCAAAAATTCACCTTCGATAATATGTCATTATTTATTTTATATTAATTATTGTTGAATTTATTTTTTTCTCTTTTCTATTCTTGTCTTATATAAAAAACAAATATTTACTTGTTTATTTTAAATAATAGTGAATTGGGTTCCTATTAAAAACAAATTTTCCTACTAAATTAAACACTTAGAAAAATTTAGTCTTTTTTATAGTATTATTGAAGTTTTATTTTTCTTATTCTTATTTAAATGTTTGATCAATCATGATAAGAACATGTGATTAATCGTTGTGCATTAGCCGATTAATGATGATAAGATCATCATATCGATCCGAGTGCAATAGTATGAACGATCTTGATAGGATTGTAAGATTGATCCTAGTGCATTAGTTTGATTGATCGTAATCTAATTTGTTCGATCAATCATAATAAAAATATACGATCGATCATAGTGCATTAGTCTGGTTGATTCTGGTAGGATCAATCATAATAAAAACATACCAGAGGTACGTCCTTGTGACCTCTGGGGTGGAAAACTCCCTACCGCCATTCTCCTAGCTGGCCTGGCTCCTCCAATCGAAGGACTAGTTCCTTGAGCCCTCCTCTTCTGATCCACGTACTCAGCCGCATTCTCTTTCAGACTTTCCTTATAGATCGATGCCCTATCGACCAACTGGGAGAAATCCCGAATGTCGAAACAGCTCATCATGATTCGAATACAAGAATTCATACCTCGTTCAAACTTCTTCACTTTCTTTTCCTCAGTCTCCCACATCGAACTCAACCAAATAGGGTCCATGTGTTCAAAGATCATACGGATCAAGTCCTGGACTAGCACCCAAGTCTGATCTAACGACATCCTCTTCTAAAGTGGCTAAACCGTATAATAATCGTAATGAGAGATGAAACATAAAGGAAAAGGGTATGTCTAAGACTTAGTGATTTTTAACGCAGATAATACCCATGCCAGTTTAGTAATGAACTTGGATGTTTAATAAGCAAAAGCAGTTCCATCATGACAGCTTACATTATATGTGATATATATATAATATGTGGTATATGTATATGATGTAAACAACAGTCAAAGTTTAACAGTATGTTCTACCCGAGATGTTACCTCTTCTCAGTAGGGTTGATACTGTCCCGAGGGACCTATAGTATAATGCTAGTGCCCTAGCCATTACATAACATACCGTACGTAACATTAGTGGCACGATCGAGTCCAAGCTCGAGTGGCCAACACCAACTAATGACGTCCGTCCTATAGTGACCGAACCATTGGGAATGGTTGCACTAGGGTCACGAAACCAATGGATCCAAAGCCCCGTATAACACACACATTTGACCATAAAGCTAACATGTATAGTAAGCCCATGACCAATATTACTGCACATATCTGTGTACCATGTCATACGATACAAATTATCTTGTCTGTATTTTACATGCATGTCCTTTTACAAGTTTCACTTGGCTAACATGTTTAGCGCAACGTTTTTCTCAAGATAACAGAGTTCATGTGCAATAAGTACAAGCTATGAGAGTTGTAAAATATTCATGTTTTCTTGATACACAAAATAGATGTGCAGTGCATGAAAAATAGCAATCAGCATTATATGAGTTAAAACTCACTTGGATCGAAAAGCGTCTTTGAATACTCCGAAAGATCTGGGTTCTCCAAATTTGTGGAAAGCCTTCTATAAGTCATAATTTCACTAAAACAACTCTAAAGTAAGAAAAACAGGAGCTATGGGACGGCTGGTGAAAATAGGGTTCCTCTGTCACACACTAACCGTACGTCTGAGCTCAAGGCCATACATCCACAGTGTCACGATGGGCCGTATGTCCGGTCACGATACCGTACGGCCTCTATGTGGGTCCTCGGGGAGAACCTCATTTTCTCTCCACTATCCACCTATTCTCCGATCCCTAGGGCTACTAGAAACACCCTAAAGCCTCCTAGTCTAGTTTACAACCTCCATGCAACATAACAATGCTAAGCTAACGAAAATGCTAACCCAAATGAGATTCAAAGCGTAACTAAGCTAGCAACTACAACTAAACATAAAACAAGCAGCATAACGACATATTCAAAAAGCTAAGGATCGAACGTTATCTCCTTAAAACAAAATCGCAAGAGTTTCGCCTCACGAACGTTCCGAAACACACAAACACCTCACACACGATCACAAAATACACTCAAAACACTTTGAAAACACTCTAGGAACACTTTGGCAGCCTGGGGGCGTTTGAAACTTGTGCAAAACACGAAGAGGGTATGGGGTATTTATAGGCCCAAAAAGCAGCGGACGTCCGGCCAAGGGGCGTACTTTCGGTCGTTCTTGCCTAGCGGTTTGAAGGCTGCCTCGTACGTCTATGTATTAACCAGAGGGTATTCAAAAAGTAGCATACGTCCAGTGGTCCCATGTACATCCGCCTGTACGGTTTGCAGAGCGTACGTTTGATGGTCCCCCCTCATACGTCCGTCAGACCTAGCGTACGTCTGTCCAAAAGTCCAAATTACCCTCATAGTGTCCTTAGTGACCCAAAGCCCAAATTCACTCCCCCAACTAAGCTACATATGCCTAGTTAATAATTTGGGTCACTACACCCTTACAATTGTTATAGTTTTCAAATTAAAATTACTTCTCTTTTTTTTTTTTAAAAAAAAATAATATTAAAAGGTTATTAGCAGCGACAAAATGGGGACACTATTTAGTCCAAATTGCGGCGACCCTAATGGTGGCCGCAAATGAGGGGTCAACAGCGGCAACTTTTGGGTCGCCGCTATTGAGAAGAGAAAAATAAAAAATAAAACTTCAAAAAGTCATCAGTGACGACAATATGTGGCCGCTATTTGGTACAAATAGTAGCGACACTAATAGTGGCCGCTAATTAGGGGTCAATAGCGGCCACTTTTAGGTTGCCGCTATTGAGATGAGAAAAATAAAAATTCAAAAGGTCATTAGCGGCGACAAAATGTGGCTGTTATTTGGTCCAAAATAGCAGTGACCCTAATAGTGGTAGCTAATGATGGGTTAATAGCGGCCATTTTGGGTTTGCTGCTATTGAGATTAGAAAAATAAAAAAATAAAAAATAAAAAAATTTTGGGCCGATACTATTGACCTTACATATATAATAGGAAAGAGTTATTTCCCAAAAATTCACCTCCGATAATATTTCATTATTTATTTTACATTAATTATTGGTGAATTTTTTATTTTTTATTTTCTATTTTCTATTCTTATCTAATATAAAATAACAAATATTTACTTATTCATTTTAAATAATAGTGCATTGGGTTCCCATTAAACACAAATTTTCCTACTAAATGAAACACTTAGAAAAATTAAGTCTTTTTTATAGTATTATTGAATTTTTATATTTCTTATTCTTATTTAAATGTTCAATCAATCACGATAAGAACATGTGATTAATAGTTGTGCATTAGGCGATTAATCATGATAAGAACATCAGATCGATTCTAGTGCAATAGTATGATTGATCTTGGTAGGATTGTAGGATCAATCCTAGTGCATTAGTATGATTGATCGTAATATAATTAGTTCAAACAGTCATAATAAAAACATATGATCGACCATAGTGCATTAGTCTGGTTGATTTTGATAGGGTCATTCGATCGATCAAATATCTAATCGATTGTCGATCGTTCCAAATGAATTAGATCAATTGATTGTGATATGACTAAGTGTTCGATCGAACATCCGAATAATCCTAATGAATTAGTTCGATTGATCGTGATATGATCAAACGATCGATCAAACATCTAATCTAATATCATATGGATCATAGTAAATTAATTCAATTGATCGTCATAGGATCAAATGTTCGATTGAACATCCGATTGATCCTAGTGAATTAGTTCGTTTGATCATCATATGATCAAATATTGCTGATCGAACATCCGATTGATCCTAGAGAAAAATAAAAAATAAAAAAACAAAAACAAAAACAAAAACAAAAAATTCAAAAGGTCATTAGCGGCGACAATATGTGGCCGCTATTTGGTCCAAATAACGGCAATCCTAATAGTGGCCACTAATTAGGGGTCAATAGTGGCCACTTTGGGGTCGCCGCTATTGACGAGAGAAAAATAAAAAATAAAAAATTCAAAAGGTCATTAGTGGCGACAAAATGTGGCCGCTATTTGATCCAAAGAGCGGCGACCCTAATAGTGGCATCTAAGGATGGGTCAATTGTGGCCACTTTGGGGTCGCCGCTATTGAGATTAGAAAAATAAAAAATAAATGAAATAAATAAATAAATTTTGGGGCGATATTGTTGACCTTACATATATAATAGAAAATGTTATTTCCTAAAAATTCACCTCCGATAATATGTCATTATTTATTTTATATTAATTATTGGTGAATTTTTTTTTTTCTATATTTTCTATTCATATCTTATATAAAAAAATAAATATTTTCTTATTTATTTTAAATAATAGTGCATTGGGTTGCTATTAAAAACAATTTTTCCTACTAAATTAAACACTTAGAAAAATTAAGTCTTTTTTATAGTATTATTGAAGTTTTATATTTCTTATTCTTATTTAAATGTTTGATCAATCACGATAAGAACACGTGATTAATCGTTGTGCATTAGCCGATTAATCATGATAAGAACATCAGATTGATCCTAGTGCAATAGTATGATTGATCTTGGTTGGATTGTAGGATCGATCCTAGTGCATTAGTATGATTGATCGTAATGTAATTAGTTCGAACAATCATAATAAAAACATATGATCGATCATAGTGCATTAATCCGGTTGATTTTTATAGGATCATTCGATCGATCGAATATCTAACCGATCGTCGATCGTTCGTAATGAATTAGATCAATTGATCATGATATGATTAAATGTTCGATCGAACATCCGAATAATCCTAATGAATTAGTTCGATTGATCGTGATATGATCAAATGATCGATCAAACATCTGTTCGAATATCCGATGGATCATAGTAAATTAGTTCAATTGATCATCATAGGATCAAATGTTTGATCGAATATCCGATTGATCATAGCGAATTAGTTCGTTTGATCGTAATATGATCAAATATTTTTCAATCGAACATCCGATTGATCCTAGAGAAAAATAAAAAAAAAAACAAAAAATTCAAAAGGCCATTAGCGGCGACAATATGTGGCCTTTATGTGGTCCAAATAGCGGTGACCATAATAGTGGCCGCTAATTAGAGGTCAATAGTGGCCACTTTGGGGTCGCCGCTATTGACAATAGAAAAATAAAAAAAAAAAAAAATTCAAAAGGTCGTTAGCAGCGACAAAATGTGGCCGCTAATGATGGGTCAATAGTGGCCACTTTGGGGTCACCGCTATTGAGTTTAGAAAAGTAAAAAAATAAAAAATAAAATAAATAAATAATTAAATTTTGGGGCGATACTTTTGACCTTACATATATAATAGAAAAAAAGTTATTTCCCAAAAATTCACCTCCAATAATATGTCATTATTTATTTTATATTAATTACTGGTGATTTTTTTTTTCTATTTTCTATTTTTTGTTCTTATCTTATATAAAAAAGGAAATATTTACTTATTTATTTTAAATAGTAGTGTGTTGGGTTCCTATTAAAAACAAATTTTCCTACTAAATTAAACACTTAGAAAAATTAAGTCTTTTTTATAGTATTATTGAAATTTTATATTTCTTATTCTTATTTAAATGTTTGATCAATCATGATAAGAACATGCGATTAATCGTTGTGCATTTGCCGATTAATCATGATAAGAACATCAGATCGATCCTAGTGCAATAGTATGATTGATCTTGATATCCGTTGTGATTGGTCCGGGGTACATCAGATGATTCTATCGAGTCCAATATCCGTTGTGATCAACGATACATCGGATGATTCAATTTTAGTTCAATATCCATTCTGACCGTTTAACGTTTAAATACATCGGATGATTTGACTAGATTTTAATAATAGCAATAGAACATGCATATGTGATTTATCGATAGACAGATGTATGAACAAAGTGTTAGCGCTCAGAGTAGGTGTATCCTAATCGTTTTTGAAGTATGAACTAAGCATGTTAATATGTTTATTAATGTGGTGAGGTGGATTCTAGACCTTAGTATTTTTATCTATTTGTTTTTTTAGCATTTAGGTCAGTTTACATTTATTGCACGCCATTTATTCGATATTTGGAACTAGGTTAAGATAATATTAGTTTATGCATAGAATTAGTTTTTTACAAATGCGATTCCCTGTGGATTCGATCTCGTACTTTTGCAACGCTACACGAGCAACAACTTGTGCTATTGCAAGTAAATCAAATTTGTACACCAAATTTTGTATAGTATAGTGGTAAGTATTCCCGCCTGTCACGCGGGTGACCCAGGTTCGATCCCTGGAAATGGCGCCAAAATTTGGTGTATATAAATTTGATGTACTCACAATAGCACGAGTCGTTGTTCGTGTAGCGTTGCAAAAGTACGAGATCGAATCCACAGGAAATCGCGTTTGTGAAAAACTAATTCTATGCCTAAACTAATATTATCTTAACCTAGTTCCAAATATCGAATAAATGGCGTGTAATAAATATAAACTGACCTAAATGCTAAAAAAACAAATAGATAAAAATACTAAGGTCTAGAATCCACCTCACCACATTAATAAACATATTAACATGCTTAGTTCATACTTCAAAAACGATTAGGATATACCTACTCTGAGCGCTAACACTTTGTTCATACATCTGTCTATCG
This sequence comes from Carpinus fangiana, assembly GCA_006937295.1. Taxonomy (NCBI): domain Eukaryota; kingdom Viridiplantae; phylum Streptophyta; class Magnoliopsida; order Fagales; family Betulaceae; genus Carpinus; species Carpinus fangiana. The sequence goes on along the minus strand of CM017323.1, from coordinate 14,631,423 downwards.
ATAAATCACATATGCATGTTCTATTGCTATTATTAAAATCTAGTCAAATCATCCGATGTATTTAAACGTTAAACGGTCAGAATGGATATTGAACTAAAATCGAATCATCCGATGTATCGTTGATCACAACGGATATTGGACTCGATAGAATCATCTGATGTACCCCGGACCAATCACAACGGATATTGGACGTTTAACAATTCATAAATAACAATCAACACAATTTTGTCACGAAACTGAATTGAAACGAACAAACTAAACATTAAACTACAGATGGAGTATTAAACTAAGCATAAAAACATGAATATAATTAAATGGTGAGGTTTCATCTTCAACCTTAGTTGAAGATTTAGCCTCTCATGAAAATAAGAGACATAAGTAAAACAAAACTAAGCATTATAAAATAAAATGACTTTTAGAAGGACTACACAATGAAGAACAGAGGGTTTCTAGCCCTAAAGGTGCCTCCCAAAACGTATGTTTACAAAAATGAGACAAGGTTCTATTTATAAGCAAAATTTAATGTGCTGCCAGGTTAGGGGTGCGCTCGATCGCAGGCAGTCCGCTCGAGCGCAGCCCTATGTGCGCTCGATCCCAGGAATTGCGCTCAAGCACACGTAACTGCTCTGAAAACCCACAGCGCAGTGGATGAAGTGATGACGGCTAGGGCAACGCAAGCTTTGCGGGCTGACGAGGCATGCGCTCTATCACGCCCCTTGGGCTCGAGCGCACTGGTAGGGGCCAGATCTTCACTTTTTGCCATTTTTTACCTTTTTAACCGCAGTTTGAATACAAGGACCTGCAACACCATAAAACACTAAAACAAAGTAAAACATTAGAAATTAACAATGCTAAGAGCTTAACAAACATAAGTTAAGGGGGGTCAAATATACAATATTTGGCACTGATCACTTCCGACGAAGCTAAGTCCTGCTATAACGGATACAAGACACTGTCATTCTAGGCCCTATTTAACCTAAAAACATAGTTAGGTTAAAGCATGCACGTGCAAAGCTTGGAAACAAGTGCTCTACCCATTGACTGTACGTCCAACCCTGATGGCGTACGTCCGCTCAATGTGTTAAGCACACCATTTTAAGATTCAAATAGTGCATGATTCCTATAGCACTTCTAGACCTCTAAACCTCCTCTAAACTAATAAAAGAGCACATGCAACGTAAGAAATCACAACACAATTAAACTTGGAAATAGTCATTTGAAAACATTATCATTTCTTGAAGAAACTTGATAAACATTTTTAGAAAAATCAACAAGGCATAAACCAAAGGCTACAACAATGTTAAATACAAGGGAAACAAGGATTACCCCGAAGTTGAGCATGGACATGGTCTTCCCTCTTGGAAACTCCTCTTTGAAGCACTTTTTCTCACCAAATTCTCTCTTAAAACATAGAAAGGGGTTTTGGCAGCCTAGGGGCACGCCAGAGGGTGAAAATGGGTGTGAGTAAGGAGAGGTGGGGGTGGGTATTTGTAGGGAAAGTCCGCCATTAACTCCCTGTCAGACCAGAGGATGTCTGGCAACCATAGTGTACGTCCGGTGGTTTTTGCATAGTGGTCTAAAAGGTGTCCCGTATGTCCAGGCATTACCCAAAGGGTATTCCAAAAGTAGCGTATGTCCGGTGGTCCCACGTACATCCGCTTGAACAGTTTGTAGAGTGTACATCCGGTGGTCCCCCCACGTACGTATGCACTATAGACAACAACGTACGTCCGCCTCCTGAGGGTTAGTGTTTGGCTTCTATTTTCTAAAGGTTCAAATTTGATTAGGTTAACGCTAAGGGTCTTGTCTAGCAGCTTTATAGAAGGCCCTTGTTAAACGCTCTTTATGGAAAGGATTTTGTTTAATAAAAAATGTTGGTTTTTATCGGGGTATTACAGTAATCAGGTCAGACACAAACTCAACACGCAAACACGTTTTGCCATCCCTAGTTAGATGTATTCAATGGAAAGGACGCTTGATAAACATAAGAGGAGGGTGTGGAACAAAGCGCGACCGGAGACTTCAATTGTTGAGGCTTATTTAGTTGATGAGTGTTTGACATTTTGCTCGATGTATCTTCGTGGGATTGAGACAAGATGGAGCCGTGAAGAGCGAAATGTTGACGGCCATCTGGAAGAAATGGAAGAAGGCCTCGATGTGTTCTCTCAGCAAGTTTGACCGTTAGGTGCAGAAAAATATGTGACACTTGATGAGAACATTTTTGCAAGGGCTCGATGGTATGTGCTTAGCAATTGTAAGGAAACAGCTTCAACTTGCAGTAAGTGAATAATTGTGGGTTCCTTATTCGATTCTTTTTTGTTTACTCATGACACTTGATGATTACTAACGACATACACTTTTGTATGTAATGAAAACTATCTGATGATAGAAAGGGAAGGTGGCCATGACATTGAGAAGAAGCATGAGGCCACATTTGAGCGTTGGTTAAAAGATAATATCTATAGTGGTGAGCGTAATGCAGAAAATGTCCAAGAACAATTATATTATCTTTCACTCGGGCCTGATTGTCAAGTTAGATCGTATAGAGGTTGCATTGTGAATGGGGTTAGGTTCCATACAAAAGAATGTGCAGAAACTCAACCTACCCAAAGTAGTGGAATTGTTATTAAAGGTGGGTATAACACCTTAGACGATGAGTACAATTGTGAGTTGAAGAACATTTTTTAGTTATCTTACCCTGGCCGAAATCAGGTGTATCTATTTGAGTGCAATTGGTGGGACACTGGGAGTAATACGCAGTGAATAAGAAAGGAACAAGGTTTTACAATTGTGAATACCTCTCATAAATGATATGAGTCCAACCCATTCATATTAGCATGCCAAGTTGCGCAAGTGTTTTACTTGAGTATCCCAAATTGGGTGGTAGTTGGAAAGTGGCACAGACGCTAACCAATAGAAACACATACTATAATCCAACAGAGATAGGGCAAGATAATGAGAATGATGACCAAGGAACCAACAATAAGGTATGCCAAGAAAATGAATGTGTTGGGGGTACTATTGCAATTGTTGAAAACTTTACTATGTTACGTAGAGATGATTCAACAATACCCATTGATGAATTATATGTGCAACTTGATGCAAGCATGTTCATTGATGATAACCCTTTGATTGAGGAGCATAATACTAACTCTGATAATGAAGAAGAGTTAAGTAGCAACTATGATACAGAATCTGAACACACAGAGAACTCTGAACACGAACAGTCATCCTCAAGCAACAATGATTCAGACTATGATACAGAATGACGAAGTTGGAATTGGATTAACATATTGTATGATGCTTTGCTATTCATATTTTATTTTTTGTTGTTCTTTTTCTACAAATTGCCTACTTATGTGCAATTAACTAAATTAAGTATATGAACAATGTTTTTTTGTCCAAACCATTTAACATGCAATATTATGGTTATATGACTGATCTACACTTGTTTTGTGTTGTTTGTAGATCTATCAAAGCAACTAGAAAATGGTGATAGGCAAAAGCTAAGGCCCTGGTCAAGTACGAGGACTATGTCATGTCGAGGATTGTGTTAGGCCAACTCTCGTTGATGAAGGTGATGATACAGGCATGCTATCATCGTCTCCCCCAGTGGCGGGGGAGAGCCATCCTTCATAAGAGCAGTGTAATGACTCCCCCTCATTTGGTGTCGCACCCACTGTTAGCTATAAGGGAATATTGATGCAGCGCGACTTAGAGAGTTGCAGCGAAGAACAACAAGTATGTAGTGGACAGATAATTCTAGATCTTGAGTCTATTAATGATCTGAGAATTCTTCTCAAAATATAGAGTCTACCTATAATTTCAAGGAAAAATATAAAGAAAATTCACCTATGAGTAATTCTTATTCAACAAAAATCAATAAACAATATAAACTGTCTTTTTTGGAGGCTATAAGCATGTATATATAGCCCCAAGACTCCTAAACCTATTAAACATGAATTAAAGACTCCTAAAACCCTAACCCTAATAAAATAATAACATAACATTATTTAAAGATAATAAAAATGCAATAATTAACATAATTATCCCAATTGCGCTCAATGGCATATGGGCGCTCGATCGCACCCATCTGTCGCTCTGACAGAGAATATCGAGCGTATGCACTCAATCGTGTGCTCGATCGCAGGGTCAAGCGCAATACCAAAACCTTCTGTGTTCTGCAACAAATATACATTCTTTTTCTTATTAGTTTGTTGAATACACTTTGCCAAATGCAACTAATTACATTTCCATATTTTAATTAATATATAGCTAGCACGTCCGTTAGACGACAAAAGGGTAAGAACATGAATTTGAAGTTTAATGCTATGATGGATAAGGATGGTCCGCTCACTTTGAAATTCAAGGATGACTGTAAGGTACCTGTGGGCAAAAATACCGAGGCATGGTCGAGGATAATTTCAAAGATTGCTTACGATCATTATGACCTCCATTATCAGAGTTGGACCAAGGTCCCAGATGAAATGGTGAAGGGTTTAGAAGAACGTGTGAAGGTATAAATCTAATTGTGTATGTGTATTATGTAACTTGCTACAAATAATGTGGCAAACTTTTGACAATTGTTTTCATAATTACTATGTCTCAGGGTAAGTTTGATTTGGATATGGAGCTAAAGAAGCACAATGATGCCTTAAAGCATGGATTATGTATGGCCTATAAGAGGCATCACTCGGATTTGCACCTCAAGCAATACAAAATTTATTTTAAAGATGTGGACAGCCAGGATTCGGTAGCGGTGGCTAATGCTAAACTTGAGGCGAAGGCCAATGTTCCAGAAGGTATTTCTCCTAGACAATGGCCTGTTATATGTGATTCATTCAAAATCGACTCGTGGAAGGTAAATGTATCTTATTCAAATAAATTAAAAATTATTATTTCTAAGATATGTATTTAGTTATAAAAAATGAAATGAATATGTTTTTTTATTGAATTTTTGCAGGCCAAATCTAAGCAACAAAAGAACAATAGAGCAAAGATGGAAACAAATCATACCGTTGACACCTCGACGTTCATCAATGTTATTCACAATAAGGTAAGAATATATAGTGTTAAGCTTTTATAGTAATGTTCTTCAATGTAACAGTTAATTATGTGTATTATGTGTAGACAAAGAAGAATGACGGCAAAGTTAATCTCATAGAAATATACGAGGAGACGCACATTAAAAAGAATGGGAAATTTGTGAGTGACTACGCTGAGAGTAAACATGTAAGTGAATGAAATGGGTACTCATGATGAATATGTCTAATGAACTTCCATGGCTTATTCAGTTGAAGTTTATATGGCTTGTGCAAAACAAAATGAAATCAATATCAGCAAACTCCGATAGTGTTAATACCAGCCAAGAAGACATTGTCTTAAAGGTGCTAGGTGGACATCGCTTAGGACATGTTAGAGGAAATGGTTGTGGTGCCATACCTACCCAGTCAATTTCCTCATCAGCACAAACCCATCACAACCATGATGAATGTTTGGCTAAACAGCTAGAAACCGAAAAGAAACTAGCTGCTATGGAGGCATAAATGAAAGAATCAAAAGTAACTCAAGCTACTATGCAAACACAAATAGAAAGATTACTAAATTATCTAGGAAGGTAAGAGAATCTTGCCTATCAATTATTAATTTTTTTTTTATTTCACACATATCAAGTAATTTTTCGACAGATCATTGATTATGATGAATTCTATTAGTCGTAGGCTTGGAGGGAGCTTTAATGGATCTCAAGCAAGTGAAAGCAACATCTGAAGGAGCTTTTTTTGTATTTCATTTAAGAACTTGTTTTGATATTATTAAGATTTGGCACAAATTTGGTTTGTATTATAGGGTAAGAACTTCAAATAGTTTGAATGTTTAAGAACTTAGAGTGAACTTTTGTTGTACTTTGTTGAAGAAGTTGTTTTAATATTATCAAGAATATAACAAATTTGGTTTGTGTTAGAAGGTAAGAACTAAAAATAGCTTTTTGTTTGAGAACTTTGAGTTAGTGAATCTTTTTTAACATGTTTATCAAGTTGAGTAAACAATGCAAGAGAGTAATATTATACAACAATATTTCATTTTTAAGTGTATACAGGATGGCACAAGTGGAAGATGTGCAAGGAGTTGTGGCGCTAAATGACTCAAATTACAATGGGTAAGATATTTCAATCCCATTGTCATTCACTTGTTAGTGAAAGTTAATCCTATTTAATCTAATTTGATAAACCATTTTCTGTTACAGTTTCCCTACAAAAGGTTCTATAATCTGTTGTGCAACTAAATGTTAGCCATACTTATACCACTAACTGTGCTAAAATGCTTCTAACATGCTATTATGATTTTCAATATCCTTTTTGGCCATTGTCTTCTTTGGTCTTTGCTTTTAAGTTATAAATACATATGTAAATTTTCCAAGTGCTTTTTATTAGTTGTATTTTACCTTCTTTTTGTCATATTCTTTGTTTTTGGGTTTTCTGTAATATTTTCTTGCTGTTTTATTCTTCTTGTAACATTAATTGTTTTATGCTTCAGTTTTGACATATTCAAGGTCTTTTAACATTTCATTGACCCTTTCAAGACAGGTTTCTTCTTTGTTTATAAGACTTTGGTTTGTATAATTATTTTGTTCAATCAGTTTTTTAATTTTGTCATCCTTACAAGTGTTAAAAGGTGAGGCGAAAATTTTTAATTCCCCATATATCTGATATGTTTATAAACAAATTTTCTCTAACTTTCTTGCCTTTATCAGAAGGTTGTACATCATAACAACAATGAAAGTATAGGGTAAGTTTCGAAGACCCAGCATGATATGTATAAGCTATACTGAGGCCTATTTTGGCTAGATTTCACGTGTATGCCTATTGAGTGACCTAAATACAAACCTTATTGCTGTATATGATATGCAGGACATTGGATAAGACAATACCAAAGTTGGAGATGAAATTAACTGAAGCTAGGGAAGAACATGAATCTATAATGGATGGCTTTCCCATATCAGAAAATTTGAAGAATGATGAAACAAATATGAAAAGAAAATACTTTATGGTCATAGGAATCAATACAACTTTTAGTAGCCGAAAACAAAGAGATTCTGTTCGTGCGACTTGGATGCCACATTTCCCACATTTCCCTTATACATGCTCACTCTCTCTCTCTAAATTTAAGAACCCGTCATATGCTATTCTATTTCCTTGGTTTATTCATATGTGATTATTGGGTTATCATGGATTAAACATTACTAGGTGACAAGAGAAAGAAATTGGAGAAGGGAATAGTGATATGCTTTGTTATAGGTCACAGGTGATCTTCATTTATCTTTATTGCAATTCTCAGTTATTGTCACTTTTTTCTATCTACCCTTTTACCTAACACTATAATTTTCAGCCCCATGCTGCTGAGCCTGGTTAGTTCTATTTAAATAATAAGATATGAAGGTTTGTGGCCTTAGTGGAGCAATCCTCTACATGAATGCATTATATTCTCAATTTGCCATTATGCTAAACTGGTTATATGCATGAATTAGTATAAATTATTTGGCTCTATCTTATTAATTTACTTTTGCATTAGCTCAACACCTGGAGGGTATTCTTGATAAAGCAATTGATGCAGAGGAAATGGTTCATGGAGACTTCATGCGGCTAGTGAGCTCTTCTTCTACCCATGAAACTCCCAGCTATCTTTAAATTTTGGTAGTACAAAAATAGAAAAGAATTTTTTATTGGCCTTATTTTTGTTTGCTCATATGAAGCAGGACCATGTTGAGGGCTACATGGAATTATCAACCAAAACGAAGACTTATTTTTCAATTGTTGTTGCCTTGTGGGATGTAGAATTTTACATTAAAGTTGATGATGATGTTCATGTAAATTTAGGTAATGATAGATTCTGTTTTGGAGTATTTCTTCCTTCATCTTGCATTTGTGATTTTTACATTCTAAAAAGTCCTTCTCTATATATTTTAGTTTTGTATTTAGGATAAGAGTTTAGGATCTATGTTTTTTGAGATGAGTATTCTGATTAAATTAAAAGCAGGCGTTCTTGTTTACCAAATGAGCTTTGGCATTTACATCTTGTTCTTCTATGTAAGAGTTAATTTCTGGGTGGTGGAATTCTTACTCATCTTTGTTAAACAAATTATTTTTATTCATTATCATCTAGCATTACTAGATCTAGCATTAACCTTTTCCATTTTGGTAGTAATTTGCTATTTTTCAGATTATTTTCAGCAGAATCAATTTTATCATGTGTGCCAATTTTGTTGACATCAGAATCCTACTTGATTTGCTTGAGAAATTTGTTGCATTACTGTTTGAGAATTTTGTGTGTCCCAGCTTTCTGATTAGTGTATATATGCTTTTAGTAAGTTTTATCCGAGTCAATGGATCTTTGACTGTTTTAGTTACTTATGCATGACTGAACATACCCAATAATGGGGCGGTTCTCAACCATCTTGTTCTTCTTGTTTACCAAATGAGCTTTGGCTTCGGGCATTTAAGTCCCTTTTTCTTGCACTACTCCTCTTGGGTGGTGGAATTCTTACTCAAGTTGGGTGCTTTAGTTTTAATTTTCCAAAGTTCTTTGATCATAATGCATTTGAATTCCTTATGCTAACTCTAAGTTGCACTTATTTACATGTATAGGATTCACTTTTTGTTCCGTGATAAGAAGTGAATCCATGAATCCACTTGTTTTAATTGTTTTAATTAAATCCATTTGACTATAAATAGGCTTGATGCATTTCCCATAACTGCTCTTTAAGAACATCTATTATAAGGATTTTGTTTTTTTGTTTTTAATATCATTAGCGGCGACAATGAAGTTGCCGCTAATGATTTTTTATTTTTCTAATTTAAATAGCAGCCACTAATGTGTTCCAAATAGCGGCCACTTTATGTCGCCGCTAATGTGTTCTAAATAGCGGTCATTTAAAGTCGCCGCTAATGAGGGGTCATTAGCGACGACCCGAGACACATTCCAAACTTTTTTTGCGGCAAAAAAAAAAAGGTTATTAGCGGCATAAAGTGGCCGCTATTTAGAACGCATTAGCGGCGACCCTAGAAGTGGCCGCTATTTAGCATTACCGTTGGATTATTAGTGGCCATAAAATAGCGGCCACATGTCGCTGCTATTTGTAAAGAGCGGCCACATGTCACTGCTATTTGTAAATAGCGGCCACTTTTAGTCACTGCTAATGACCCTTTTTTTTTTGTAGTGAAAGTACACACATATTTTCTCAAAATATTTATATAAGAAAGTGTGCAATGTTTTCTTAAAAAGTGAATTGCGTTGTGTTTATTTTTATTTTGAAAAGTGTTTTGTGTTCTGTATTTTGAAAAGCATTTCATTTTTTATAAATGTTTTATGGAAAGGGTTTTAATTCATTTTAGAAAAAAAAAAAAAAAAAAAAAAACCTCTTCAGAAATTTTAACAAACATAGCCTTCTTCACATGCATCTTTTGGCGTTTGTGATATTGTTAATGACTCAAGCTCAACCTTTGAGATATTGTTTGAAGACACAAGCCCATTTAAGGCCCATAATTGGCCTAGCCCATTTCAAGCCTTTGTTGGCTCTATTTTTGGCCTACAATTTGGCCCAAAAATTTGGCTTATTGTTAAAGGCCCATTCGATCACCTTTTTCGACTGCCGTCAAATCCACTAACAGTCATTGCTACTGACTCCAACGAGTTTTCGACCACTATCATAGGCCTCTGTTTCCTACTATAATGTAACACTCCGATATTATATTAAACTACCAGCTATCTCAAAAGCTTAAGTTGATAGGAAGAGGTAAATTTAGTCGCTTAATCATTAACACTTCCCCTCATGTGTAGGCTCAAACTCCCTTTTTATTAGGTAAGACCCAATACGTGAAATATTTAATTTAAATGGAGGGTCAACTGACGGAGTCAATGTTCGATCCCAGGATCTTTGGCTCTGATACCATATAAAATCTGATAATGTAAATTGTTGTTGCCTTGCCTTTAATGTAGGCTAAGGTTGTGTATATATAGGGGTTTGCTAGGAGTTCTTCCTATAGTGTTCTTCTGAGTTCTCCTAGACTTACGTAAAATATGATTTAAGAAAAAATAAAATTGTAGTACCGTTTTTTTGACAACAGATTAATTTTTATGAGTTAATATTTAGGTTCTAATGCTTTAAAACTTGTTTTTGGATTCAAAACTAAAACCTAAGAGTGGAAGGTTAAGCCTTTAAGGATGGTATCACGCAAAATGGATTTGATCATCTTAAATTTAGTGCTAATACCTTAATTTTGGTGCTAATGCCTAAAAAAATCGGTGGTGGAGGCCACTACAATTTTTTTTTTTTTTCATAAATTATGTTTTACGTAAGTTTGGGAGAATCCAAGAGAACACTATGGAGAGAACCCATATCATTTTCCGTATATATAATAGTGTTTGTTACAAAGAGATAGAAGCAAATACAATTGAAAACTAGTCTAACTCTATGGGATAATAAAAGTTATCTTATTATTTGAACTATTTATCATTTGAATTGTTGTGATCTTCATCTTCATTATCTTGAAGAGAGGTTGATAAGGAGATGTCTCTAACACCTACCATTACCGTGTCCCAAAAAAAGACAAAAAAAAAAAGGATTTCATTATGATTAAATTAGCATAACTTTAGGGAATTGATAAGATTGACACCTTCATTAAGGGAATTAAGATTATATTTTATGTATAAGCTCTAATATTGTAAACTTATCAAGGAATAAGATGAAAATGTAGTATTTTAAATTTTATCATGTGAACATAAGTCATAGACTGAACCATGAAAATTCCGTAAATTCTTTGTGTTTACTTTCTTTATTTTGCTTGTCTTTAAACTCTGTACATCAATTTAATTAGAATATGCATCATCAAGTTTCAAGAATTATGGTGAGACAAGTTCTGAAGGAGAAACTCCTATAATTAGGTCCCGATGCCACTCAATCTATAAGATAATTGAGTAGTATTATATATAGTTGCGAAATTCTTCTCTAATATATAGATGCACAATGGTTTCAATCAAAGGAAATGGTTATATGAGGTAGCTACAAAAGAGCAATAAAATGTAAAAGAGTTGAAGGGAGAGCACATGGCAACATTTGCAATCATGAAACGTACAAGCTCCTCCTTCATTCAAGTCGGATACTACTGATAGGTGAGATAGGTGAGTGAGTGCTAGAACCATAGGAGTGGGTACCCCCATGTCACCTTCTTTGCCAAATTACCATCATATATACACTCTCTCATAAACTGGCTTTAATTTGCCCACGACATATAATTTTCCCCAACTACGACACTAGCCACAGACAATTAAGCCATATCTAACAATGTACAAATTAACCAACCCAGCCACTTTTTATTATTATTATTATTATTTTCTAATTGAAAGGGGAAAAAGGTTATAAGGGAGGATCTTTTCCACTCTTGATCCGGATGGAAGAGAGAATGGATGATCCTATGGGAATGCTCCCAAACACTCGTTGGGAAGCAGCCCATTTAACCAAACTATGTGCTCTAAAGTTAGTATTCCTAGAAACTTTCTTAGCCTTCCAACTAAAGAAAGAAAGCAAATACATGGAAATTTCAGAATCAACATTAGAAAAATTACAACCCTCAAACAGCTGCGGTTGTTGAATAGCAATAACTACATTCAGGGTATCCCTTTCAAGGATAAGAGAGTAAGCACCGCATGAAGCTGCAGTTTGAACCGCCAAAAGGGCCATAAGAGCTTCACCTAAGGTGACATCCTTAGTAAGAATCTTCTTAGTAGTAGCTCCAATGATGTTACCATTTGAATCATTAACCACCATGGCAGCCATAGCAAAATCTGAAGACAAAGCCACATTAAAATTTGCCTTGGTGGAACCTGGCAGAGGTGGAGACCAAATGGAAGACACTATGGAATTTGTCCAAGCTTTACAATGATTCGCAGAGGTAGAAGCAATCAGAGTGAGGGCCTGTATAGGGGAGGGAATAACAGCTTTATGGACAAGCTGGTTCCTGGAAAACCATATATGGTCCATGGTAATGGCAGCTTGAAGTTGAAACTTATGGACTTCATGAATGGGAATGGCAAGCTTCAGATGAGGCCTCAAAATAGCCACAATCCAAGCTACAAAAGGCTGCTCACAAAATGCATCAGTAAGAAGGGGCCAATGAGAGTTTCTCCACAAAATCTTAGCAAAGGAACACTCAAGTATAATGTGAGAGAGAGATTCTTGTGGGCCTTTGCAGAACGGGCATAACCAAGGATCCTATTCAATAGAGTTAACAAATTTTGCAATAGAAGCACGCACAGGAAGCTAGGGAATGAACCTAATCGATGATTTTAAATTCGGATATCTAGCAATTTGTTGTTCAAATGATTAACAAGTTTATATATTAAATGTGAAAGAGTTCTTATTTAATTAATCCACCTATCCAAAATACTTAGATTTCATTAAACCAAAATATGAGTTATGTGCATAGCACAACTATGGAGTATTCTGCAGGTTGAGTATAAACTTACCTTTATAATACGAGGTGACATTGCATTTGTAGAAAAAGACAACATAAACAAATAATTGTAGAGAAAGAATTTTGTATTTCTGATATGTTGTAAACTGTACAATAGAATGGCTTATTTATTGTTGAATAAGGCCTTAAAAGAAAGGAAATACAATAATTACAAAATCACATAAAATCAACATATTTACAATAATCAATACGATATCAAATATTTTCGTAATATATTGAGAATATTACGAGAATATAATATTACGGAAATATAATCTTCTAACACCCCCCCTCAAACTCTAGGGGGCGAAGCCAACTTGAGTTTGGAGATAAGATCATTGAGTCGCCCCAGTGGATGAGATTTGGTAAAAATATCCGCCAATTGATCTGCAGAGGTGATGGAATGAAGATGTAAAATACCATGCTGAAGACAATGTCGGATGAAATGACAATCAATCTTGATATATTTTGTGCACTCATGGAAAACATCATTATGAGCAATTTGTATGGCATTCCGATTGTCACAATGAATAGGAGAACTAGTGGATTAAGGAACACCCATGTTGGACAACAGCCATCATAACCAAAGAAGTTCAGATGTAGTATCACCAAGAGCACGATACTCAGCTTCAGTACTAGATTGAGCAACAACAGATTGTTTCTTACTGCGCCATGAAATTAAAGAAGTTCCAAGTAAGAAACAATACCCAGTGGTGGAGCAACGATCAGTAGGATCACCAGCCCAATCAGCATCAGAGTAGATCCAGAGCTCAAGAGATGAATGAGAAGAGAAATGAAGACCATGAAACATAGTACCCTTGACATAGCGCAAAATGCGAAGAACGGCAGCATAATGAGTGGATCGAGGTGCACTCATAAATTGATTCACCAAATGAACAACATAGGCAATATCAGGTCGTGTAACAATAAGATAGATGAGACTGCCTACTAACTGCCTGTAGAGAGTAGCATCTGATAAAGGCTCACCATCCGTGGCTAAAAGTTTGACATTGGTCTTAAGAGGGCTGCTCGATTTTTTACTGTCTATTAAACCTGCTCGGGAAAGTAGATCAGATGCATTTTTGGCTTGAGAGAGATAATAACCATCAATACTCAAAGTAACCTCAAGACCAAGGAAGTAGCTGAGTGTCCCCAAGTCCTTCATTTCAAAATTCTGGCTAAGGAAGGATTGAAGAGTGTGAATGCCTGAAATGTCATCACCATCATCGACATAAAGAAGGATAAGAATTGTACCAGCATCAGTAGTCCGAAGAAAGAGAGCTAAATCATATGAACTAGAGACAAAGCCTTCTTGAGCAACCACATAACTGAACTTGGCAAACCAAACACAAGGAGCCTGCTTGAGACCATAAAGTGCCTGACGGAGTCTACAAACTTTGTGTGGTGGATGGTGATATCCAGGTGGAGGGTGCATATAGACTTCTTCTGTAAGATCGCCATTGAGGAATGCATTTTTAACATCCATCTTAAATAACTGCCAATGACGAACAGCAACAACTACAAGTAAGGATCTAACAGATGTCAATCTAGCAACAGGAGCAAAAGTCTCCTCATAGTCAATACCATACTCCTGAGCAAAGCCTTTCGCAACAAGACGAGCCTTAATCTTTCCACAGATCCATCTGCACGAGTCTTAATTTTATAAACCCACTTACATCCCACTGCAAACTTCCCAAGAGGCAAATCTACCAAGTCCCATGTATGGGTTTTAGAAAGGGCATCTAATTCATCAGACATAGCTTTCTGCCAAAGAGGGTCAGCACTTGCCTCACGATAAGAGTGAGGTTCGTGAAGAGTAGCAAGAACAAAAAAAACAATGATAATCATGGAGATGGGTAGGTGGTGCTCTTACCTTATCGGAGCGACGAGGTTCATGGGAAGGCTCGGGAGTGTGTGATGCAGCAAGAGGATCCGTAGTCGAATTAGGCAAATTAGAAGCAGCCGTAGAAGGTTCGTCCAATGAGCTTGAGTTATCTACAGATGATCCAAGAAATAAGGCAATGGAGGGGTCAGTGAAGACAGGAGAATATGCGGAGGAAGAATGCTGAAAATGCATTTGACTGGTGAACATTTTATGTTCCCAAAACTCCACATGACAAGAGATTCGAAGGCGTCGGGCAATGGGGTCATAATAGCGATAACCTTTTTGAGTGATGCGATAAACAAGGAAGCAACACAGGCGAGAGCGAGGTTCAAGTTTGGTACGCTCATGTGGAGGAAGAGTGACAAAACAAATACAACCAAAGACGCGAAGCAAAGAATAGTTGGGTGTACTACCATACAAACGTTCATAAGGAGTTTGGTTGTGAATAGTTGGGGAAGGAACACTATTAATCGTGTAAACAGCAGTGAGAACGGCCTCACCCCAAAAATGTTTAGGAAGTGAGGCAGAGGTGAGAAGAGCTCTTACAATGTCTAAGATGTGACGATGTTTGCGTTCTGCACACCCATTTTACTAAGAAGTGTAAGGGCAAGAATGATGAGAGAGGGTCCCATTTTGTTTTAAAAATTTTTGAAAAGATTTCTCATTATATTCCATAGCATTATCTGAACGAAAAATTTTGATGGTATGAGAAAACTGGGTTTGTACCATTTGGTGAAAATTTTGATAAACTTGAGTGAGTTCAGAGCAATGCTGTAATAAATATATCCAAGTATAACAAGAATAATCATCAATAAAAATAACAAAATAACGAGGCCCCCCCTCAGTGGGAATAGGGGCAGAGCCCCAAATATCATAATGAACCAAATCAAATGGTGCAGAAGACAAAGACTCACTCTTATTAAAAGATAAATGACTTTGTTTTCCAAGTTGACAAGAAATACAATCAAAAGATTTTAAATCTACTGATCCTAAATGATCATTGAGATGCAAGGACTTGGACACGTGGTAGAGAGGCATGACCCAAACGAGAGTGCCATAAGTTGGAAGTGGCATTGGATGTTGTGACAGTAGCTAACAAGTGAGTAGGAGTCTGCAGAAACGAAAGCTGAAAAAGACATCCAATCTTACGGTCGGTCCCAATTAGTTGACCCGTTTATGGATCCTGCACATCAACACCTCTGTTAGAAAATATCAACTCTAGACCTAGTTCACAAAGTTGGCCAACTGAAAGAAGATTTAATGACAATTGGGGAACGAGGTATGTATTATCAACAGACAGATTAGGCAAA
Source organism: Carpinus fangiana (assembly GCA_006937295.1). Classification (NCBI taxonomy): domain Eukaryota; kingdom Viridiplantae; phylum Streptophyta; class Magnoliopsida; order Fagales; family Betulaceae; genus Carpinus; species Carpinus fangiana. Next base: position 14,615,722 of record CM017323.1, on the reverse strand, counting down.
GAAATAGACCCAGTGTGACTAACAGGTAACCCAGAACCATCAGCAGTATAAATGGCAGGATTAGGAGAAAGGGCAGAGTTATGAGAAAATAAAGTAGGATCAGAAGTCATATGATTACAGCAAACAGAGTTAATAAACCATGAATTTTTACCTGATGTGACGGACAAGGCAGTAGAGGAACGAGATAGAACCTGATGGATTAATGCCTCGACGTCAGATGCAGTGAGAGCAGAGGTTTGAGATGGATTCTCAGTGTAAGATGCAGGTACAAAGGAACCGGATGAAACAACTGTGGCTGTCTATTGGAAAGGAGCCCGTGACTGACATTTGTTTTGGAGCTTGAGCAATTCGCAATAGAGTGGCTAGGCTGTTTGCAATAGTTGCACATTAGCTTCTTGAAGGATGACTGTGGTGTGGATCGTCCAGGAGTAAATTTAGGAACACTCTGAGATGTAGCAGCGACAACCATATCAAGAGATTGTAGGTGCATAGTGGACCATCAAGTCTCTTCAGACATAAGTTCTGTTACAGGAGCTTATATTGTGGGAAGAGGAATGCGGTGTAAGAGAGGGGCTCGAGTGGATTCAAAATCTTCAACATCTTCAGGATACTTCAATTGAGGATCTGCAGCGGATAATTGCTCCCAACGACTATTAGTTTGAGAATAAAAATCAGCAATAGACTAACTGGCTCCTCACATGTCTAATAGAGTTTAGTTTCAATATGAAACTCTAGTGAGGCATCATAAGTGCAATTATATCGTTTTGCCAAAAACTCCCAGGCAGCCTTTGCATTTCCAAGCTTTGGAAGCAGACTGTGAATGGAAGAAACTGAAGTGTTGATAAACCAAGAAATAATCCGATAATTTGCACTATCCCAATCATCAAATCGACTGGCAAATTTGTCGGCCGATTCACCTTCTCTTTGTGTGGGTGCAATAGTTTCTCCACTAACATAACGCCAGAATCTTCTCCCTCTAAAAAAAACTTCCACATTTTGAGACCACAACATATAATTGGAACCGTCTAAAATATTGTTAATGGGACGGACAATATTATCAAGATTGGTAGACTTTTTTTTTTCTTGGAAAAAGGGAAAATATTAAATAAATAAACCTGAGGGCAGTAATTCGGTGTGGCGCAGGTGCAGGTACAGCCTCAGGGAGCAATTCGGTGTGACGTTCGTACAGAAGCTATGGTGCACCAGCAGGCAGCAATCCAGTGTGGCGCGGTACATAGCAAACACAATAGACCAGCGGGCAAGGATCCGGTATGGCGCAGGACAATGGAACTGGCGCGTGTAGTGCGTGGAGAGAGTGTGGCGCGTGTATCTCATGCGCAGATAGAATCTCCGGCTCGTGGCAGCGGTGGCAGACTTTGTTTCTTCACAATATTTCCGATTTTGAGCAACACAACCCCTACAATTTCCATCACGTACAAAAATAGCCGCAACAAGCGTTTGGTGTGTTGTTGAAATAAAAAGAAACACCAAAAAGAATGCTCAAACGGAAAAAGAAAACTGTAAGGACAGGGAACGGAGGCTTAAAAGAGGCACCAAGAAAACGGTGGCTTTGATACCATGTAGAAAAAGACAACATAAACAAATAATTGTAGAGAAAGAATTTTGTATTTCTGATATGTTGTAAACTATACAATAGAATGGCCAATTTATAGTTGAATAAGGCCTTAAAAGAAAGGAAATACAATAATTACAAAATCACATAAAATCAACATATTTACAATAATGAATACAATATCAAATATTTCCGTAATATATTGAGAATATTACGAGAATATAATATTACGAAAATATAATCTTCTAACAGCCTTAAAAATAAGTTTCGATCATTTCTAAGAAAGTTGTCTCTTCTGACTAGAAATCCCAGATAACACGAGCCATCTAACAACGTTGTATTATGTTCATCAATTCACCTTTCTTTTCTTGTGAAAAGGAGTTTATAGAAAAATTGCTTTCAACTTCGTACAACAGAGAGCTTAAGAATAAAACTCACCTAAGAAAGATAGCGATGTGTCACACTTAAGACTAAATTAAAAGTAAATCATACGTTGGCTGGACATAATGTGCAAGGAAAATAATTGAAAGGTATTCAAAACTAATTAATCAGTGCAATGGGGTGAAATTTGTGAGAAAGGAGGGGAGACAATTGGAATGGTGGGAAAGCTGCCAAAGTAATATTTTCGGTGAAAGAGGAAGAGATGAGGAGAGCATGGCACAAAGTAAGCCAATCAATCCTTATCAGCATCGATCTTTGCTCACGTATGCTGCATTCACTCTTTCCCTAGCTTTTGCATTGCATTTAACAAGAAGGATCCTGGCCTCACATAACTATGATTTTTTCGTACTTTTATTTGTTACTTGGCAATACAATTGTATGTAGAAACAAAAGTATATGATTAGGGCATACATGTAAGATTAAAACTTTTAGCATATTATGTGTCTCATACTAGAGTGTGATTTGTACTATTGGGAAGTAAGATGTCAAAGGCTGAAGATGATTGGCTAAGGTAAATAAATGCTTACAAAAAATATCAACTCTTAAATTATGCAAATACGATGTTTTCCAATGAAAATTTTCCTACATGCTAATTTTCTAAAGGATTGATCTTATGAGCCTTACTTTCATTAAGTTATTATAATTGCTTATAATAGCAATATTTTTGGATAATTGAAAAATATACGGTGGATCACAATCTACAAATGGCAGCTACCAGTACAATATATACACTTTACCCTATGGTCCAATTTATATCAAAGTTACTTTTGTACCAGAGATTTATAGTGTGACCAACATACCCATGTTTGATTGGTGGTCACTATGGACGTATGTCAATAATATTGTGGATCACCAGAGGTCAAACTTGATTGGACCGGTTTTTATAGGTGATATGTGGCAACATTGGGGCACTGGTGTTGTACTACACGTCCATCGGGAGAGTGTCCCTATTCCCTACTGAGAATGGGTTAAAATCTCAGTAGATCATATGAATAAAGTTTTTTTTTTTCTTTGAAAGGTGAAGGATACCATATTCATTCATTGATAAAAGGTTGCAAGCAAAAGCTCTTACAAATAGAGCAAAAAAACTCTAAAAGCAAATCATAGCCAAAGCTAAAGTTACAGACGTCAACATCAAACCAATCAACCATAACCAAAAGCATCCACTAACCCATGACTATACATCAAGTTTAACATCAGATCCGCACCAAACAAACACCATCCAATGCATAGGTAACGCTTATTCCTCGGTCCTGAAAGCAAAATCTCCATGCCGAAACTCATTCTCCTCAACCCGTAAGCCATAAAATCTTTCATGTCCACAACCCCAGGTACACTATGCGAATAACAGCGGCGGAAAGGAAGCCGATTGCGTGCAGGCCAGAAACCGACGCAGAAGGTGGTGTTGGAAGCTCATCGTGGTGGGGATGCTAGAAAAGACCTACAACGGATGGTGGGCGACAAAGTGGATGCAGAGGAGATCTACAGTGCACACAAAACAATCTACATGGGGAGAGTTTGAGTGAATCCCCCAAGAGCAGCACCCACAGAGTGTGCCAAACAAGTAGAAGCAATAGAAAAACAACACACCAATATAAACGGCAAAAAAAAAAAAGGAGAGGAGGCAATGGGGCTAGGGGCATCAAGTAAACTACTAGCACCTGGTGCAAAGATGGCGAGGGGAGGAGGGAGGTAGCCAATGGCCATCCCTTCTCCCCTAGCCTGGAGTTACCTTACCTGTGCGGCTACGATGCTATGAGAGAAAGAAACCCTAAGTTGAGAAAAACCCTGAATAAAATTATAATTAATATATATTTGAATTCCAATTAGCATGTGTTTGATGCATTAAATGTGAATTGTCTGTGAAATTAAGCTTACTCTAGTCTAATACAAAACCCACTTTTATATCAATGTAATGACTCAGATAATATTTATAATTTTGATGCAAAACCATAATATTTTTGATAATCTCTAAAGTGTATGAAATATGTTTGTGATACTTAAGCCTCATTGCACAATAAATTATGTAACAATTTACTTACTAAGTTGTGAATTTACACAGTTATTTTTCATTTTCAAACACTTTATGTTTTGCAGGTTAGCTTGTTTTGTGAACCGTTAGATTGAGTATTTCGTTAAGATGAAGATGCCAAAAGAATAACTCATTTAGTCAGTTTTCATTAGAATAGTGAGTAGATGTGTTATTCTGTAGTTATAATTCTTGTAAGTAAGCTCAATATTGGTATCGATGTTAGTAATGCTATATTTAAAGATAATTAGTTTTGCCTAAGATCATTTTTTTCCGCTTTTTGCTATAATATACTCTAATAGTTAGTGTTAAGTAAATTTAGCTAATTATAGAGGCATTACAAATAACATAAATTTTTCTAAATGCAGTATTTTTTATCCATTGGAAAAACACAATTTTAAAAGAGAATATAGTCAAAATTGAGAGTCACTTGTACATACATACAAGATGCATAAAGACAGTAGTGGCGGAGCCGCTAAATTTTTTTTTTGGCATCTTACAAAATTTTCTCTAACTTAAAAATTTGATAATTCACACAATATATGCATCACAAAAAAAATAAAAATAATAATTCTATAAAAATTCATAAATATGTGCTCAAATTGATATATTAGAAATGTAATATGTCGGCATTACATCAAAAAGACTTCTATACCAAAAAAAAAAAAAAAATGTTTAGAACTGCACTTTACGGTCATTTAGAAGTACAAAATCATCAAGTATCGAATCTGAATCAAAGCTCTCAGCAATTTCCTTTTCAACACCAACAGCAACTAATTTCACACCCGCTGCATCAAATCTCTGTTTGGATTCTTTCAAAGCAGAAGCGATTTCCCAACTTTGAAAGAAGAATAAGCAAAACAAATGACAAATCAAAACAAAGTCTAGCTTTTTCTCATTTTCTGATAACAAATGAGAATGATACTAATGCAATCCACAATTACCAGCAAGGGCATCCAAAGTGCCTCAAAAGTGCAACAACAGCTATTCCTTGGAAGAAGAAGAAAAATGGATTCATAAGCAACAATCTTAGGGTTTCAAACAAAAAAAAAAAAAAAAAATTAAACGAAAAGAGTTAAAGATAGAATGAAGAAATTAAGGGAGTAATCAAGAATATAGGGTTTCCCCTTCCCCTTTACATTTAGAAAAGCCCCAAATCAACAAATCCCGTTTACATTTAGAAAAGCCCCAAATCAACGAATCTCAAAGCATAAATCAGATTAGAGTCTATAGAAAGAGCAATGAAACTCACGAATCATGATGCACTGCTGGTAGTGGTGCTTGAACGGCCGACACAGTGGTCAGTGCTCTGGTCCGTGGATGTTCGGCGTTCACGTTACTACGTTAGGCCCAATCGTTGCGTTTGCAAATGGAAGTCACAAAAGAATCATAGCTCTGCCTCTATGGATTGTTTAGACAGAAAGAAAGACCAGGGAATAAGGGAAGTGCGCTTAAGAAACTCAGAAACAAAGAAGTGAAAGCTCAGAAATGGTCCAAAGGGAGAATGTGAGTTTCTGTACCGTATTCTCTGTTTGAGAAACATAAGAGAATACCCAATAATTTTAGTTTTTTTGTTTTTTTTTTTTAATGCACTTAAAAAAAAAAAATTAATGGAGGCCTGCTGCTGTGCTGCAAGAGCAGCAGCACGTGGGTCGTGGGGGAGCATGGCTCCCCCTGGTCCATATAAAATCTTTGCTTCATATATATATATATATATATATTTTAACATATTGGGGGAGCCACATCCATACCAAACTTTTGAAGGCTCTATATAATTTTTTATTTTTTATTATTATTTTTTAACTTCTCTCCCCTGGTCATAATGTGGCTCCGCCACTGAAAGACGGTAACATAAAATTTTTATAGTAAGCTCGCGTGATTTATAGTTGTTTACGGTGATGTAAGAAACTTGTAATTATGCTGACATGTCACTTATAATTGGTGCTATGAAAGCACTACAAAAAAAGTGTAAAAAGTGTTTTTAGTGACGTGTCTACAATGTAGAACATTTTCACATGGTGACGTGGCTATTTCTCACACATTACTAAAGTATTTGGTAACGTGTCAAATTTGACACATTATTAAAGTTGTCAAAGTTTTCTTTTTTCTTTTTTTCAATTTTCAACTTTAATAATGTGTCAACTTTGACACGTTACTAAAGTTGCCAAATTGCTTTTTTTCTGAAATTAAGTGCCACATCACCCCATTGGTGACGTGCCAGCTGGACACACATCACCAATGGGCATTGGGAACATGCGCTAGCTGCTTCCCTCTTTTTCTCTTTTTCTTTCTTTCTTCCCTCTTTTTTCTTCCTCCGGGCTGTGTGCTACATTCTTCTTTCTTCTTTCTTCTCTTTTTCTGTCTGTGCTCTCACGCCCAGTATACCCCCCATGCCAGCTCCCTCTTCTCTCAGTTGGGAAAAAGAAAAAGTAAAATAAAAGAGAAAAAGAAGAGAAGATAAGAAGAAAATGAAAAAGAGAAGAGAAGATTTGATTTTTTTTTTTCTGCTGGATTTGGGATTTTGAATTTTTTTTGCCACTGGGTTTAGGTGTTTGAAATTTTTATGGGTCTGATTTTTCTGATTGGTTTGGTTTGATTTTTCAGGTTGAATCCACTTGGGTCGAGGTCCCAATCATGGAGTTTTAACCAACAACTTTTGGATGCAAATTTGCCTTCAAATCGGCTCCATGCAAGTAGAGGATGATGGAATGAAGAGGGGAGTTAGCAAAGCTGAAGAAGTGGATTTGGAGCTTCGACTAGGTCATGATCCATACTGAATCTGGTTTCTTTGTGAAGGATTGATTATATACATAAATATGTAGACTATATGACGTCGACTGACCCAAAATGGATTTCATGAGATTACATATACATATATAGTTGTCATCCTACAAATATGTAAATATAATGTAATCTTTATTTTGAAAGTGAGAAGCAGAAACGAGGGATTTCTTGTCCAAATTAAGTTGCACAAAGAATGGGAGAGGAAGTGGAGGAAGACTTGTTAGAGGTAATGGTATCGTAACTTATTTTATGCCATGTTCTCAAGTTTTTGACAGTTTAAGGGATTTTCATTTTAACCTTAGGCATCTTTTTTATTATAAAAGATTCACCTAATTAAATCTTTAGCATAAAGCATTGGATGTTTATCTGATCGGTGTGTGGGGGCGCCTTGTACCGTATAGGGTTTGCCCTTAAAGGGTAGGTATACAAATTAGTAGTCATGCCTTGCGGTATTCAATAAAAGAAAATAAACAAAAGTCCTACAATGTTGCACTATGATCTTCAAGATTTTCTTTCCTTGTCTTTTCCCTTCATGACGTAATGAACTTCACATTGTTAAATAAACTGAAACCCCCTTATGATTTGGATCAAAGGATTTAGCATGACAATATCATTTTCTATCTTTCAAATTCACATTGTTTATCTAAATAATGTTGCACACTCTATTTTCTTGCAATACATTATTAGAATTATCATATATATTAACAATAATGGAAACATAATGGGACCTTTTTTTTTTTTTTCACTCCTTGCGCTCTTTGAACGGTTTCTAATTGAACCATAACGCCTTAGTACTATGCCATATATGCTATAATAGTTGCAAATTATTTCATGTTGTAATATTCCTAGACTAGGTTTGCAAATTATTTTATATTGGCTTATTAGGTGCTCAAAACTTGATTTTATGTGTTTTGGGGTTTTTGGGTAGCTCATACTTAGGTCTGCAGTTAGAGAAGGTGAAGAAACTGTAGAAGGCATTAGAGAAAGTGCTCGCTACCAAAGAAGTCCAAACTCCGAACGGCTTGATTGAGAAGAATCTACCCTTTAAAGGTTCAACATCAAAAAATCTTAGTTCTCTCTCCTCGAAAGAACTCCCCCTAGGAAACCTCCTGTACCTTTTCCTTCCTTTTTGATCACTTAACTGCTCAAACTTCTTTCCCCTTTTGCTACTAAAACTGCTCTACTATTCTACTGATTCTTGCACTTGCTCTGATCTTCTGTTTCAAATCTGTGTACTATTTTCTGTTTTTGCAGTCTCAGAACTTTCTTCTTTGCTGTACTTTTTTATGTTTTCTGCAGTCTCAGTAGTTTCTCCTTAGCTCTCTATTTCCCTACTTTCTGCCTGCTTACAGCCTGTTTATCCTTTCCTTTTTTCAGTCGTAAACCATCATCTCCCATTCTTTCCTTCCCCTTTTCATCTTTTATCTATCTGATCATGGACCCTTCCCCTCAAGATATAGAATCCCTTATTGCTCAAACAGTTGCTCTCTCATGGGAGGATCCATCCTCACAACTAGAAACCATACCTGAAGAACAAGTCTCTTCTGAGTTGTTACCTCTAGTACGTTTCTTAATATCCCAAAAAACCCAAAACAACCAGACAGTTAATGCAGCCTTGGCCAAAGCTTGGTTCTTTGCAAACCCTTTCTCCTTTGCTGTCTTGGGGCCCAACCTATTCCTGTTCAAGTTTACTGATAAAGATCATATAGACAGGATATGCAACAATGTGTGGAATGTGAATGGCTTCTTGCTGGCCATCCAAACCTGGCACCCCTTAGCAACTTTGAGAGACCTTTCCCTTTTAGAAGTTTCTTTCTAGATTTAGGTCCATGGGCTTCCTCTGCACAATATGACTATCAAGAATGCCATAGCCATTGGAAAAGGTCTTGGCCAGCTGGTAAAAGTGGAAGAAAATAGAGGCCATGCAACTACTTTTAGAAGTTTCATGAGAGTTTTGGTCGCCATTGATGCTAGCAAGCCCTTGAACCCTGGTTTTTTCTTCACCAAGAATGATGGCTCCTCTTCATGGGTTAGCTTGAAGTATGAAAGGCTTGATGTCTACTGCTCAGATTATGGAAAGATTGGCCACAAATAGCCCTCTTGCCTTGCTAAGCCAGAGGACAAATTCCCCTCCAAGTGTCTCATATCCCTGAAAGTTACAGTGTTTTCTAACTTGCCTGCTCCCAGAATTGCTGAAAACCACCCAGAAAGAAACACACCAGTATCTTTTTCTCAAACTAAAAATCCCAATCCGCCAGACTCTTCAAGCTCCCAACCCCATGCAATCCAGCCAAATATCTTCACAAGTTCCCAAAATTCCCTGACACCTCAAACACCTGCTCCCAGTCCTATCTCACCCTGCCCAAACACCCCCTTTGCTGCTATTATGGACAATAACTGATCGGTGTCAAATATTGTTTATTGGACCCCCCTTAACTTATGTTTGTTAAGCTCTTAGGTTTATGATGAATGCCAAATATTGCATATTTGGGCTTCTTAGCTTGTATTTGTTAAACCCTTAGTTTTGTTATTTTCTGATGTTTTTGGTTAGTTTTGGTGTTTTAGTGTTTTGCAGGTTGCTAAGGTACATTTGGGGCTAACTACATTAATTCTGGGACTTAAGGCAGTTCGAGGAGCATTGGAAGCAAATTTGAGTTGAGCGATGATTCGCACCCGATGAATCCCACCAAAACGGCCATATCTAGAGTTTTAAAACTCCGATTGGAGTAATCTTGGTGTCATTGGAAAGTTAACTCGAAGATCTACAAATTCATATTTCACAAGATTTGGCAAATTCTGAAGCATCTGCGCACGATCGTACATATAGTACGATTGATCGTACTTGCGCCCATCAGCACTGGAAATGCATGCTCGAGTGCGATCGAGCACACCTAGAGTGCGATCAATCACACTCGGCCGACCTGGAAACGCTGAAACCCTTTCCTTCCCAAGATCATATCACCCCTCCAGTCAGCCTTTGTGCCTAAAAGAACCATACAAGATAACACTATTTTAGCTCATGAACTACTGCACTCTTTCAAATTCAAGAGAGGAAAATGAGGGTTTATGTTTCTGAATATGGGTATGGAGAAGGCCTTTGATAGAATGGAGTGGAGTTTCCTTTTGGCTATTCTGTCTAAGCTGGGTTTCAGTTCTATTTGGGTTTCTTGGATCCGAACCTGCATCTTTACTCCTTCTTTCTCAATTCTCCTAAATGGTAGTCGCTTTGGTTTGATATCCCCTGGTAGAGGGTTGAGACAAGGTGATCCCTTATCCCCTTTCCTCTTTATCTTGGGTTCAAAAGTCTTCTCTAGACTTATGTTCAAAGAGGAAAGAAATGGCTCTCTTCATGGGCTGCAGATTGCTAGAAACTGTACAGCTATCCATCATCTGCTCTTTGCAGATGACCTTCTCATCTTTGGAAAAGCCACTGTCACAATTGCAGCTACCATCAAAAGTTGTTTGGATAAGTATTGTAGATGGTCTGGTTAGTTGGTGAATGCTGCCAAATCCTCCATTCGTTTCAGTAAAAACACAAATCCTTCCAAAACAGAAAGAATAACCTCCATCATCCCTTACTCTTCCAACCCCTCAACCTCTCTCTATCTTGGTCTCCAAATTCTGATGGGGAATTCTAAGAAAAGAGCTTTTCATGGCATCATTGAAAAGGTCCAAAGCAGAATAGAAGGTTGGAGAGCCAAAACCCTTTCTCAAGCAGGGAGACTTGTTTTAATCAAATATGTTGCTACAGCCTTGCCCTCCTATGCAATGAGTTCATTCCTTCTTCCAAATTCTTTTTGTTCTGAGTTGGATAGAATCTTCAAGAACTTTTGGTGGGGCTTCCCTACAAATAAAAAAAGAAACCTCTCCTTAAAGGCATGGGACTCCCTTTGTATTCTCAAAGCTTTGGGAGGGCTTGGTTTAAGGAAGGTGAGAGAAGTGAATTTGGCCCTGATTTCTAAGCTTGGTTGGAAGCTGCTAAACAGGTTAGATTCAGTGTGGGTCTCCCAATTGAACTGTAAGTATCTCAACTCTAGCTCCTTTCTCTCCCCCACTTCCTTTTCTTTTTCCTCTTGGCTATGGAAAGGCATTCAGAAAACCATTTTCTTCATCTCAAAGGGTGCCTATAACAGAATCCATAGCTCCTCCTCTCTCCCTATTTGGAGCTCCAATTGGATTCCCAACTTACCTCTCTTCACTCCAACCCCTTATACTCAGCTTACTCAACCTTTACCAAATCTTCTGGTTTCTGATCTTTTTACTACAGATCAGTTTCAAACTGTCCCAGTTTGGAATTTACCTCTACTTCAACATCTCTTTGACTCTGTTACCATAAGAGAGATCTTAAAAGTTCACTTTACTTCTACCTCTAAGGAAAAACACATTTGGACCCCTTCTTCAAATGGTTTGTTCTCTACTAAGTCTGTCCATAAGTTGATAAGTAGCCAGAGAATCTCTCCTGATTCTAGCCCTTTATCTATTGAAAACTGGAAGCTTCTTTGGAAGCTAAACCTAAATAACAGGCTTAAACTTTTCCTTTGGAAAATTGCATGGGACATTGTGTAACATCCCACCCCAATGACATACAATATTGTCCACTTTTGGCTCCCCTAAACAAGACTTCCCAGGAGGTCACCCATCCTGGTACTACTCCAGCAGAAACACGCTTAACTGCGGATTTCTGATGGGATCATTACCATCACGGCTTTAAAACGCGTTGTTGTCATTAAGGGTAGAAGTATACATATAAGCACATCTCCATCTCCATACCCAGGCAATGTGGGAAGTCACAATCACCCCCTCTTAGGACCCAGCGTCCTCGCTGGCGGCCTCATGGGATTAGCCCACTCTTGGCATCCGTCCCAGCGAGCGTCCGCTAGCGACCTTCATGGGCTTGTGCACGCTCCCTCACATCTCAGGCTGGGCAATGGCTCTGATACCATATGTAACATCCCACCCCAATGACATACAATATTGTCCGCTTTTGGCTCCCCTAAACAAGACTTCCCAGGAGGTCACCCATCCTGGTACTACTCCAGCAGAAGCACGCTTAACTGCGGAGTTCTGATGGGATCATTACCATCACGGCTTTAAAACGCGTTGTTGTCATTAAGGGTAGAAGTATACATATAAGCACATTTCCATCTCCATACCCAGGCAATGTGGGACGTCACAATAGTCTGGTTCGGGGGAGCCAAAAGCGGACAATATTGTATGTCATTGGGGTGGGATGTTACACATTGTCCCCTCCAAGTGTAGGTGAAATGCTATTTTTTCCATTCCCCAAGCTGACCAAGTTTTCCCTTTATGCAATGTAGAAGAGGATTCCCTTTCTCACCTCTTCTTCAAGTGCTTTTTTGATAGGATTACCTGGAGACTTTCCCCGTGGCCTCTTGACTCTTTGAAGTGGACTGCTCTCAGCCTGCCTGAATGGATTAAAGGAATATTAACTCCACATAGCTCTTTTGGTATACCTGTTGCAGATCCTCATCTTTTTCAAATATATGCTGCTGTGTTGTGTGATATTATGTGGTTTTCCAAAAATCAAGTTGTCCACAAGGGTGTCATTCTAAATGTCTCTTCTCTGTCAGCCAACATCAAACGGGTCTTATTGGAACATTATGCTGCTTGGTCTTCAAAGCTCCTTCCCATCACAGAAGTTTGGACTAAACCTCCTCAGGGATGGTGTAGGCTGAATTTTGATGTTGTTTTCAGAGAAGGTTTCTCCACTCAAGCTGCTATTTGCAAAAATTCAAATGGTGAGATCATCAAAACAATCACTCAAGTCAGCCCCCCTTGTAGTCCTAGAAGCCCTAGCAGCCAAGCTTGTGGGTGCACTAGCCATCTCCCTGCATCTGGATAAGTTCATTTTGGAAGGAGTTTCTGCTCTGGTGGTGCTTGCTCTGCAGATTCCAGCTCTTAGTGTGGATTGGCATATAGAACATATAATTCATGATACTTTAGCGAGTTTTCAAGTCTCCTCTGTTTGGGAGGCAAGAAATGTCAACAAAAGTGCAAACTTCTGCGCCCATTATGTGGCTTATAGGGCCGCAGCAAGGTTTATCATGGGCTGCATTCCCTTCTTTTCCCCCTTAGCTCTCCCAATCTGTAGTGGGAAAGACCCCTCCCCCCTCCTTATACCCCCCTTGGGAGGGTTTTTTGTCTCTGCTTGGCTGGTTTTCAGCTAGCTTTTGCTCTTTGCTTGTTGGCTGGTTTTCAGTCTGTTTTGTAGTTTCTATTATAAAAAAATAAATTAAAAAAAAATACCTCCGAATGGCTAAGCAAACAGGCTCTATTGGGTTCATGGGTGTCCGGATGGAAAAAGAACTTGTCTAGACGGTTAGAGTTCCAAAAACATCCCGTTGGCAAGGATGTCTGAACGGCATTGCAGATAGCGCAGATCTTGAATTTTAATATAAGCGCTTCATCAGCGCATCTTTTTCCAGGGAATGTAAGTTAGTTCACTACTAAAAAAAATGACCTACATCAGCACATCTTTTCCTGAGGCTTATGCAAGATATCTGGGGAAAAAAGCGTCAATAACGAGAGAGAGAGAGAGAAGAAGAAAAAAAGAAAATAAAATAAAGTGCAGCTATTGTAATATAAGGGCTAACAAATAAGCATTGCCCGCAGCATTGGTATAGGGTTGATGTTCCAAAGTGGTTGTAGTTAGTTCTTAAATATTAGTGGAATCTTATGTTTGGTTGTCTCAAACAGGTTTTTTCCTTATTGCAAGGGTTTTCCTTTTCGTCAACAAAATATGTTAATTTGGTATGACGAACTAACATTGCAGGTTTTTTTTTTTTTTTTTGATATCTTCTTATATAGCATTAAATGCAATTATTTAACTGGTTGGTTGATTGTTCCGCTACATGTTGGGTTTTTATTGGGTGAACGGTGAACCATTACAACCTTTGTCCTTGGTTGTTGTACTAGATTTCAAAATAGTTATTCTTATTAATTAGTTTGGTTGTAACACATAAATAGAACCCTAAATTTGTATTCCACTATTTGGTTCAATGCAATACACATGTGAATTTTTATTTTTATTTTTAACAAACCAACATTCATTCAAACAAAGAGGTTACAAAGGACAGAAAAGAAAGAAAGGCAAGCTTAATAAAACCCCAACCGGACAAATCTCAAAAAACAAGAATGAAATCATAAAGGGAAAAGAAAGATGCGAATGCAGCCCGAGAAAACTCTTATCGCGGTGCATACTAGTGATGGATACTACCATCGGAAGTACGAATACCCCTATCAAACATCTAAACAGGCTTCCTAAAAAGCCATGAAAATTTAGATGAAAAGTAACTGTGGAAAAAAGGTTTCCAAAAATAAACCAAAAAAGAAAAGAAAAAAAAAAAAGAAAAAAAAAAAAAGATCAACTCCAAAGAGTCCCATCCGGTTCGGGTTAACCAATAAGCAACACAACAATAGAAAGCTACATAAAATAATAGCGTAAACTCAAAAAATAGCGGTTGCTCTAGAGGAGTCGTCGATGGTGAACTGCATAGCGCATGGGACCCACGCGCTGGCGAGTAAGATCCACACATAGAAGCGTGTGGTCTACTTGCCGACACGTCGATGTCGGAATGAGGCACAAAACGCACCGAGGATGCTGGTGGAGGAGCGCGTTTCGGCCAGAGGCTGATGGGGAGGAGGAGATTGGGCTTTGAAAAGGTCAATCTTCAAGACTCCATAGATCTGGCCGGTGAAACGTTGAAAGAGACGATCCACGACGGGGGAGAAGTGACCGGAAAGGGGTGAAAGAAGCAGCAGTTGTTTAGTGAGGGTTGGGATAAATCTAGAGCAAGATCTAGAGAGATAAGAGTTCTCTCCTGTAGAGAGAAACCCAGCAAAAAGAAAATCATAAAACTGAAGAAAAAGGAAAAAGGAGGAGGAGGTCCTCCTCCTCTAGCACCGACACCTGGTTTTTTCGTTCAAGGAGAGAGAACGGAGCTTTTTTTTTTTTTTTTTTTCTTAGGACATTTGTCCATTAGATTATACACAAGTGAATTGAATCATACTGTAATTAAATTTCTTAAAAATACCCTTGTAATAAAATCCTAATTTGCATTTTTACAAACTTTTTTGTTTATTTTTTTAAGATAAATAGGTTAGGTCATAGTTGGATTTTTTTATCCATATAAATAATGTTATGCACCGCACTTTTATCGCACTATGCTAACATGTAGGAGTCTAGTAGTTATTGGAATTATTATTATTATTATTTTTTTTAATAACAAGGACCGGTCAAAGGGCTATACACCTTGTTAAGTCAATATAGTTAAATATTTGTAGGATATTGGCGCTTGGAATTTGATTTTACTATTGACCGTATGGATTTGGAGAGTACCAAAAATCCAGAACCTCCAATAGCAAGAAAATTCCATTAGTGATGTGTGAATGTTAACACGTCACTAATTAGTTTCATCCCTATAGAGCGGAAGGGCAGGGAGGAAGAGAGGAGGAGGGGCTCCCCCTCTTGAGCGGCGTTCTCAGCTTATAAAACTTTATCCTTTAGTCTTGACATTTAATGCTATCTTCTTGTGTGACCTATTAGGCAAACCAAAGCAAAGAGCTTTATTACGGTGTACTACATCTTTTATTTGCTTAGGTATCTCATCCATTCATAGAAGTTAAATGGTCTCGGACTTGAATGGGCAGAATTTCCAGAAGGTTTAATCCATAATCCCCCTACAATTTTGCCATCCCGGTAGCCGCTTAAACAAATTTTGGTTTAATCCTTTTTTTTTATTTTTTTTTTTATACGGTGTCAACATTTCACATGTCATTAATGTTTATTATTGTTGTTTTTTAACAATTTTTTTAACTTTAGTGATTGTGTCATCAACTTTTGAATCAGCACGTGTTAAAAAAATTCAATGCTGACATTACTCATTGGAAAATAATAAAGTCATAACTTAAACTCAATTAAGATCCAACTTTTTTCTTAAGTGGTAGTTTTTTTTATTAATAAAAAAAATAAATAAAAAAAAAAAACTACCAATAAAGGAGAGAGAGAGCCTTAAACTAGAAATTAGGTCTAAAAGTTGGGTTTAAATTTTTCTTAAAAAAGAAAAATATTAAACTTAAGTTATAGCTGTATCAAATCTCTTACTGATTTTCCTAATCATTGCCACATTTAATATTGTCATTTTTTATTGTTTTGAAGATTGCTAAGCCTTATATAATGAAGTTGGGCCTGGGCCCTATCATATAGGACGAGGCCAGGTGAAATCACAGCCACAGGCCAGATGTTCTCTCTTTTACCTTTTATTTTCGTTGCCATTTAGTAGTTCTCTGTCTTCCAATTACTTTTAAGTTTTAACGATATCTCAATTTAATACATTTACACACATAAATTTAACACAAAAAATAAAGGGAAAAGTATAAAAAATAAAAAAAAAAGCATTCTAAATTATCAGTCGTTTGCAATATAGTTTTCTGATGTTCAAAATGTAATAAAGTAGCCCCTAAACTACCAAAATGTATCAAAAAGACCACTTTTTTTTTTTTTTTTTTTTTTATATCCTTATAAGACCCCTATTATTTTAACAAATAAAATAATAAAATAATTTTAAAAAAACAAAACAATTTTTTAAAAAATACAAAAAAAAACCAATAAATAAATAATTTTTGTATTTTTTAAAAAATTGTTTGGTTTTTTTACAATTATTTTATTATTTTATTTGTTAAAAGAATAAGGGTATTATAGGAATAAAAAAAAAATAAATGACATTTTTGATACATTTTGGTAGTTTGGGAGGCTACTTTATCACCTTTTGAATATTTGAAGCTATATTGCAAACTGCTGGTAATTTGGGAAAAGTTTTTTTATATTTTTCCCAAAAATAAAATAATGAGAGTTTAAGAAACAGGGGATAAGTCTTCACTCAAAACAAAACAACAAATGAACCTCAATCCGACCAACAAAGATTAGTTGAATATAACAATTAGGGCCACAATGGGCTCACTCGCCTTAAATACTTATGAGGACAAAGTTCTTGCGAATGGGCCGGGATATGGACAGACAATCACGAATAATTTCTGTGATGCACTGACTGGGCCAACATGGTCCAACCAATTCACGTTTGGGTTTCTGTATACAAATCTAAAAGGTTGGGAGTGCCCACAAATATGACAGTCAATTTTTTACACGAACCGGTTATGAAATTAACGAATTATAGTTGAAGGGTTTAACCAATTTAATTAAATGGATCGGGTTATGGTTAACCTATAAAATCATATACCTATGCCTCAACACGGCCATGAAGTTCAACACGAAATTAAGTGATTAGAATTAAGAAATCTGACTCGTTTAATTAATTAAATATATAAAGATAAAATTGATCTATATTGTTTTATAATATCTATGCCTTGATATGATATAAACCCGATACAAACCAAACACCAAATATCACCCCTAGCTAGGTCCAGCATCATAGAACATTCCAAATTCAAAAGTCATGACACCACGAGTCCCACGAGTAAATAAGAATGAGAGACTGGCGTGGGTTGTGGCTTTCATTTCTGACACATGGGGTGTTGCATAAACATGCATGTGCATATGGTTTAAGCATGTCCACACTGTGCACACTGCAGGGACCCCTCTTCCACAGCTCTTATTGAAAATATACGATCTAGTCGAGCACAGGGATGGAAAAAAAGATAAAGTTCGTGCGCCATTTTTGACTTTCACGACTCTAATTATGTATTTTGTCCCAAGAACAGCAATCATTGACCATATATACCTCATACTTTTTCTTTCTTTAGCTTGAAATAATTTGAAGAAAAAAAAAAACTAATTAATAAACCTGTTAATTAAGCTTATTAGAATTCTTTCAAAATTGCGTTCCAGTTGGTGATCATACACGTACAAACAGTAACTCCTGAGACCCTCAAATGAGCCACAATAAAAAATATATATATATGTGTATATGGACATGGTGTAGTGATGCATTGTCTCCTCCATTGAAAACAAAGTAACAAGAAAACATGGTCTCATTTCCGAACATACTAAGATCAATGTTATATGCTGCTAATTTCAATACAGGGCGGCATTGAATAAACGTAAACGCTAATCATACTGTCTTTCACGAAACTTCAGCCCACAGGATTTGGATGGAAATTGGTGGGTTAGATAGCAAGAGATGCTTGAGAGGCAAATTAAGATTGATTCGACATTTCTTACGTAAGGAGAAACCCTTGTCTCCGTGCGTGGACCGTGGTACATGGGCTTGAGGGGAGTAAGTTTCATTACAGATTTGACGTTCATGAACCTCCCTCGAGTAACTTTTGGCATTGAATAAATATCTGGATACAAGTGTTTATAATGGAACCTAACTTTCCTTCCATCCACTAATAATTAGTATTAAAATTTTCTTTGTAAAAAGGTAAGTAGATTTCTTAATATATATATAGTATGATTCATTCCCCCTTGCATTCCCCTTTTATCGATCGATCACTAGGCTACTGCATAACAAAACTGTACTAGCTAGGGATGTAGATCGATCTTTTTTTTTTTTTTTTCTTTGTTTACTTTGCTTTTTTAAATCTTTTTTATCTGTATTTGTATGTATATATCCCACAACTTTTATCATGCTGGTCACATGGGTTGGACTTGGATTTTATCATTTCAATTATTTTTCTCATTCGGATTTCTGCGTTGAGAGGATCAAGATCTAATATCTGACACCAGGTTCTAGCATACTTTCTTTTAATGGCAAGGTTACGATCTACGAAGTTTTTTTTTTTTTTTTTTTTGAATATCTAGAATACAAATTAATTAAGCATTGTCCAAAAGAAAAAGACAATTTTAATTGACATTGTCAGGCATTCACATGTTCCATGCATAAGCCTTTTTTTTCCTCTAAGTTATAAATTTATATGTAACCACATATAGCTTGAAACCCATAGTCAAATGAAGAAATTTTATAGCTGCTTTATAAACAGGTATATATATATATATATATATATATATATATGCTTAAGGCTCATTTGTCTGGAAAATGGAATCTGCAGGATGAATTCATCTGGTGACGGCGGACGATGGGTCTTTACCGTAGGGGCCCTACGGTAATACGTATTTATTTGTCAAGTTCGGATTGTGTCAAAACATAAGTATAAGACTGTTAGATCGAGCCTTTAACCATAAAAAATCAATTAGAGTCTAATGAGAAAAGCTGAAGCCTTTTATGCCATTCAAAATTACACCCTACAAAGCATGTTTTAAGAACCGTCCGCGCGAGCAAAGCTACACTGTTGCACATCAACAATCCATTTCTCAATATAACGCTCTTACGACTCCCCATAACTAACTCTAGTTCTCATACCATTTGTTGAATCAGGTATTTGACCATTTCATTTGAAAACCAATTGATGTCCAGTAATGGGAGCCAAAGTCTTTTATGGCATTCAAAATCACGCTTCGTAAGGCTTATTTTAAGAGCCGTCCACGTGAGTAGAGTGGCGCTGTTGCACCTCAACAAATACTATATAGGTCAGTCATAACCCGAATTATTTAATTAAATGGACCATATATTGTAATCTTCAACCCTAATCCATTAATTTCGTGATGAATAGTTGTATCGAATTTGCGGGCGATATATATATCAAAAATTGGCAGCCCTACTTCACAGCATATATATATATATATATATATATAGAAGCAGTTTGGACAAATTGGATTAGATGATCACCCACCTTAGGTTAGGTAAAGATTAATATTTGTTAGTGTCATTTTGGACGTACACCTACCCAATTTTCCAAAAGTAAATATGCTAATTATGCCAGGAAGTTTATACGTGAATATGAAAAAATAGGATTGGCAATTGACTTGCTAAATATTACACATGAGAAAGTTGACTTGGAATAGAGAATAATATGACAAGCCATTTTGGTAAATTAAGTGAGTTGATTTAAAGGAGTCACAAGAGAGACTTGAAAAAAATTTGATGCATTGCACAATTTTGTTGGTCGAAGGGGCCCAACCCTTGACCAAAGTAAAACATTTCGTGACATTTGGTGCTTCTCCAACCAAGCATTTGACGCCGCCCACCAGATATTCTGACATTCATGAGCAAATTGCCTTTTGTTTCAAACGAAACATCCATTAAGGTTGGAAAATTTGTGCCCGACTTTAGATTATGCTGGCAGGCATGCATTCTATATTTTCAAATGTCTATTTTTTAAAAAATAAATAAAAAAATTTATTATTTGTCTTAAAAGATTTAAGTATATATATATATATATATATTAAGAACACGATAGATTGGATATATACAAACTCTCTAAATTAATTACTTATACATAGTAAGTTTACTGTGAAATTCTTCCAATCCTAACTATTGCTTCTGAGTTCTGATTAAAATATTCGATTTTTTTTTTTCTTTTTATGAATGAGAGATTTTATTTTATTTATTAAAAAAAAAATTACAACACACTCCAGCACAACACTGGACGAAAGCTGAAACCCAGCTAACACGCCATTAACAACTCTACAACACAGAGCTAACAATCCTAATACGAACAAGACCAGCTACGTCTCAGTTAACCACCAAGCAGAAATTTGTTATTTCAATACACATGCAACTTAATAATGACAATTTTTTTACAATAAATTAATAAATAACAAATTAAGAATCTTCTAAAGATGATAAATGTCAAAATGACAACGTAGTTAGAATTTAAAAACTGATCAAGCCTATAATTTGTAAAATGTATAATATCTAATCGAGATAGAAGTGCATGTATTAAATTATTCGTCATACTTAATAGACTGATTAGAAGGGGAAAGAGTTCTTGATGGACTAGTTAATTAAAACCTGCAATTGCTGTTAATTTTTCAATTCGTTTATCTTCTTCTTCTTCTTCATCATCTTCTTTTTTATCTTTTATGGTCAAAACCAAATATGTTCTATGATTTTTGTGTTTTAATTTTTCAAAAGACTTTTTGGGTTTTGAAACGGGAATTTATTTCAACTTAATCTATAAAATTGACGTGTATCCTTTAATTTACATGTAAAAAACACATGATCCTTAATAAAACTATTGAAAGAGCATATGCTTCTCATAAAATAATTTTATACATAGACCATATTATCTTATCATCCCCTAAATTTGATGTAGGGTGGTCCATCCAATTAAAATCCAATTTTCATGCACCACATGCAATGGGGACCATGTGATGTAGATCGATGAGCCTCGTTTGCAAGCTCATCTGCAACCAATCCGGATGGTCATCAACCCGAGAGCCTCGTCTGAAGTTCATTTGAAGCACGTTCGGATGCCTATGTTATTTTCGTATTTTACTAAATTTTTCACCTGATGAATTTTACTAAAAATGTCATATCTAGAGTTTCATACCTCTTATTGGAGCACGCTTTGCAGTGTTGGAAAGCTAACTCAAATATCTACAAAGTCATGTTTCACGAGGTTTGTCTAATTCAAATATTTAATAGGTCAAAACGGGCTGCAAATAGAACACTAGAAAGTTGGTAGAAATGTTTGTGTCTCGTCCAGACGAGATTGCAGCCGAGGAGAAACCAGAGAGGCTCGTCCGCAACCTCGTCCGAATGAGATTGTAGAAGAGAGACCCTCTGTAGAAGTTTGTTTTCATGGTTTTTGTATGTGGCCGCCGAACAAACTTAAGCGTCGTCTGGACAAGCTCTACAGAAGTCCAATTTCAAGTTTATTTCGTATTTTAATTAGGTTTAGGGTTTGGGGGCCAATAAATAAATTCTTATAGCCTCTAAAAACGTAATTGTTGTTTATTATTGAGTTCGTTTAATGAGAATTACTCAGAGTTAAATTTATTCATGATATTCCTTCAAAACCTAAGAGATTATCTAGTTTTTAGAGAAAATCTTAGATCATTGATAGATTAATCTAGATTTAGAAATACAGATCCACTGCTTAATATTGTTATTCGATGCAACCCACTGAGTCACGCTGCATCACCATACCACATCAACTTTGGGGGATGGAGGGATAATATCGTGATGTATAGCATTACTCCTTCTTATATACTTAAGGGCCACAAGGTAGTTTTATAGACTGAGTTGGTAAAAAATTTTGTCTTTTTAAAAAGTGATAAAATTGGTCCTTGAACTTTCTGAATTTATAAGATTAGTCATTTTGTCCATCTTTCATAAAGGCCGTTAGGTATGTGACTATGTCCATTGGAAAACTTAAGCTTTAAAAGGAAACATATATGGAATGAAACCATGTGCCCTATGAACTCTTTTCTTATCAAGGAAAGTAATTATTCGATTTAAGTTTTGGTTGTTTTGTTAATGCGTTTGCTCTATAATGTTTCTTTGGGAGAACTTCGCTTATCACTCCTAATCTTTCATTATTTTTGCAATCATACCCTTAAACTTTAAAAAATATCAATTTAGGGTTACCATCTTTCAAAAGTTTGCAATATTAACCATTTTGTCAAAATTCAATGTTAAATTCAACATTTTGATGAGTGAAATCCCCCAAATACCCCTAAAATGTTTATAAAATTAACAAAAAAAACTTGAATTTGGATGAGGGTATTTTGGAAATTTCATTTCCCATGTTAGGATTTTTAACGCTAAATTTGGATAAAAGGGTCGACATTGTAAACTTTCAAAAGACAGTAACCCTAAATAATACTATTTAAAGTTTAAAGTATGATTGCAAAAGTGATGAAAGATAGGGGGTACGGTGGTAAGTGAAGTTTTTCTTTTTTCCTTTGTCATGTTATGACAAAAAGGGGGAGTAAGTTTTAGTTTTGGTTTTTGGACGGTTGATGCATTTGATTCGGGGGAGTAGAACTTGTATTTTTTTTTTTTTTTTAATATGTTGTGGATAGATTCACATTTATGTGCTAATGTCTTTATTGGATCATTTTTGAATTAATCATCTACTTTTAACATGAGATTTATTACTTCATATCTCTGTGTTTAGGTTTATTCATGTTTCAGAAAACAGGTTAGACTCAGAACTTCATCCAAGCCTAGTTTGTAATTTAATAGGTTGATGTTGGGTTTTGGGCTTTTGGTCTTTCATATAACTGGATTTTGTCATCAAATTGCCAAAGGAAGAATTTGTTAGTTTTTTTATGTTGGCAAATTTAGTGTCAAAACAAGTTTTATTTTAAGTTTTAAGGAAATACATTTTGTCTCCTAATTAAAGTTTCACAACATTTTCACGTTCACCTCAAATGTTTAAAAATTGGCAATGTACCCTTACTATATTTATGAAATTTTCAATGTAACCTATATGTTAGCCAAATCCATATTCTTTGACGGAAAGCTACCCATGTGCACATGGGTTTTTTAAATATTGGAAGCAAAAGTGAAATAATGGTAAAACTTGGGGGGGGGGGGGGGGGTGTGGTAAATGTATTTTTCCTTGAGTTTTAATTTTACAGATAAGCCAGTGCAAAATTTGATTCAAGAATGAGAATTCAAGTTTTTATATGTTGTAAAAACTGTTATAACTTTTGATTCTAACATCAGAGGAAGACACACTCAATGGTTTTGGAAAGCTAATTCAAAATTATAAAACTTTATATTATAAACATTTTCAAATTCTTATTTTTACCAAGTCAGAACGTGTTGTCAATGGAAGTGTGAAAATTTAGATAGAAGAGCTTGTTTGCTAGCTTGTTCAGATGAGTTTTCAACAGTACTACACTACTACTCATTTAAAAAGCAGGTCCAAATGATCTACATAATGGATTTTGGTAAAGTTGGTCATTTGTAAGTAGGTTTGGACGCACCACTTAAGAAATTTGTTAAACACATTGAGAAAGCTGTAAAACCCTAGTCAGGTCCGAACAAGCTCAATTATAGGTCTGAAAACCGACTTAAAAAAATGCTATATTTGAGCAAATGACCTTCTGATTCAAAGGTTATTTTGCCAAGTTTATTTAAAGGCTTTTAGAGCACAATGTACGTTTCAAGAGAAAATATGATTATTTCTAGAGAACAAATAGCATATTTGTTCATGTTCTAAGAGAAAATTTATGTTTTGTGCTTACAATTGCATAATTCGTAGAGTTCAAGTTTAAATCTCACAAAGATCATCAAAAGCCTCCAGCCAATGGAAATCTGGGATTGCAAGTAGAAGCTTAATAGAGGAATTGCTTAGATTTTGGAGCTATTGCAGTAGAAGTAAGCTAGTCGTTTACTTGGTATAAGAGAGTGTCAGCTACACATGTTTTATACGTGGAAACTTTTTGTAATTAAATTGTTCTATATAGTAAAATACAACTTGAACGTCAAATGTATTTAGATGTGTTTCATGGTGTGCAGACTATATTTGAGTTAGGGGGAAGTTTGTTGTAGGTTTTTCAATTGAGTTACTTTTCTTTTTTCTTTTTTCTTTTTTTTTCCTAATTAAATAAGAAAAAGGTTACAATGAGGGATCCTCCCACTTCTGATCTGAATGGAAGGAGTGAGTGATCATAAAAACGAACATGGGGTGGGCTCCCCAACAATAGACCCAAAACAAACTAAAACAGCTTATAAATAATTGAGTTAAATACTCTTTTGCCCCTTAGGGTTTCAAGACTTTATTTTTTGGGATAAATGCAAAATTGGTCTCAGTAATTGACCTAATTTACAAATCACTCCACATGGTATTAAAAACAATTTATAGATCCCTAGGGTAGACCAAAATAACATTTTACTCTTTTAACTCATTTTCCATTAAATGACTTAACAAAAGCCGTTTCATTACTATGCCACACCCAATAAAAATGTGACACGTGTTTTTTTAAATATAATTTATAAATTTAAAACATGACAGATAACATTTTCCATGTCATCTTGAGGCACCAGCATACACTCCACCTCAAATTAAATAAACCTAATCCCTCTATATCCTGACATGTGCCGCCTTCGTCTTCATCTTCCCCACCGATTCACTAACCATCTCTAGGCAAGTTGTTGGGTTCCATAATCACCGAAAACATTATGACGGTGCTTTGGAGCTTTTTTACTTCCGGTTTTAAGATTTTAGGTATATTCTATCAATGAGTTATTCTGAGATATTTGGGCATCTGTGTTGTTGGAGTAGTGTGTTTTTGGGCAGTCTTCCTATGGAAATTTGGATTTGTTTTTGGGCATTGAAGCATCTTCGAAAATTGTTTCTGGGCATCGGAAACAATCTCTCCCTCTATCTCTAGGTCGTTTTTTTGTTTTCTTTTTGTTCTATGGCAAGCACAATTGTGTTGTTCATTGGTAGGCACAATGATGATCATCAAATATCATTTTGGAGTAATATATTTATTTGAAACTTCAAATGTTTGAACCCAATTGTGGTGAAATCGTAAAAAGGTTACAGTTTGCAGGCTGCAGAACTTACTAGCACCTCCTTTCTCTATTTATGATGGACAAATTATTTGGTTAGATAGAGGATCACACGTTTTTCTTTTTTTATGTTACAAAAAATGGAGACAACAATCGGAAATAAAAAAGCCCAAAAGTAAGGCGGCTTACCGTCGTGATGTTTTCAATAGTTCTCTGGCAGCGATTTCAGTCGTCCTACGAATCCCAACAACTCGCCTGAAGATGGACAGTAAATCAATGAGGAAGATGAAGACGCACAGGGATATAGGGCTTAGGTTTATTTACCGTAGAATTGACGTGAAGAGTGTGTGCGCCTCAAGATGACATGTAAAAGGTTACTTGTCATTTTTTAAAATCATAATTTTTTTTTATAAAATAAAAAATAAATAAATAAATAAAAAACACATGTCGCATTTTTATTGGGTGTGACGTGGCAATGAAACAATTTCTGTTAAGTCATTTAATAGAAAATGAGTTCAAGGAGTAAAATGTTATTTTGGCCTACCTTAGAGACCTATAATTTTTATTTTTTATTTTTATACCACATGGAGTGATTTGTAAATTAGGCTAACGACAGGGATCAATTTTGCATTTATCTCTTATTTTTTCCCCTTAGGGTTTCATTTTTATCATAGGAGGTACTTGTGATTTTTATAAAGACCAAGATGGTACCTTCATTAAAATTTCGTCCAAAACTTAACTGAACGTCATGTCACCACCAATCAGATGTCGCCACGTATCATATAATTAATTTTTTAAAAAAAAAAAAATTAAATAGATTAAAAAATTATATATATCTATATATTTTTGTTTAAAAAAAAGTTGGAAATTTTGGGGGTGGCTATAGCCACGCCCTTGGCCACTTGGGGCCACCCCCTTTGGCCACATAACCAGAACAACCAAAAACTATACCTTCAATCGCTCTTCAATCTACTCTTTCTAATCTAAAGCCTATTGCACATCATCCTACCTACCTATAGTAGAAGAGATATGTTCACGATGTTGCTTCAATTGCTTGATTTCACGAATCAACTGCTTTTCTTCTAGTAGAGGTAGGGTCTCATGTTGAATCGCGTGTTCCATAGTGTATCTGCATACGAGCAACAAATTGAAAAGATAAGTATATTTGCTTATAAGAAAACAAAATAAAATAGATCATAGAAATTCCCCCAATCAGATATCTATAGAAAGATAAGTGGTCTTCAAGAAGTAGCTCAATCGGCTGTAAACCATGTCTTATGAAGCCGTGGTCACAAGTTCGAATCCCCACTCCCCTACCCTTGTGTGGACATGTCAAAAATAAAAAAAAAAAGATAAGTGTATACCCTTACATCAATATCCTAAATAGAGATTGCATTCTTCACTTTGTTAATCTCAGATTGAGCAAAATCCATCTCCTGGCGTTTTGATGCAGGGTGGGCATAGTGGGTTCACAATAACAAACAACAATAGAATCACAATTCTTCTTAAACCAAGATTCTATCACGATAACAAGGCAAAATGGATAGAAAATTACTCACGGAGTGTTTCATATTGATAAATTAATCAAAATACATAAAATCTCCTCTTATATATTAGGTCTGCTGTATTTATAACAATAAGCAAACTTAGAGCAAAAGTAAACCTAAGCCTATTATGGACATTTCTAGAATAATCAAGAAAAAATTACAATTAAATAAAATGCTAATTTAAATAACGTAAATAATAAAATAAAGTATATTTGGTTGCTGGATTATTTGATTTACTGGAATAAAATCTTCATTAAAGTCCCCAATAGAGCAGTCTTTCCTTATTGGATTGTTGCCTTTATTTCCGTCTAGTTTTTCAATCTTTCCTTTGTAGCCCGTTTTGACTTATTAAACATTATAATGTACAAAATCGTGTGAATAATAACTTTGTAAATCTTTGAATTAGCTTTTCAACGGCACCAAGTTTGCTTAAATCCAATTTCCGGAATTCGAGATATAACATATTTAGTAAAACTTGTCAAGTGCGAATTTAACCAAAATGTGTAAAATTGGTTTGCATAATTTTCACTGAGTTAGAGAGAATTTGTCCTTGAATTTAGATAGTTTTTGCCTCGATCCTTCGGAAGCCCAAATCAATCCATTCCATCCTTTTTTCTCTTCAAAAGAAAAAAATATATATATAACATCCCACAATAAAATAATACTTCACTAATCGCCACAAGACTGCAATTATCAACTTGAAAACTTTTCACATTAGATTCAAAGAACTTTGGCTTCACACGACAATCATACATGTTCTCCCGTTCATGCACCATGAATATCTCCCAAAAGTAGGGGTGTAAAGGCGGTTACGGTTAGCGGTTATTGGCAAAAACCGCTGACCGTAACCGCCTTAGCGGTTATTAAATTTCACTAACCACATTCGCTAGGCGGTTAGCGGTTAGTTGGCGGTTAGCGATTAGTAAAACAGTTAACCGCCCGCTATAACCGCTTTTTTAAAATTTGGCTTTTTGGGCCTTTTTCGGCTTTTTTTATGCACTATAGTATTTTTCACTCTCATTTGTTTTTTTGTATTTTTAGTGTCTTCTTAGGCCAAATTAATATAAAAAGATCTCATATTGAAAAATAAAAAATATTTGACCTACTTTAAAATTTTTTAAAAAAAATCCTTAAATATTAAATCATAAGTTCAGTTAACTTAATATATATATATATATAAACAAAGTTCAACACAACATATAAAAAAAATAAAAAATAAAAGTTCAATAAAACATATAAAAAAAAGTTCAACATGGCATATAAAAAAAAAATGTTCAAATAAAATATTAAATAATTCAAATAAAACATTAAAACTGCGAGATAGAAAGAGTCAGAGAAAAAGTGGCGATGAGAGAGAGACGGTCCAGAGATAGAGTCTGTAGAGAGGGGACCGACAGAGTGAGTGAGATAGGGAAGGAGAAGAGAATAAGATGAAAATCCCTACCCAAACCCTTAATGTGTTTTTCTCTAACTGACGTTTTGATGTGAAATTCATTCTTATTATTATTAATATAAAATAGACAATATATATATGGAAAAATTAAATAAATAAATGCTAGAAGATATAAATATATACAATTTCAAAAATATTTTATTCAATTACAAACTTATGTCTTTGATATTATATAATCATATGATCTCATTAAATTAGATCATATGATTAATGATTTAAATTATTATCATATTTACTTATAGTCTTTTTTTTTTTAATTGAACTTATTATCTAATGATAATGCTCAGACTCTTAAGTCCTAAATTCCAAATTATTTAATGGTCATACACTCATATTTAAATTATATGATCATATTATCTCACAAATCACAATTCATATTAATATAATAAAATTATCTTAGATCTAAAAATCTAAGATAATGTGATATATGTTTTTTAAGTATAAAGTATCTAATAATGCTTTGATTCAATTGTGGTTATAGGTAACACATTATTTAATTTAATTATAAGTATCATACTATCATTATACATGAATAATATGAATCATATAATTAACTTGTAGACTTATGACTTATGAATTATGTCATATTATATATATATAATTTGTTATTATATAATCAAATGATTTAATAATCAATTGATTATGTGATTTAATCATCAATGATCGATTGATTAAGTTATATCAATTAAGTTATATCTATAAATATTATTATAATTATAATTATCAAAATATATTATATAAAAAGCGGTTAGCGGTTACGGTTATTAAACTGCTAACCGCTAACCGCTAACCGCTAGGCGGTTATAACGGTTAGCGGTTAGCGGTTAAGACGGTTAGTGGTTAAGCGGTTAAACGGTTAGCGGTTAGCGGGTGGTTATTTAACCGCCCGCCTTTACACCCCTACCCAAAAGGAATCAATGATCTCTTTCCTTTTAAATATAAAATTCTTCTCCGCATAAAAATCATCAAAAACCTTATCGTCAAGGAAATTTGATAAAATATTTTCTACCACAAGGAAATTAACTTCATTAACATCCAAATCAAAGACTTCACTTTTAGGGCTTTCATCACGCGCATGACATATAAAACTCTCATCAACAAAATTTTCAATATTATCTGAGAGATTTACCTTTTCTAGCAATTTATCTTCTCCGGGATAAATGTCCCAATCTATTATAGATTCTTCCTCATGATCATAGGACAAAGAACCTCTCATAAGATCTTCATCGTTGATATCACTATCATAGGTTGGTGGAGAATCCCAATCCAAAAATCATTGTGAAGGATCTTCAACGTCTTCATGCTCAAGATCTTTATGAACATCTCCATGTTTGAATTCCTCATCAATGAAGTCGTATTCATGGAAATCTTCTTTAACAAAGTCATCTTCCTCCTCCACATAAGATGGATTTGAGGATCGCAAATAATGGTCAAGTTGGCTTGTCGCGGACTCCGCACGTCAAACCATACCTTCCTCCGTTGAGATCGAACCCCACTAAAGGTAGCCATATCATCCTCATCCATAAAACGGGGAGTTGGTTGATGGCAACGACTGTTAGCAACTTCGATAGCGGCAATGTGATCGGATAAGGTTCTGATTTGCTTCATCAGCCTATATAGCGCAAATTGCTCTTCCTCGGGCTACAAACGAACTGTCAGTCATTCATCACATGTTGTTTCTTTGTGCTCATGCATAATACCAAGACTTGCATACTTGTTTCCTCCGTTGCGTCTTCTTTGCACTATAGCAAGAAAGTTGTTGAGCTCTTATACCAACTGATGCAGGGTAGACATAGTGGGTTCACAATAGCAAATAACAATAGAATCACAACTCTTCTTAAACCAAGATTCTATCAAGAAATCAAAGCAAAATGGATAGAAAATCACTCAGAGTATTTCATATTGATAAATTAATAAAAATACATAAACTCTCCGCTTACGTATTAGGTATGTTGTATTTATAACAATAAGCAAACTTGGAGCAAAAGTAAACCTAAGCCTATTATGGAAATTTCTAGAATAATAAAGGAAAAAATTACAGTTAAATAAAATCCTAATTTAAATAACGTAAATAATAAAATAAAATAAATTTGATTGCTGGATTAATTGATTTGCTGGAATAGAATCTTCATTAAAGTTCGCAATAGAGCAATCAAGTCATTCCTTATTGGATTATTGCCTTTATTTTCGTCCAACTTTTCAATCTTTCTTTTGCAGCCCATTTTGACCTATTAAACATCAGAATTAGTCAAACCTTGTGAAACATGACTTTGTAAATCTTTGAATTATTTTTCCAACGGAACCACTATTACTCAAATCCAATATTCGAAACTCAACATATAACATTTTCCGTAAAACTCTTCAGGTGCGAATTTAACCAAAATTGGTAAAACTGGCTTACATCACTTTTGGACCTAAGCAAGTTTCTTGCAGTTTTCTCTTCCAACATGGCAGCTTCAAAATTATCACCTTGGGGGTGACGAGCCACCCCCATCCGGCCGTGGGGGTGGCAAACTGTGACGCCCCGCCCGATGAGAATGTCAATTAACTAGTAATTGACCCCATGGCACGCCATCCTAGCCATGTCCCTCCAAGACACGACCTCTGAAAAAACAACTTCCTCGTCGTAACGAGAAAATTGCAGCGGAAGACTTTACCAAGACTATGGGATTAAGAGAAAGTAAATGAAACATCACACAACAATACCAGAGATAAAGTACTACATCCATAATATTATAAAGAGTCACCAAATGTATCGGTCATCAGACCGTCAAATAGATACATTCCTAAAATAAGATACTACAACATTGTTCACAAAAGATCAACCAATCAAAGCCTAGACTTAAGCTTCAGCAAAGCTAATGAGATCAGAATCTCTATCATGTTTGCACGGGCAGATCCTCCATCTTCCTACATCGTCCTAATCCAAACGGGATCCATATCCTCAAAGATCACCTGTATCAGGTCCTGAGCAATCACCCAAGTAGGCTCCGACGGCATCCATGTCTAAAGCAGTTAAACCGCGTAATTATTCATAATGATGGGGAAAGATATAAAGTAAATGTGGTAAGTCTAAGACTTAGTGATTTTTAACGCAGATAATACGCATGCCAGTTTTAGTAATGAATTCAGAGGTTTAATAAATAAAGCAGTTCTACTATGACATCTTATTAATGTGTGATATATATATAGTAATGATATATACATGTGATGTAAACAACAGTCATAGTTTAACAATATGGTCTACCCGAGATATTACCCATTCTCAGCAGAGTTGATGCTGTCCCGAGGGACCTATAATACATTGCCAGTGCCCCAGCCATTGTACAACATACCGTATGTAACATTAGTGGCACGATCAAGTCCGACCTCAAGTGGCCCACACCAACTAATTGCGTCTGTCCTGTAGTGACTGAACCATTGGGAATGGTTGCATCAAGGTCACAAAACCAGTGAATCCACAGCCCTCACATAATGCACACATTTGACCATAAAGCTAACATGGATAGTAAGCCCATGGCCATTACTACTGCATGTATCGGTGTACCATGTTATACGATGCAATTATCTTGTCTGTATCTTACATGCATGTCATTTTACAAATCTCACTTGGTTAACATGTTCAGCACAATGTTTTTCCCAAAAGACAGAGTTCATGTGCAATACGTACAAAACGTGAGAGTTATAAAATATGCATGTTTGCTCAATACACAAAATAGACGTGCAGTGCATGAAAAATAACAATGCGTATTATGTGAGTTAAAACTCACTTGGATCGATACGCGTCTCCGAAAACTCCAAAAGATTCGGGTTCTTCAAATCTGTGGAAAATCTTCTATTAGTCCTAATTCCATTAAAACAACTCTAAAGTAAATAAAATAGGAGTTATGGGATGGTTGGTGAAAATAGGGTTTCCCTGTCACACAGTGACCATACGTCCGAGCTTGAGAGCGTACGTCTGCAGTACAACGGCAAGCCGTACGTCCGATCATGACACCGTACGTCCGCTGTATGGGTCCTCAGGGAGAACCTCATTTTCTTTCCCATTGTCCACCTACTCTCCGACTCCTAGGGCTATTAGGAACACCCTAAAGCTTTCTAGTCTAGTTAATAGCCTCCATGCAACGTAACAACGCTAAACTAACGAATACGCTAACCCAAACGGGTCTTAAAAGCACAACTAAGCTAATAACTACAATTAAACATAAAATGAGTTACAGAACGATGTGATTAAAAGCTAAGGATCGAACGTTACCTCCTTGAAACAAAACCACAAGAGTTTCACTTCACGAACGTTCCGAAACTCGCAAACATCACACACACACGCTCACCAAACACTCACAAACACTTGAAAACACTCTGACAGCCTAAGGACGTTCTGAAGTTATGAAAAACACGAAGGGGTAGGGTGGTATTTATAGGTTCAGAAAAGTAGCGGACGTCCGGCCAAGGGGCATACATCCGGTGGTTATTGCCCAGCGGTCTAAAGGCTGCATCGTATGTCCAAGTATTATCCAAAGGGTATTCAAAAAGTAGCGTACGTCCGGTACTTTTGGCGTATGTCTGGTAGTCCCCCCACTTACGTTCGCACTACATACAGCAGCGTGCGTCCACCAAACCTAGCGTACGCTCGTTAAAAGTCTAAATTACCCCTCTACCGTCCTTAGTGTCCCAAAGCCCAAATTAATTCCCCCAACTAAGTTACTTAAGCCTAGTTAATAATTTGGGTCATTACAAAATGGTCTAGATGGAGGTCGCCAGGCCATCCCCAAAATTTTTTTTCTTCTTTTTTTTTAAAAAAAATATATATATAATTTTAATCTTTTTTAATTTTTTTTAAATAATTATATGACACATGGTGACATCTGATTGGTGCTGACGTAACGTTCCGTTAAGTTTTGGACGAAATTTTAATGGAGGTATCACCTTAGTTTTTATGAAAACCGCAAGTACCTTCTGTGATAAAAATGAAACTCTAAGGGGGAAAAAATAAAATCTTAAAACCCTATGAGGCAAAAGAGTATTTAACCCTAAATAATTATAATAGTTAGGAAATTGGACAAATAAATGGCCTGGTCCTCTTAAGGGGTTGCACAAGGCAGTTATAAAAGTAAAAAAGGAACAGATTAAGGCAAGCTTATCTGAACTTCCATATGGAACCAGCAACAACCATCGCAAGGAGGTAGAAACCGAAAATGCACTGTCATAGTCCAATGTAGAGACTGCTGGAAAAAGAGGAACCACCACAAATCTGGTTACAAAAGTCTCCACAAAATGATCAAAACACCAAAGCCCAAGGAGATAGCAACCCACAAAAACAAACAGCAAACAACAACAAAAATAGGTGCAAAATACAAGGAAAAAAATACATGGAAAAAAAAAAAAAAAAAAAAGAGCAAGAAAAAAGCCTACTAAACAGCAGTTGGAACAGAGGACATGGCAGATGAAGGGTGGTGAAAAAGCTTTTGGTGCAAGCACTTGTGATCCACGCATAGGCACGTGCTGACCACGCAACGACATGTAGTGGCTAAAACGGGGCGATGAAGATGAAGACGGGAAGCTGGGAGGATGGGGAAGACCTTGATAGGGCACATCGGAGCTGTAGAGGAATGGAGATTGACATATCTGGTTGGGAGAAATCCAGAGCTGAGAACCACCATAGAATCGAGAACAGTATGACTGCATTGGGTGGAAAAGGGGCCAAAGGAGGCCGGCTAGGTAGGGCAAAGTAGACCAAAGGTGGATGAACGGCGGCACTGCTGCTTAGGGGTAATAAAGAAAGAAAAAAATGGCGACAAAGGAGGGGGGGAAAGGGGGAGAAATGGTCGCTCTAGGCGGAAGGGAAGAGGGGAGGAAGGAGAGAGCAAAATCTCTCCCTCCTCCCTCGGAAAGAGCCGCACAGAGGGGATGGGGGAGCCTCACTGAGGATGTGAAAAAACCAAAGAAAAATTGGAACTCTCTCAGGAGAGTTACTTAATGCATTACATTTAGCTTATGCATTTTAGACATGTGGTCCAAACTCAAAATGCATTTCATTTAACTTATGGTGTTTAAGTTGCATTGTTTTAAATGTTTTGGTTATTTTGTTGATGCATTTGCTCTGTAATTTTCCCTTTATCATTTTGTGACAACAAGGAGGAGTAATTTTTTGCTTTTGTTTTTGGACAATTGATGTATTTGATAGGGAGAGTAGTACTAAGAGAGTAGTACTACTGGGGGAGTAGTATTTACATTTTTTGATTATGTTGTGGATGGATTCACATTTATGTTCTACTATGTTTATTGGATAATTTTTTGAATTAATCATCTATGTGCTAATATGATTTTTATTACTTCAATTCTCTGAGTGTTTAATGATTTCTTCATGTATTAGATAACATGTTAAACTTAGAACTTCATCCAAGCCTAGTTTGTGATTCAATAGGTTTATGTTGGGTTTTAGGATTTTAGCATATTGACTTGAGAATTTTGTTATAATTTTGTTTTGTCACTGAATTTATGAAGGAAGAGTTTGTTATGTTTTTAAAATTATCAAATTCAGTATAAAAACATGTTTATTGTAATTTTTAAGTATAAGGTTAAGTCGGAGCAAAAGTTGATTCAAAACATGAGAATTCAAGTTTGTATCTGTTATCAAACATAAACCTAGTTGGTGTAAAACAATTATAACTTTTGATTTATACATCAGATGAAGACAAACTCGATGGCTTTGGAAAGCTAATTCAAAATTATACAACTTTCTATTTCATGAACATTTTCAAATTCCAATTTTTATTTGGTCAAAACGGGTTGTCAATAGAAGTTTGAATATGGACAAAATAGCTCGTTTGCTAGCTCATTCGAACAAGTTTTTGGCAATGCTACTCATTTGGGAAGTAGGTCCAGATAATATACAAATTCATTTGGAAAGTAGGTCTAGATAATCTACAAATTAAAGTTTAATAATGTTGTTCGTTTGCAAGCTCGGTTGCAAGTAGGTCCAAATGCGCTACTTAGGAAAGTTGTGAACCGCTGTGAAACCCTAGTTAGGTCCTGACAAGCTCAATTATAGGTCCAGACCCCAACTTAAAAACTGCTATATTTGATAAAATAACTTTCAAATTTCAAGGCTTTTTTGCCAAGTTTATTTAAAGACTTTTAGAGCACGATTTTTCAAGAGAAAATGAGAATTATTTTTTAGAGAATTAAGAGCATATTTCTTCATTTGCTAAGAGAAAAATCTATGTCTTATACTTACAATTGCATCATTCGTAGAGTTTATGTTTAAGGCCCCGTTTCTGTCGACGTAAAATGGTTTTCAGGAAAATGATTTTTGTATTTTACGGTGTTTAGTACGATGTAAAATAATAGTCAAGGGAATACATTTTTCCTTTGACCAAAAATTCTACTTTAATTTTCGGAAAATAGTTTTACGATTTTGAAAACCATAAACCATTTTCCAATTTTGACCATCTCATTCTCAATTTGACGTACCCTGCTAAGACTCGCCTAGGAACCCGCTAGGACTTTTCCCGGACCCGCCCGAGAGTTGACTGGGACTTGTCCATGACTTGACCGAGACGCAGCCTGGACTTGTCAGGGACTTGATCGAGACATGTCCTGGACTTGACCGGGACTAGCCCGGGACTTGACCAGAACCTGTCCAAGACCCACCCGTATATCTGGCTAATTTGATGGTTCAATCAGAATTGCTTGCAAGGATAAAAGCCACTCAGTTGGAGGATCCTGAATGTGCCAAGATCAAGCAATTGCTGAAGGAAGGGAGGGCAAATGAGTTTTGTCTTAAGGAGGATGGGTTGCTCACCCATTTCAAAAAAATGTGTGTACCGAGAAGCGGAGGATTGAGGAAGGAAATAATGAGCGAGGCTCATCGTTCCCCGTACATTGTACACCTGGAGGTACCAAGATGTACTGGGACGTGAAGGGGTCATATTGGTGAAACAATATGAAAAAGGACATTGCAAAGTTTGTGGAGCAATGTCCAACCTACCAACAAGTGAAGGCAGAGCATCAGAGGGCAGTGGGGACACTCAAGCTGTTGCTTATACCGAAGTGGAAGTGAGTCGAAATCACTATGGATTTTATCTTGGGGTTACTCAAGGCACCCACTGGAGAAGATTCCATTTGGGTAGTTATCAACCGTCTCATGAAAAGTGCTCACTTCATTCCAATGAAGGTTAAGGATCCGATGGATAAGTTGGCCAGGCTACATGTCCAGAATATAATCCATTTGTATGGAGTACCATCGGCGATTATTTCAGACAGAGACTCTCGTTTTACCTCGAGGTTTTGGAAAAGTCTCCAGAAGGAAATGGGGACGGAGTTGAAGTTCAATACCGCTTTTCATCCCAAACAGATGGTCAGTCTGAGCGGACGAACCAGATTCTGGAGGATATGTTGAGAGCATGTGTGTTGGAATTCAAAGGTAGTTGGGTTCAGTACCTACCTTTGATCAAGTTTTCCTACAACAACTACTATCAGGTGACTATTGGAATGCCGCCGTATGAAGCATTCTACAAACATAAGTGTCAGTCGCCCTTGTATTGGGATAACGTTGGTGAGAGGCAGATATTAAGGCCAGAGCTGATTCAGGACACTCGTGATAAGGTACTTATTATCAGAGAAAGGATGAGTGCAGCTCAGAGTCGAAAGAAGAGTCATGCTAATAATCGAAGGAGACCATTGGAGTTCGAAGTGGGAGATCGTGTGTTCCTTAAGGTATCACCCATTAAGGGAGTGATGCGTTTTAGGAAGAAGGGGAAGCTCAG
Organism: Carpinus fangiana; assembly: GCA_006937295.1. Classification (NCBI taxonomy): domain Eukaryota; kingdom Viridiplantae; phylum Streptophyta; class Magnoliopsida; order Fagales; family Betulaceae; genus Carpinus; species Carpinus fangiana. The sequence continues at coordinate 14,578,834 of CM017323.1, read as the reverse complement.
CCCCTGATTTATTGGACCGTTTAAGATCACCTAGAGGGTAGGAAAGTTGGCATATAGGATTGCCTTACCCCCGGACTTGGTCGGGACGCATGACGTTTTCTACGTATCTATGCTGAGGAAGTACATTGCAAACCCCGATGTAGTTGTGGAATACGACCCGTTGGAAATCCAAGAGAGATTAACCTATGTTGAGGAACCAGTGAAGATCGTGGATAAGAATGAGCAAGTGCTACGTACCAAGATGATTCCTATAGTTAAGATACTGTGGCGTAACCATGGAGTTGAGGAAGCATCGTGGGAAGCAGAGCACGATATACGGAGTCGCTATCCACATTTGTTTGAATGATTGTGTATGACTCTTTTCTTTAAGATTATACTTGAATAGTATACCTATTTCCGTTTTGGGTAAGGGAATAGTTGACTAAGAAAGAGTTGTTTTCTCTTCAGGATTATGGCACCTATACCAATCAACCTAGATTGCATGGGGAACTACTTCTTCAGTGAGCTAATGGACTTAGGAGTTGAGATTGACAATAATTGGTATAGTGTAGGCAACATCAAGTACGATACGCTCAATGACTTACGAGGTGATTTTTTGCAGTTGTTTGTAGATGACTTAGTGCTAGTTAATGGATGGGAGGAGATGCCCTAAGAGCCTACTGAGCACGATTTTGATGACTCTACTAGTGGAAAGTAACATTCTATTCCTCTTTCAGTGCTGTTCTTTTGGTATTTGTGAGGATGAAATTTTTATAAGGAGGAGAATATAGTGACCCAAATAATTAACTAGGCATAAATAGCTTAGTTAAAGGATGAATTTAGGCTTTAGGTCACTAAAGTCACTTAAAGGGTGATTTGGACTATAGTGTGGACGTACGCTAGGTCAAGCGGGCGTACGCTACTTTTTGAAATACCCCCTAGTTAATACCTGAATGTATGAGGCAGTCTTTGAACTGTTAGGCAAAAACCACCGAACATACGCTAGGGTTGGGCGAACGTCCGTTGCTTTTAAGAGAGTTGGTGGCGACCCTCTCCTATAAATAGCCCCTACCCCCTCTTCGTTTTTCACAGTTTTTAGATGCCCCCAGGCTGTAAGTGAGTGTTTGTGAGGTTTTAATGTGTTTCGGAGCTTTTGTGAGGAGGAACTCTTGAAGTTTTGCTTCAAGAAGGTAACGTTTGGTTCCTTAGTTTTTTTAAATACATCGTTATGCTGCTCGATTGTTGTTTTGTTATAGCTAGTTGTAGTTGTTAGCTTAGTTACTCCTTAAATCTTATTTAGGTTAGCGTTTTGTTAACTTAGAGTTATTACATTGCATGGAGGTTATAATCTGAGTTAGGAGGCCTTAGGGAGTCCACAATAGCCCTAGGAGTCAGAGAATAGGCGGACAGTGGAGAGAAAATGAGGTTCTCCCTAAAAACCTTAGAGTGGACGTATAGTCTCAAGCTCGAACGTACGGCCTGACGTGTCATAGTGGACGTACGACCCCAAGCCAAGACGTACGGCCAAAGTGTGACAAGAAAACCCTATTTTGACCAGCCGTCCCATAGCTCTTGTTTTCCTTGCTCTAGAGTTGTTTTAGTAGAAGTAGGACTAATAGAAGGTTTTCCATAGATTTGGAAACCCAGATCAGTCGAATTACTCATAGACGCTTTTCGACCCAAGTGAGTTTTAACTCACATAATACTCATTACTTTTTCCATGCACTGCACGTCTATTTTGTGTACTAAGAAAACATGCATATTTTACAACTCTCACAGTTATATTTGTTGTATATGAACTCTGACATTTGAGAAAAAAGTTGTGCTAAAATGCTAATAAAGTGGGACTTGTAAAAGAAACATACATGTAAAATACAGACAAGATAATTTGCATCGTATGACATGGTATACTGGTACATGTGGTAGTAACGGCCATGTGCTTACTATACATGTTAGCTTTATGGTTAAATGTGTGATTTATATGGGCCTTGGATCCAATGGTTGTTCGTGGTTAGTGTAGCCTTAACGGACGGTCACTACAAGATGGACGTCATTAACGGTGTGGGCCACCTGAGGTCGGACTCGGTCGTGTCGTTAGTGTTACGTACGGTAGCGTGCAATGGTTAGGGCACCGACATTGTACTGCATGTAACGCCCCAAGAATTAATTAACTGGTAATTAATTACACGGTTCGTTTCCTAGCCTTATTCCACTCCAAACAAGACTCAAAGACCTTTACTCCTAAAAAACAGAGGATACTAAGCAGCAGAAAGTAATAAAGTTCTATAACATTAATCATTACAACCAGAGCATCTACCAAAGAACATCAAAGTAGCTGGAAACATACTATATACATTACATCATTACAAGGGATCTATGCTAAACCTTAATATACAAGCATGCATCAAGCCCTAAGTCTATAGCATGACTCAAAAGTACTAATTACCATGAGTACCCGCTTAAGCTTACAATAAGTCCTCAAGTACCTTCTAGATCGAATCATCCAACATAATCAGATGCTTCGCGGTAACCACTATCTATAATAGCATAGTCGAATATATGGAGAAAAAGGGAAATAATACAAGAGTAAGTCCGATGACTTAGTGAGTAGAAATCCACATGACATACCCGTCATTAATTTGTGGATTCAGTTATTTACAAAGCACATACAACATTATGAGATGACGGTTTATCATGCAGGTGATATATATATAGAGAGAGAGTAACAGTCATAGTTCAACAGTATGGTTTATTCGAGATACTACCCCTTCTCAGTAGGGTTGACGCTATCCCGAGGGACCTATAATACAATGCCGGTGCCCCAGCCATTACATAGCATACCGTACATAACACTAGCAGTACAACCGAGTCCGACCTCGGGTGGCCCACACCGCTAATATGTCTTGGTCATGAAACCATTGGATCCAAAGCCCATACACACATTTGACCATAAAGTTAACCCGTATAGTAAGCCTATGGCCATTATACAGCACGTACCAGTGTACCATGTCATACGATGCAAATTATCTTGTCTGTATTTTACATGCATGTTTCTTTTACAAGTCTCACTTTTTATCCTTATTAATTAACACACATTTTCACAAAAGAGAGTTTGCAGTGATTCCAAAATGTATTTCATGAGAGTTGCAAAATATGTATGTTTGATATATATAAAATAGATATGTAATGTAACAAAAGTAACAACAAAGTATCCATGTGAGTTTGTACTCACTCGGGTCGTAAAGCTTCTCCATGTAATTCCCTTGAAACTCCATAACCCCGAATACTGAGAAAAAACCTATCATTAGTTCTATTTCTACTAAAACAACTCTAGAATAAGGAAACAAGAGCTATGGAACGGCTGATGAAAATAAAGTTTCCTATCACACTCTAGACCATACGTTCGGGCTCGGGGCCATACTTTCGCTCTGAGGTTTTTAGGGAGAACCTCATTTTCTCTCCACTGTCTGCCTATTCTCCAAACCAACTCCTAAGCCTAACAAAGGCTTCCTAAGTCGAAATGAAACCTCCATGTAACGCGATCATGCTAAGTTAACAAAACGCTAAGCTAAATAATCGAGTAGCATAATGACTAACAACACAAAACAACAATTGAGCAGCATAACGACGTAATTAGAAAGCTAAGGAACTGAACGTTACCTCCTTAAAGTGAAACCTCAAGAGTTCCTCCACTCCACTAGCTCCGAACTCACAAAACACTCACAAAGGAAGGATTTTCGCAGCCTTGGGGCGAAGAGAGGGGTTTAGGGGCAGAATTAGTGTGAAATGAGTGAAGGGTGAGGGGTATTTATAGGGCCAAAAAGCAACAGACGTCCGGTCCAAAGGGGCATACGTCTGGTACTATTACACAGCGGTCCAAAGGCTATCTCGTACGTTCAAGTATTACTTAGCGGTCAATCCAAAAATAGCATACATCTGGTACTTTTGAGCGTACATCTGGTACTTTTGAGCGTACATCCGCTGTCTTATTCACAGAGTATGGCATACTATTTGTCAGCGTATGTCCGGTGGTCCCTCCGAGTACGTCCGCACTAAAGATAGGAGCGAACGTCCGGTGGTCCCGCGTACGTCCGCTACTACAAACAACAACATATGTCCAGTGTCCACGCGTACGTCTGCACAAAAGACAAGAGCGTACATCAGCCTAACCTAGCGTACGTCCAGTCCAAAAGTCTAATTCTCCAAAATGCCCTTCTAGCAAATCATAATGACCCACAGTCCAAATTAATCTTCTAGCTAAGCTACTTATGCCTAGTTAATTATTTGGGTCACTACACTGCAAGTCCCTCGGGATAGTGCCAACCCTACTGAGAATGAGTAATATCTCAGATAGACCATACTATTGAACTATGACTGTTACCTTGTATCATATGCATTTACTATATATATATCACTTATAATATAAACTGTCATGATAGAACTGTTGTTTTCTTTATAAAAATATCTAAGTTCATTGCTAAATTGGCATGGGCATTATCTACGTTAAAAATTACTAAGTCTTAGGCTTACCCTTTTATTTATGTTTTTCCCTCATCATTACGAATACTTATGCAGTTTAGTTGCATTAGAAGAGGATGCTGTCATAGCAAACTTGGGTGATTGCGTAGGATCTGATACGGGTCATTTTTGAAGACATGGATCCCATTTGGCTTAGGACCATGTGGGAGGATGGAGGCACCACCTATGCAGACATAATAGAGATTCTGATTTCGTTAGCTCTTTTTAAGCTTAAGTTTAGGCTGTGATCTGCTGATCTTTTGAGAACAATGATCTTATGTTTATTTTGGTATGTACTCCCTACTTGATAATAGTCTGATGACCAGTACATTTGATGATTATCTATATGATGGCGTTGATGTTATTATATTTTCTCTGGTGCATGTTGTGTGATGTTTCAATTGTTATCTTTTATTCCCATAGTCTTAGTAAAGTCTTTTGCTACAACTTTCTCGTTACGATAAGAAATGTTGAAATCTTTGAGTCTTGTTCCGAAAGGGCCAAGGCTGAGAGGTGAGCTATTGGATCAATTACTAGTTAATTGATTTGCTCGTGCAGGTCATCACAACTTGATTAGGAGCTGCTCGAGACCTACCCGGGACTTGACCGGGACCTGTCTGGGACCTGATTAGGTCTCGCCGTAACTTTACCGGGACCCGGCGAACTTGACCGGCACCCGCTAGGACTTTACTGATACCTGTCCAGGACTTGACCGGGACCTGTCCAGGATTTGATCGGGACTTGTCCGGGTCTCAGATGGGTCCTAGGCAGATCCTGGTCAGGTCCCGGTCAAGTCCCATGTAGGTCTTGGGCGGGTCCCGGTAAAGTCCCAAGCGGGTCCTGGTAAAGTTTCGGCGGGTCCTAGGCAGGTCCCGGTAAAGTCTTGGGCGGGTCCCAGTCAAGTCCCGAGCGGGTCCTGTTAAAGTCTCGGGCAGGTTCCGGTCAAGTCTCGGACGGGTCTCGATCAAGTCTGGGAAGGTCCCAGTAAAGTTCCGGGCGAGTCCCGGTCAAGTCCCGAGCGAGTCCCGTTAAAGTCCTGGGCAGGTTTCAGTCAAGTCCTGGGTGAGTCCCAGCGGGGTCCTGGGACCTACCCGTAAATTTAGAGTTTAATATGATTTAATGAATATATATATAAATTTTGTGATTTTCCGTACGAGCTAAACAACGTAAAATATTTTTCAGGAAATTATTTTCTGTTGAAAATATTTTACGACGGAAACCATTTTACGTCGAAAGAAACGTGGCCTAAATCACACAAAGACCATACAAAGCCTTTAGCCAATAGAGTTCTGAGATTGCGAGTGGAAGCTCATTAGAAGAATTGCTCAAAGGTTTTGGAGTTACTACATTAGAAATAATCGGGTTGTTTACTTGGTAGAAGGGAGTGTATGTTACAAAGGCTTTGTAATGGAGAACTTATTTTAATTGAATCAATCTATTTAGGTCACGTTTGGTTATCGGAATACACTTACACTATTTATGTGAATAGTTTATTTCCATGGGATTGCTAATCTCATATGCACAGAATTAGTTAAACCATTCAAAAAATTGAGTGGCTTAGCTAATCCTTAAAAAATGTAATATATTTTTCAAAAATATACATATAATTTTTTAAAAAACTTTTAAAAAAATGAAAAATAAAGTGGGTGGTTGGCCACCCACAAAAGAGGTTGGGGGTGGTGCAACTGTCTGCACCACCCCCAAGCCATTTGGGGTGGCTGCGGCCACCCACGAAGTTCCTATGGGGTGGCCAATTGGCCACCCCATAGGAGGCCTATGTGGTCGGCCACCCATTTTATTTTATTATTTTATTTTATTTTAATATGAGTTTGAAAATATATATATGAGATTTTTTGTAATTTTGATTCAATTTCAATTTTTGAATGTGTGTTGTTACCAAACTAAAGAATATGAATATATATTCTATTTCGTACTCTTCTATTTCCAGTTGTAGCTATTTATTTTCCTATGAACTAAACATTCTGCGAACCAAACGAGACCTAAGTGAATTTCTTAAGTTTCGCTGTCCCATAGTAATTTTTCTATCTAAGAGTATTTTTTTTTTTAAAAAAAAAAAATTCACTTTATTACAAAAATCTTTGTGTTAATTGTTTTAATGCTTTACTTATTTTTGAATTCATATATATGGTGTTTGAATTGGAAGTTGATAACTCTGTTCATCTTTTGCTTTCTGGATTCTGTTAGGGTCTTCTAGTGTTTGGGTTGCTAATTCTGACAGGATTTGGAATATTTTCTGGTTAGATTTTTGGTTCTGCTTGTGGCTCTGGACGGGTTGCAGAAGAGAATTGGAGTTTCCACTGTGGGGAGAGAAAACTTGCATTGTGAAGAAAGATTGAATGTTAGATGTTTCTAAAAAGTGACAATCTAAAATAGAAACCGAGGATCTATATGGTTGTTGGTCGGACAAATTGGTTTTTTTCTATTTTTATATATTTTTTTGCAAAGCCTTGTTTATTTGTATAGATCTTTTCCATTTCCTACTTAATACCCTCTTTGAATATAACTTGGAAAATATATATATATATATATATAGTCCTGTACTTGCATCACCTATTAAAAATTGAATTTAGTATCTAGAAGCACCAACTCCACACCTAAAATGATGAGAGATAAAGTATGTATTTCCAACTATTTGGCGCACGAATTGAGTACTAGTCTAAGATTATTACATGCCAAATCCATATAGAATTTCAAATAATAATTGTGAAACATGAAGCCCGTGAACTTCTAGCCCTATTTAGTAACATAAAGACAAAGAATTTCCAAAATGCTCTGATGTTACGGGCGTGTGACATTCCCGGCAGCCAAACACAGGCCACAGCATTTTTTTTTTTTTTTTTTCCTTCTCCCATTCAGTCGGAGTGAACCCCGCGCACGTTAAGACACGCGCCCCCTGCTGCAAACCAAACCGCGACCTAACCCGGGCGGTTCTCCGTACGTTAGCACGTGTCAAAAGCAAAATAATCCTACTCCCACAAGCGGGTTTGGTTTTGGAAAAGCAGGAAGAAAGTTCAGAAGGAACAGAATTTCTTTTTTTTTTTTCTTTTTTTTTTTGTATTTTGGGTCCGTCCGTCTGACGGGGACGTTATGTTTCGAAAGAGCGTCCAAGTTCTCTTCATGTAACCCCCGCGGGACCCACCTCCCCCACCTTGTCCTTCTCTCCCTCCCTTTTAGTTCTCTCTTCCTCCCACGAAACAACGGCGCGGACAAGTTTACAATACAGCGTCTCTCTCTCTCTTGAAAGCGTTCTTCTTCTTCTTCTTCTTCTTTTTTTTTTTTTTTTTTTTTTTCTTCTTTTTCTTTTTTCCTATAAATAGATAGCTGAGGCGTTGGTAACGATAACAAAGAAAAAAAGAAAGTCCCTTTGAGTGGCTTTTTTTTTTTTTTTTTGGGTATGTGCTTTGCGGTTCAACTCCTAGCGCCTTTTCTAACGTTTTAATCCAATGGAAGAGGAGGAGGCGGTGGTGGAGGCGGTGGAGAGTTGCTGACATGTATAAAGCAACGGTGGAGGTTCGGTGCTGTGAGCTGATTTTTCTTGGTGATGAGGAGGTAAGAAAGGATTGGGGTTAATGGGCAGCAGTGTTAGAGGCTGTGCATGTGGGGGGTGGAGAAGGATAAAGATCTGAAGCTAGCCTTGATTGGGATGTCTGGAGTAGTGGGTTTTGTGTTGTGGGTGTGGCTCTTCAGGTACGCTTTCTTCTTTTGGCCTACATTTCTGGGTCTTTTTCCAGGTTTTTGGGTTGTAAAGTTGGTGGGTGTTTCTCGGATTTTTTTAATGATTTTTCTTTCTTGCGGGTTTTGTTTTTATTTCTTTGCTGGGAGGGTCTTTGGCTTGGCTTTGCTCTGATTTTTTGGTGTATTATTTTGGTTGAGGAAAATGTCGTCATCTTCAACCCTGTGCTATTCGTGAATTTTATTACAAGGATAAAATAGTTATATTTGGTTGATTAAGCACAAACTTTAGTGAAAGAGAATTTGAGCTAAATCGTTAGGAATGGAAAAATAAATAATTTGTACTTTCTTTTTGGCTGGCTGGTGTGTTAGATCTTAAAGCATTGGATTTAAAGTTATCATATTTTAAATAAGCTTCCTATTTCGTTGAAAACATGTTCTTTTACAGGAAATGAGAATTGAAGATTGGGATTTTGAGGTGCTATAATTGTCGTTTCGGAATTTTGTTCTGTACTGGGGTCTGGAAGATTCGAACTTTAGTGTTATGTGGATTGGAGAAACAGTAATTTGGATGCAATGTTAAAGGCATTGGCATCTGGGCTGTTGATTTCACTGATTGTTACATCGGTATCTGCGGCCGATAATGGATTTCCCCGATGTAATTGCGAGGATGAGGGTAGCTTATGGAGCGTTGAGAGCATTCTGGAGTGCCAGAAAGTGAGTGATTTCTTGATCGCTGTGGCCTACTTCTCGATCCCCATTGAGCTTCTTTACTTTATTAGCTGCTCGAACGTCCCCTTCAAATGGGTTCTCCTTCAATTCATTGCCTTCATTGTTCTGTGTGGATTGACCCATTTGCTCAATGGCTGGACTTATGGTCCGCACCCATTTCAGCTAATGCTGGCTCTCACGGTCTTCAAGATTCTCACTGCTTTGGTCTCGTGTGCCACTGCTATAACACTCATCACTCTCATCCCTTTGCTTCTCAAAGTGAAGGTGAGGGAATTCATGTTGAAGAAAAAGACTTGGGATCTTGGACGAGAGGTTGGAATTATAATGAAACAGAAAGAAGCCGGATTGCATGTTCGGATGCTTACACAAGAGATTCGGAAATCGCTTGATAGGCATACAATTTTGTACACAACCCTGGCTGAGCTATCTGATACTTTGGGTTTGCAGAACTGTGCAGTTTGGATGCCTAATGAGAATAAAACAGAGATGAACCTGACCCATGAGGCTTATGGGAGGAAATATTCAGAAACCTATTATTCTTCTATACCGATTACTGATCCAGATGTTGCAAGGATCAAGAATGGTGAGGAAGTCAATATTCTTAGCCCCGATTCAGCACTTGCTGCTGCAAGCAGTGGAGATTCAGGTGAACCAGGATCGGTCGCTGCAATTCGAATGCCAATGCTTCGGGTTTCCAATTTCAAAGGGGGAACTCCTGAGATGAGACAGGCTTGTTATGCAATATTGGTTTTGGTTCTTCCAAGTGGACAACCTAGGTCTTGGAGCAGCCAGGAACTTGAGATAATTGAGGTCGTTGCTGATCAGGTGGCTGTGGCTCTTTCCCATGCTGCACTTCTTGAAGAGTCCCAGCTTATGAGAGAGAAGTTGGAAGAGCGAAATCGAGCCTTGCAACAGGAAAAGATGAATGCTATGATGGCGAGCCAGGCAAGAAACTCCTTTCAAAAGGTAATGAGTGATGGAATGAGGAGGCCAATGCACTCAATTTTGGGTTTGCTTTCGATGATGCAGGATGAGAATATGAGTAGTGAACAACAAACTATTGTTGACACAATGGTGAGGGCCAGCAATGTTCTATCAACTTTGGTAAATGATGTGATGGACAATTCTAGGAAAGATAGCGGGAGATTTCCATTAGAGATGAGATCATTTCGCTTACATTCCATGATAAGAGAAGCAGCTTGCCTAGCAAAGTGCTTGTGTGTATATAAGGGCTTTGGCTTTACAATTGAGGTTGAGAAGTCACTGCCTGACAATGTAATGGGTGATGAAAGAAGGGTTTTTCAGGTGATTTTGCATATGGTTGGGAACCTGTTGAATGGAAACAATGAAGGGGGATCCGTAATGCTCCGAGTTTTGTCTGAGAGTCAAAGTCAGGGAAGGAATGATCAAAGATGGCCAACCTGGAGACATATTTCCTCCGATGGGGATGTGTATATTAGATTTGAGATTGCGATAAACAACAGTAGTTCTCAGTCGGAGAGTGCAATTTCAATTGCACTGCCTGGTGGTAGGAGGTACAATAGCGATGGACTTGAGGAGAGCAAGAGCTTCAGCATTTGCAAAAAGCTAGTGCAGGTGAGAATGAATAATTTGTGTGCTTGCTGTAAGACTTGGAAACATTAGGATTATGGTGCCAGACTCTTTATTTTCTCATTAATAGAAGACTTTAAACAAAAGATAACTGTGAAGATAGGTTCTGCATGAAAATAATTGCTAATACACAAAGTTCATGGAATGTGAAAATAGTAGTTTTGCTTTGTTCTTTCGAGAATTGGTCCTAGTTAATTATAAAAATTAAGGATACTTTGTGTTTTAACCAAACATATTAGCCATTCTTATAGGGTAGAATGTTTCTTGATTGACCACATGGAAATGATAAGGCCTGAAGCTGCTTTGGTTACTATGGTACTTCCAATTCACATGTTTTCTCAGTGTAGAAAATTTTCTTGTTTGGCTTGGATTAGCTGTAGCTGGCTAAAGGCATTGATTCTCCTCATTTTGCACATTCTGCAATTGTTTTGAGAATAAATTAGTTTCCCTTTATGTGTGACCTATTGGATTTCAGTCAAGTGTTGCTCGTTTTATAGTTTTTTGAAATTTGGGAGAAACACAGAGACCATTGCCACGATTATTCAAATTGTAAAGTTACTCTCTATATTTTCATACAAGATGGAAGCATTATGACATACACCGTCTTATTCATATTTTGCCAAGTTAATATATCTCACAGCTTGAGAAAGGGCTGCTGATTGTTTCTGGTTTTGGATGAAATTCACTTATTCATCTAGTGCTGTTTTAGTTTGTTTCAGGAGTTTATCCATTTTTAACTTCAAAAATTGTTGAAGCAACCATATTGCTATGACAATAGTCTTTTTCTTGTTTTTTAAACAAATTCTTATATTTATATCCGACCACTTATATATTTGTTGCAGTTGATGCAAGGGAACATATGGGTGGTCCCTGACCATCAAGGTCTTGCTCAAAGCATGGGGCTTGTTCTTCGGTTACAACTCCGACCATCCATTGCAATAACCATCTCAGAACCTGGAGAATCTTCAGAGCGCACACATTCTAACTCTCTTTTCAGAGGCGTACAAGTTTTATTAGTTGATGATGACAACGTAAACAGGGCTGTGACGCGAAGGCTGCTTGAAAAACTAGGCTGCACTGTCACTTCTGTTTCTTCTGGATTTGAATGCCTCAGTGCTATTGGCCCATCAGGTTCTTCTTTCCAAATCGTTCTTTTGGATCTTCACATGCCCGAGTTGGATGGGTTTGAAGTTGCAATGAGAATTCGGAAGTACCGTAGCCATAGTTGGCCACTCATCATTGCCTTAACAGCAAGTGCTGATGAAGATGTGTGGGAAAGATGCATGCATATTGGAATGAATGGAATCATTCGGAAACCAGTTCTGTTGCAAGGTATTGCCAGTGAGCTTAGAAGAGTCCTGATGCAAGCAAACAAAGTTGTCTGATGACACAGGCTGTAAAAGTTTGAGTACTGCAGCGTTCAGGATTCTATCACATCCTTTGGGGGGCTCTTCATAAACTAAGCGAATGACATTATTTGGCTCCCCAAATACCCCACCAAGCTTCCAGATGTTATACACACAACATTCAGTCAAAATGCTATACAAAATTAGGTCACTTCTTTTACCTTCATGTGCTTTGAGTTGTTATAATTGCGTAGTTAGTTCAGATATGATCATAGATAATTAATTAAAATTATCTCCTTCACACCCTTCTAAGTAAAAAAAGTAAAAAAAAATATCTGCATTGGAGGAAACTGTGTAAAGTTGATTTGCAGGTTTTTCATGCAAGTGGTGGAGCAGCTAGGTGACATTGTCGTACAATGACTTGAGCAGAGATAGAACGTTGGTATTTCTGTTTGGGGCATCTAAAAATGAAGGGGAAAGTACATTTACCTCTCTAACTAGTAACTACCAACAAATTTGCAATATTTTCTTCCATCTTTCAATTTTTGCAATGTCTCCCCGATCTATCATTGGTATTGTAATGTTCTCCTTGGGATTGTAATGTTCTCCTTTTGCACCGAAAATGACAAAAATAATTCTGGTAAAAATTCGGAAAAATGCAAACAAAAAATTCAGGAAAAATCAAATTTTCCTGAATTTCTTGTTTTGTCTTTTTCTGAATTTTTTTTTTTTTTTTCTAAATTTTTTTATCGCGAGTATTTTGTCATTTTGGGAAGCAGAAGGGGGCGTTGCAACTCCGATAGTAGATTGAGGGGCATTGCAAATGATTGAATGTATTTTTCCCAAAAATGAATCATCCTTCAGCTTAAAAAGTGTTTAATTTTTTTTGCTCTAGTATGACGATAATAAGGTTGTTAATTGCATTTACAAAAACGAATTAGGGTGCTTTCCTTGAAAATGACAATTGTCATAGGGACCTACATTTGTAAAGAAGTTCAATTCATCGTCACTCATAATAAGCAATATGTGCAACATTATGAAAACACAGGCCAATTTTTTTTAATAATAATCCATTAGCGTATTGATAAATACTAAAAGAACATCCAAGGGCATTGTTACTAATTGTTGTGTTATATATGTCCTTTTCCTTTGTAGAAATCATTTGTCAGAATATAGTAATACAAATGCTACAGTAAAACATTCAATTTCATTGACATCGTTGCTTATTGTGGTCTATGCATGTTTCATCTATATTTCCATCACACCTTTGTTCTATTGGAGTAGTGTGAGCTGTGCCCATCAACGCTTGAATATATTTATTTTTTGTCTTTTAACAAATGCCAATTCAATGATTGATGGGCACTATTTCTTTCACCTAAGAGTAATGTTATATACTACATCTCACTTGACTGATGTTGGAGCTGATGTGGCCTAGTGGGATAAAGGTGAAATGAGAATGTGGTCTCATTTGAGATAATATTAGTGAACTCTGATTAATATTATTCCTTATTTGCCTGCACACAGTATATTCACATACAAATGTATACCTATACGTATATATGCGTACTTATTTATATGTATATAGATATAGATAAAGAAAGCATATTATGCAAGGGTGAGTTTGCTTCTGCATCCCCTTCCATACAATCAACAACACAGGACGAGCTTGCTCTGATTTGATAACTCTTTAGCAATAGAATTTATGTGGTGGTTATAAGCTTCTCTCTAAGGATATATATATATATATATATATATATATGGGGATTTGGAAAGGAATGGGAGAGTACGGGTCAATTTACATATCTGCGTTATGGTTACTAGTTTGGAAACCATGCATGAATCTTAGTTAGTAGTACGTGTATATATAGACTTCCTTTTTGTTTAGCAATCCTATCACGTGGAGCCATGGACCCTTTCCCTATCCAACTTGGCTTACGAAACAGCAACTTTGATTTAATAAATTATTGATCAAATACTTGTATTATATTTGGAGAACTTGACGTTTAGATCCTTTTTCCACTGTTGACTAGTTCTGTCTCTGTGTGTGTGTATATATAAATGACATATTCTTCTCATTTTGCATCCGTCGCTTTTGCCAAACAGTCGCGACAAGGTTTTATAGGAAAAGTGGTATTAGGTACTGGTGGCTCTCACTGTAAATCATTTGGTTGGTGAAATTCTTGTCAACATTATGCGATAGATCTGAGGCATATCACTCTCAACGGATCCTGCCCACCACCCACTTTTTTTATTCTTCCCTCATTAATCCAATGGACGTTAAACGTTTATCTCCCCAACCATACTTTTATTACTTTCTTCTTTCAAACTCCTTTTGAAAAATATGCATGTCTTGCCAAAAATACCCACACGAATTCCACCTAAAACACCTCAACCTTTCGTTCCTGTAAGTTATTTTTTTAACAATAGCAACAGTTAAAACGCAACTAACCATCAAAAACCAAGTACACTTTGAACTGGTCTGGTCGATCTGGTCTAAATCGCATAACATGTGTGAAGAACAGTTCTTATGGACAAAGAATACTAAATTTGGATCCGAGGATCTTCTTCCAATTAACTCAACATTCTCTTTCGGCTCAACAAATTTACTTTCCATTTTATCTACTCACTTTTTCAAAGTATATATATTCGGCTTAGCATTTTTAGCCATTCATTTTCACTGTTCTATTTAGATTATTTGTTTTTTTATGGATTTCTTTATTCATTCCTTAAAAACGCAAGCAAAAACACAATTTGATTAGTGTACTACTTACTGTTCATGCTCACCAAACACTTCAGCAATTTGGTGATGTTAGACCCATTTTAAACATTTGGGTCATGAGGAATGCTAGGGTTACCAAAAAAAATAAAGTTCTTACAAAAAGTTTACCAACAAACCCTCTACCTACTTCTGAGCCCTCAATATCGAAGTTTTCAAAATTATTCAAGATAGTGACTCCAATAATTTTATTAATGTGTATTTTGTCCAAAAAATGAAAATTATTTGATATGAAAAGTTATATTATTTTTTGGCATTTCAAGTTAATATGTCTACTTCTTATTAAATAGTACAAAACACCAAATTTACACCACAACATGATTAAAAAAGTTATTCTCTAAGAATTTTTCTGAATATTCAAATCTTATTTGAGTGCCACGTGGGCATCAACTAATCATCGAAACCAAACACAAATCAAACTGGCATAGTAGTCGGTGCATAGAGACAATGCACTAGATAGTGTCAATTATGTAAAAGTGAGCCTTCACCATGCATATTTGAAAATTATCAAGAGTTGCTGTCTCTTTGGAAGCAAAACTTGTGGGTGAAAGAAAAAAAAAAAAAAAAAATTGAAAACGATGTGATGTGTGTTCCATGTTCCATGAGGGATGATGGGCCTCAAATTCAATCAGGCACCTTGTCCAACAAGTTTACTGCCTTGTTAACATCCACTTTTCTTCGATAAAAACTTATGAAGTACAATTTTTCTTTGGGTTTTGTTTTATCTGGCGACTGGAGTGTTGTGCCAGGGGCTCTGCATCCTATATTTAATTACGACTTTTTTCATGCATCGGGTTGTATCAAGTGAATCTAGCTAAAGCCCTTTTATTTATTTATTAATTTATATATTCTTTCTTTTTTCAGCTTAATCTATAGCCACTTGAGAGAGGGAGAGAGAGAGGAAGAGTGAGAGAGAGAGAGAGAGGGCTCAAACCCTCTTGGTATTAGTTTAATGTAAAACTAAAAAGTTTGTGTCAAGGAGCTCTGTATGTTGAAAAACTATGACAGGATAGGAAAAGATCTACAACTCCATGGGGTTGCGTGTTTAGATTGGCAAGTATTTCAAGAAGCTCTGTGACGTGAAGATTAATTAAATTACATCAGGAGTAGTCCTGAAAATAAATGCTAATTACTTTATATATATATATAATATTATTATTATTTTTGCCTTGTAGCAGATCCTGCACTTGTCCCAATACGTGGAATCTTAAAAGAAAGGTTGCTGAATTGGGTAATTTGGAGTTTGCTTTTTAAACAAATGTGTTGGTGATAAATTAATGATGTAGAATAGCAGGATTAGGCATAACCGAGGCGTTAAGAAAAAGGTGGGAAAGGTAATATTATTATATAATAAGGAGATGCCTTTCTGCTTTGTCCCTTCAATTTCAAAGAACATTCTATTATTAAAATGAATGAGAAGCTACTGCTACTAATTGCCGCACCGCACCGCATCCTTCTGCTTATAATCTTCCAAAAGTGCCACTATTTGCTTATTTGGTTTAACTGTACACATTTCCCCCTCTTTCTTTTTTTCTTCTGTTGGCCAAACAAGAGAGTTTTGACTTTCTTCAGATGTGCAACAATTCTATGGATGGTGAGACGATGGCAGAAAATTTGAATAAACCATTGCCCCTATTGGGGCCTGGGGCCTTTTTTGGAGTCGGACCCAAATTTGTTATGAGTCAAGCCCAACACTCATGCCAACCTGGTACATGGGCTACTACTGTCACACTAATGGGTTGCAATCAAATTGGTTGGGATGTGAAATCTCACAAAAGGGACAAGAAAGTCCATGCAATCAACCAACAATTATATTCACAAGGGGCTCAAGAATCATAGACATGAAATAAATTATCTTCTGACTTGTGTCTATCGGTGTCAATAGATGGAATACACATATTTTATATATAGATAGGTTAGAGACTCTCAATCAGAATTGTTACCATATTTATTTATCTCATCAAGGAATAAGAATCAAATAAATGATCAATTCCAAATATTTGATTCCATGAAATAATCTTTATTTAGAATAAATCATTAAACACCATAATTATATTTATTTTTTAATTACAATTACATTGAACATCGTAATTGTTTTTATTTTATAATTATAGCAAATATATGTAACATACATGCCATATTTTAATTAGAATTTCTTACACTTCCTTGATATATTATTATTAGTGACGAAATTTGTCATCATTAATAGCAACTACGTCATCGCTAACGGCTTCACGTGACATACTTCATGCTTTCAAAAAATCCTGCTTTAATATTAGCGACAACCTTGTTGTTGTTGTGAATTGTTACCTTTTTTTTTTTGGTAATTATCATTTCCACTATGAATTATCACTCGGTAATCGACAATTACCATATACCCCTATCAACTACTAACTTTACATTACGACCCCATCAAACTACCATTTCTTTACCAAAACCCTATTTCCGTTAGTCAATGTCGTTAAGTCGGACGATCAACCTATCACGTGTGCATTACATGCCTTGAATGCGTATGCTCTTTTTTTTTTTTTTTTTTGGTAATTATCATTTCCTCCCATGAACTACCACTCGATTACCATATATCCCCATCAACTACCAACTTTATGCGCATGTGATGGGTTGACCGTCCGACTTAACGACCTTGTCTGAACTTAACGACCTTGTCTGACGGAAGAGGGGTTTTGGTAATGAAATGATAGTTTGTTTGGGTCATAATGTAAAGTTGGTAATTTATAAGGGTATATGGTAATTGAGTTGTAGTTCATGGGAGGAAATGATAATTACCCCGTTTTTTCTTTTTCTTTTTCTTTTTTTGTAGCATTAGTTGTCGTTGATAATCACTTAATAGGGACAACTTTTGGGATGTGTTGATAAGTTATTTGCTAATAACCAAATTTCATGCAGTGACTTCAGATTTCTCGATTTGCTTTCCCTTTGGCATCTTTTCCTAAAATTGGTGTTGATTCCTCAACGTCTTGTCTCCCATTGCACTTTCTTGGTTCAAGCCACTCTCTCCTTGTTAGGGATCGGCTTGAGGCTTTTGTAGTGAGGAGGGTTTGAATCTTGTTGCCAAAGTTGTTGTACCAATATTTGGTTCTACTGTACAATTTGGTCCATGTTCTAAGCAAGGTTTTGTAATTGGACTTTCAATACGGAAATATGCTAGTCTTGAAGAATTTGTGACTATTTTTGTAGGGTCCTTAAGTTGAAGCAGTGGTAGAGTCAGACAATTCATATTGAGGGTGCCGCTAAAATTTGTTGAGGGTGCCGAGTGGTAACTTGTACAAGTAAGAGAGAAGAATTTTTTTTTTTTTTTTTTTAGGTGCCGTGGGAAACTTGGGTAGAAAAAAAAATTAAAAATAAAAAGCTTTGGAGGTGCCTCGCCTCAAGCAGCTCCACCACTGGGTCGAAGTGTCCCTTTGGGTACTCATTGACCTAAAATGAGCCTGAGTTATTCAATCCTTTTGTCATAGAAAGAAACAGATATAGTATTTCTCATGCACAATGTCAACTAATGATACAGTGACTTGCAAGACTATCCTCAATCAACGAACACCTTGAAAGAAAACAAGATGAAATTGGAATCATGCCAGAGTGCCGGTAGGGATAGTTCTGATGATTTGTTATCTACATGGGTATCATGAGTCACCTTGTATAGTGGAGATGGGACATTGTATAGGGCTAGCCAGGTGTCATGTGTTGGATTCTGAAGGATCATAGGATGTTGTATAATTAATCTCAGGAATGATTTCTCCCGTTAGGGTGGAAATTCTGTGGAGATCAAGAAAACTTGAAGAACATAGAACACACAATCTCACGTACGTAAAACTAACGTAAGTATATTGAGATTGTAGGAATAATGTTAGTGTTATCCTGGACTCTATTTATAAAGTCCCAACTCAACTCTTCACCAAGAGTTGTGTCTCTTGATCAGTTACCTCCACGGGAAGTTATATTACCTTCCTGTATATTTATACAGTCTGGTGTGTGGATGACCACACTTATAATAATGTGATCACCCTATGCACCTTCATCTCCCACTTGATCATACTATTATGATCGGTAATAAAACCCTAGTTGTACATGTTTACCTTTGGTACCATAAAACATGTCAACTCCTTATCTGCTAACTCTTGTAGACAATAATCAGATCATAATATCTTTGATATGTACACACTTATGTTATTTCATCTAATTGCACATTTTACCATATGTGTCTTACTGACGACATACTAGTGGTGACTTTACTTGCTATATAATCTAAGCAATAACATTAATTATCCATAGTTGGGAGCCCAAACTACAATTAATGATTTTTACATAGTAACCATATGTAAACTTGTATTGAATCTTTCATTCAATTTCTTATCTCCAAGGTTATCCCTATTTGAGATAATCATTAACACTTCTTTCCGATGATCCATTACACTATCGGTATACAGATATTATACCAAACTTAACATAATGCCTTTGAGTGGACTTTACAATTTACATCAGCTTATAATGTCTGTTATTTACAAGTGTCATTCGCTCAAGAAAATTTATTTAATTTTAATGAGGCGAAAGAAACGCATACTATCATTCATTCAGGTGTCCCCAAATCCTTTTGATTATGTCGTTTTAACCATTAGTTGAGCATCATTACCATGACAGTAATAATTTTGCCCCATGCTAACTCTCATCTGTAAAACTTACAGATTGGCGTCAGATCATTACATGGCTATACGTGAGTACATTTTTGTCATCTTATTTGACTACATCCTTTACCATATACTTCCTCACCGATAGCATATTAGGGATGACTTCATTTCGTTATCTTTCAAACGAACGGCATCAAATCTCCATGGTTGGGAGGATAGTCCACACCCATTCCATAATTGACGACTGCAGCCATACACAAAACCATGTGTCGACCTGCGCTAAATTTTTTGATCAAGTACTTCCTTTAAAGTCATCATTCCTGTGGTTTTTCTTGATTCACCTTATTATTGTCTTTTTACACCCTCTGAGCATAGATACTACCCAATCTCAACATAATGCATTTTAGTCGACTTTACATTTACGTGTAATGTAATATCTGTACCTCATTAGTGTCATCTACCCTTAACTGACTAATAATTTCCCCAATAGGCAGAAGTGCATAAAATCATTCTTCCAAGCGTCCCCAAATCCTTCCGACTATACGTCAACCCATGTAGCTATCACCTAGGTGTATTTCAATTACATTGTTGCTATGCCCTCTAAATTTATCCAGAGGCAACCCCTTGGTCATAGGATCGGCTACCATCTCTATTGATGAAATAAATTCAACATTTATTTCACTTTTTTCCACTATATCTTGAATATAGTGATAACTTCTATAATTGTGTTTGTTTTTGGAGCTATGTGCTTCACTTTGTATTAAAAAGATAGCAAACTTATTATCACATAACACATTTATTGGTCTACTAAGTATACCTAAATTAAACTGTCGACAAAAAATTAAATCTAGACCATTATGCTACATGCAATGTACTAAGCTCTATTGTAAACTCTGCAACACAACCTTGTTTATTTCTCAAACCAAGAAACAATCATTCTACCAAATAGGAATATGCATTCACTTGTAAATTTTTTTATCATCTAGATAACCTACAATACCTGCATCACTACAAGCAATAAAGTCAAAATCATTTATCCTAATATATAATTTCATACCTTGGTGTCATGCAAATATCGCGGTATTTGCTTCATTGCCTGTTAATGTACTCTAATTGTATTGAATCTAAAGCATGCTTATCAATCCAACTGTATGACAAATATCATGTCTAATACTTATCATAATATACATGAGGATGCCTATAGCTTGGGCATAGGGGATTTTTCCATTTCTTTGCTACTATCTCTCTATTTCTCGAGCACATAGTCTCTTTACCCTTCGCAGACAAGTTTGCTCAAAATTTTACAATTCTTTAAATTGTACATTTTGAACACTTTATCCAAATAGTTTTTGATCCAAAAACAATAATCTTGAATTTCTATATCTAGAAATTTTTGTACCAAGAACATGAGTGTCACTACCCATGTCGTTTTATTTTAAATTTGGATCTTGTGAATGTCTTTTATTTCACTCACCATATCCGGACAAGTACTAGCTAACAATATACCATTAACATATAATGGCTATGTTGTTAACTTATCTTGGCACCTCTATGTGTAAACATAGTGATTTTAACGGACTTATCTCATATCCTATTTCCAATATAACCTTGGTGAAATTTCAAATATCATTGTCTAGAATACTATTTGAGTTTATATATGGATCTTTTAACTTGTAGACTTATGTCATTTGTACTTAGAACAGGATGATCCCTGAGTATACTTGACAGTTGCCTTTATCTTTTACTTCCACTATTTCCATCATTTGCATCCACAAGTGATTGATCATTAAACTTTCTTTTTCTCCCACTGTTTTGAACATATGTGTCTTGTTCATCTTGTAATGGAGTATCTTGTAGTTCTTGACATTGAGGATCAACATCTTGTGAAAGTTAGATCCTTTCCATAGGAGTAATTTAGTTGGCATTTTGAAGAAAGATAGCATCCTTATTTTTTTATCAATCTTCTCTAAGAATAATAGATTTTGAACCCTTTACATAAACTTGTAGAGTCGTAGCCCTTCGAATAAGCTTTCCAACAGTTTTTGAACAGACCAAATCGAAGCTGAAACAAGCTAGAACGAGCAAAACTGTCTTAAATCAACCGATTCAGGTGAACCGGATGACGTGGGTAAATTGGACCGGCACGAAACGGACCGGATCTGTTGAAGCCAGATCTCTTGAACTGTGTGTTGAAGTGCGGGTTGAATCCCGGGCTGGTTCTTGGGTATGAAAGGTTTTACGAGTCGGGCAATTCAACTGCCAGTTGCTTTTGAACGAATCGGGCTTCCACGGGTCAGGCTCGTTCGTAATGGGCTCGAGTTATTAACACGGATTTTTAGGCTGTGTATCTCCACTTTGGGCCGAAGCAGAAAGGGCTAACGAGTTGGGCTGCACTGACGTCCCGAAACGACATTGTAATGCCTTTTTGTGGGCATGCTCCAGAAGTTGTGGAGCGGGTCAGTTGACCCAATCCAAGACCGAAACAGTATCAAAGTTAAAAAAATCCAAAACCGTCAAAGCCATGGTTCGAACCAATGCCTTCTTTCTCGTAATTCTCCTGTGCAAGGCCTCGACCATTTGGCCATGCGTGTCAAATGCTTCATTTCAACCAAACAAAATTATTATAGTGTAAATCTATAATCAAATATGTTTTTCAGTTTTCACTGTTATCTTCTTCCTCCAAATTTCCCGTTTTCTTCTACGATTCTTCCTCTGCCCAAACTAGTGCCTTCTCTAGTTCTCCTTTGCAGAATCTTAACCATTAGACTAGACGCATCTAATGTTTGATTTTAACCAAATCAAATCTTAAACCATGATTGAATCTGTTCGAATTTGTTTGCATAGATTACTTGCGATGGCATCCATTGATTTTAACCAAATCAAATTATAAAACCATATTCAAATTTGTTTGAATTTGTTTCTTATCACAGATTAGTTGCGTGTATATGCATCCGTTAACACAGATTTTTTTGACGATCACTGTATAAATTTCAAAGAACCGAATATATATATACATATAATTGCAATTTGAAGATATAAACTTCAAATAACTCGATTCACGTTCATAAGAAGAACCAACGGATGAAGCAATTTCAAATTCTCTTCCTCTTTCAAAATTGCTCTGTTTGCTATTATCAAATTCCTCTCTTTACAAAGAGAAACATATTCACATTTCTCAAGACATCGCCCGATTAAGAATTTATGTGAGAAATCAGAACTGGTGATCGAGAGAAAACAACTTCGGACAATCGATCTCGCCGAGAGCAAAAATCTTCTCTGAATCTTCCAATGACAGACTAAGAAATTGCAGAATTTTCTTCACTCTCTTGATCTTCCACAATTGTCTTTGATACCACTGTTGGATTCTGAAAAGATCGCAGAATCTTGTATAATTAATCTCATGAAGGATTTCTCACGTTATGGTGGAAATCTTGTGGAGATCAAGAAAACTTGAAGAACACAGAACACACAATCTCACGTATGTAAAACTAACGTAAGTATATTGAGATTGTAAGAATAATGTTAGTGTTATCCTAAGACTCTATTTATAGAGTCCCAACTCAACTCTTCACCAAGAGTTGTGTCTCTTGACCGACTACCTGCACAGGAAATCATATTACCTTCCTGTATATTTATACAATCTGGTGTGGGGATGATCACACTTATAATAGTATGATCATCCTATGCACCTTCATCATGAAGTCATTGTGTGTGGTTTTCACTCCTCAGCGTTGAAGAGTTCTTCTTCATTAGCAAGTTAAATACATTATCTACTTTTTTTGTCAAAAATATGAGACAATTAATGAGTGGCTGTGAAAGCAGACCCTATGTGGCTCATTCTATTTGTCATTTGAGTAGCGAGTGTTCCTTGAGCCTTCCCATCCTTCCCTTTTTTTTTTTTGAAGTGAAACTTGTAGCTTTCATTACTCAAATAATTGTTTGTCAAACATTACAATATCTTGAATACATAAAGGAGTAGAAACAACCCATTGATGCTCTTCAACCAACTGTAGTGCCGTCTTAGCCAACCTATTTGTTGATGTGTTTGCCTCTTTACGAACATGTTGAACTTTCCATGATCTGCAAGCACCAAGGATTCTCTTCGTGTCTTCAATCAAATGACCCGCTTATGCCCAGCTTTGCTCTTCTCCTTGCAGACTCTGCACTACTCCCATAGAATCCCCATCAAGAATTACATTATCAAGCCCTTCATCCGAATGAAAAGAGTTGCTGTCCATACTACCATTGTTTTCACAATTAGAGGATCTATGATGAACATTTGTGTAGAACATTTTGCTGATATTACCACCCCTTTGTGATTACGTATCAAAATTCTTATCCCCCATCCTTTGCCCATTCAAGTCAAATGCTGCATCCCAATTACATTTCAAAAAATCCAGCGGTGGCACCTTCCACTTCTCCAGAACCCATAGAGCATGAAGAACACGTTGTTGGCTTGTAGATCGTGCCCCATTGCCTAAGGTCTTTGATGCCTCTAACTGCTCTGAAGCACATTGAACCGCATGTATTGGTGTCAAAAATTTCTCTTCAAACACCCATTGATTCCTCCATAACCATACCTGCTAAGCAGTACAAGCTACTAAATCAATTTCCTCCTCATCAAGCCTACTCATCAGTCCCTCAAAAATATCCATAAAACTTGTCTGATCTGATGTTGCTTTTTGAATTTTCCGAGGGCACTCATGCCACATGTCTTGGGCTGCCGGATAGCTCCACAGTGCATGTCCAATAGACTCAATGTCACCTCTACAAATTGGACATAAGGCATCCGTTATAACTTTGCGCTTAAACAAGTTTTCATAGGTGGGAAGGATATTATTGCATGCTTGCCACATAAATAATTTAACCACCCTTGGGCCTCCTATCCTCCAAATTCTTTTCCATATACCCATTTTTTACCTTTCCTCTGAGTTACCCTCCGCATAACGATATCCAATCTCCTTCGCAGCATGATACGCACTCGGAACAGTGAATCTTCCACTCTTGGCAGCTCCCCACACCAACTTATCCTCTTGAGAATTCGAACAAATAAGTAGTCCACAAATGATACTAGCTTACTCAACATTGAAAATGGCTTCCACCAAAAGAATGTTCCACCATCTAGTAGTTTCATCAATAAGAGCACTCACATTTGCTTCTCCATCTACAAGTCGAATAGGGGACTGCACCTCATGAGTAACTTTAGTGGGTAACCATTTGTCACCCCATATATGAATGGATTGCCCATCTCCCACTCTCCACACCATCCCCTCCCTAAGAAGGGGCTTTGCGTTCCATATACTACGCCAAGCATAGGATGGTTTTCTCCCCAAATGAGTATCCAAGAATGTGCCATTTGGATAATACTTTCCTTAAAAAATTTTGCCACAAGAGAATCAGGGTTTTGAATTAACCTCCACCCTTGCTTAGCCAACAAAGCCAAATTAAAGCATTCCAAATCACAATAGCCCAATCCCCCGGATTCTTTCGACAAACTCATCTTATCCCAACTCATCCACGCAATTTTCTTGTCATTATCCTTGTACCCTCACCAAAACTTTGAAATCATAGAATTAATGTCCCGACACAAGTTTTTTGGCAATTGAAACACGCTCATTGTGTAAGTCGAAATTGCTTAAACCACCGCTTTTAGGAGCACCTCTTTCCTGGCTTGTGATAAAAAATTTTCCTTCCACCCATGCATCTTATCCTATATACGCCCTTTCAATCCTTCAAAAGAATGAAAACGAGATTGCCCAACAGGCACCGAAAGGCCCAAATAGGTCTCATATTTTTGTGTAGGTGGCACT
Organism: Carpinus fangiana; assembly: GCA_006937295.1. Classification (NCBI taxonomy): domain Eukaryota; kingdom Viridiplantae; phylum Streptophyta; class Magnoliopsida; order Fagales; family Betulaceae; genus Carpinus; species Carpinus fangiana. The sequence continues at coordinate 14,553,729 of CM017323.1, read as the reverse complement.
CCAATGACACGGGATAGGAGTTCACGAGCATCTATCTTTGTATTTTGACTAAAAAATATAGAGGTCTTCTTTTTGTTTAACTTTTGACCCAATGCTTGCTCATATAAGTCCATTATCTACCATTTGAATATGTGTATTTATCGATATTTTTAATTTTTTAATTTTTAAATGCATTCTTAAATAAAACATTTTTTTTTTTATAATTTTGTTTAAAAATACACTTTTGGAGTACCAAAAAGTAAAAATAAATAAATCACATATGCTAGTTAGATTCTATGGTACAAATGACGACAACTTATTAAATAAATTGGCCTTTGCTGATTTAAATCTAATAAACAAAATAATTATGTATTCATAAAATTTCACTATGAATAAAAATGAGGAAAGAGCCTGAGACAGTGGAAGAAAATAAAAATAAAAATAACAAATATAATTTTGTTATATTTGCGTCCCACCTTCGACCCACCTTCCCAAACAAAAATAAAAGGGATAACTTCATTAACCCCCCTTAAAGTTTGGCCATTTTTTCAAACACCCCCCTAACATTCAAAAATTCTCACTTACCCAACTTGAACTTTCAAAAATTCTCACTTACCCCCATCCGTACAAATTAGGGCACAAATTTTTTAAAAAAGACCAAAATACCCCTGATTTTCATTTTTAAAAAAAATAAAAAAAAACATTTTGGAAGTTGACATTTTAAATAGTGAATTTTAAACGGTGACTTTTGTATAAAATTTCAACTTCCAGATATTTTTTTTATTTTTTAAAAAAATAAAAAATAGGGGTATTTTGGTCTTTTTTAAAAAATTAGGGCACAGATGGGTCAACTTGAGAGCAATTGAGAGTTCAAGGGGGGTAAGTGAGAATTTTTGAATGTTAGGAAGGTGTTTGAAAAAATGGCCAAACTTCAGGGGGGGTTAGTGAAGTTATCCCAAAATAAAAATGACAAATATAATTTTTTCGTTACTCTTTTATTTTTGGATTGCGAAGCAGTAATTATCTATTGAAGAAAACGATTAAATTAAAGAAGAGGTAAGTATTAAGACAATTAGAGAAATCATTTTTGGGCTTTGAACATGGTTGGTTGGCCCAATTAGATTTGAGCCTTGATCACTGAACAGCATCCAAGGTATGGGCTTATGGGCCAACTAGTGAAGCCTGCTTCACCAACCTTTCCCATTTACTTCCCATAGGTTTTCTGACCCAATTAGAAACATTTGTGGCTGTTACATTGCCTATTTATCTCCTAATTGCGTAAGCTTTTGGGAAGTGGAAGTGGTTTTTAGCAAGTACAAAGCCCATGGATTCACCATGGGATGGGCTCACACGTGGCCTTGGGTCTAGATGTGGCAAGATTGTGGGCCTCCAAGATAAACCCAATACTAACTTCTCAAACCCAAATTGACGTTTGGGCTTGGGTCCTTGCACCAACACTTGCCTAGCTAAGTTTAATGTCAATTGTCCCCAAACTTGCCCTAATAATTTGGGCTCCAATCAAGTATAAAATGTCGAGAAATGTTATGTAGACTGCTATATGTTGCTATGTAACTTGATGAAAATTAATTTTTGAATCAATACTTATATATATATATATATATATATAAAGTCATAGACTAATTTTTATTGCCACGTCCTAATTATATGTTAGTTGTATAAGTGACTATAACAGTCTACTAAATAGTAGTATTCTAAAATGTCTCGCTAAAAGCATTAGCCCAAATATAAAATGCTGTCGGAGATGACATTTTTTAGGAATCTCACTACCCAATAAAGAATTCAAAGCACAAAACACTTTTCAAAACATAAATGATTATATTCTCAAATGTCGTCTAAGAGTATCTCCAAAAGAGTAGTCAAATTTCTAATAATAGTCAAGTATGGCTATTGTGGGTGCTTTTTCGTCTCCAACAGAATATGCGCGCAATTTAACTTTTTTTCATCTAGTGTGAACAGTAAAGGCTGATTAGCCTATTCAATATTCACACTATAAATTTTGTTTATTATTTTTTGTCTCTCATGTTCTTTCTTTTACTCTCTTTCCTCCTCCTCTTTCTTTCACACCATTTTCCATACAAAATAATATTGAAAGAAAATAAAGAGTAAAATAGATAATTTATTGGAGTTTGTATAGAAAAATGAGTAGCTAAAATAAAAAATTGTACTTTTTCAGCAACTATTTTGCCTAATTATGCTAAAGAGCATCTCTAGCAGTAAGAGGTATTCTGCCTAGTCAAAAAGTATAATTTTTTATTTTAGCTACTAATTTTTTAATGCCAACTCCAACAAATTCTTTATTTTATTCTTTACTTTTTTTTTTTAAAAAAAAAAAAAAGATTTTAATCTTTCTTTATTATTTTCTTTTTCTAGTCTTCGTTCATTATCGATCTGAACCATTTCCCAATTTTCAACTACTATATGAACCCGTTCCTCCTCTCCTCGGTATGATTTTTATTACTAGCCATACCCTTTTGGCTCAAAGCAGTCGAGAAATCCATGCCTCTTAGGTCATGCTCTCTTGGTTTGAAATCCACTGGGGGCATAAAGGACGGCATCAAAACAATAACAATTTCAATAATGTTGAGGAATGAGAATGAATCGCGATAACAATGAGAACCAATATTGCCGGCGTCTCAACAAAAATGAAGTGTAGATCGATGAACTTTCTTGTTGGAGAAAGTGAGTTTTCAAAGGACCAAGGAAGGATGTGCTGAACGAGGCCGTTGAGAAAAGTTGAGGGAGAGAGAAAAAAAAATATATTAAAAAATTTGAACATTATGCTACAGTAAATAGTAAAAAATAGCTATTCACTGTAGCAAAATATGTAGTTTACCTATTCCGAAGCTAATCTGTTGGAGATGAAAAAGTGCTCATAATATATAGCTATAGCTAAATATAGCTATTATGAGCCATTTAGCTACTTTGCTGGAGATGTTCTAACACCTGTGTTAAACAATTTACATAAAACTAATTAAAACCGATTGGAAATCAATTATTATATGAAGATTTGACAAATCTTCAACCCGAAGTTCCATTAATTCCTCATATTACATCGTTTCTGACAATTCTTTGGACTGGTCGATGCCATGTTTTCATGCAGGCGAAATATTGATAGAGAGATGTGATTTAAATTGTATTTTAAATACTAATTACTTCGCATTAGTCATGGAAATGAGATAAATGAGTGCGACACAACACAAATGATGACAAGTCTTTTGGACTCATGATGCCATGTTTGCTTGCAGGGAAATTGATAAAGATGTGATTTGAAATCTATTGTAAATATTAGATAGAAGATAAAAGTTAACCCTCAATTTTCACATGCACTTTAAAAATTACTCTATAATTCAGGTTTAATGAAAAAAAAAATTAAAAATTAATTCCCTAAGCTTTATTCACTTTAAAAATCACTTCGTCCATCAGTTTTTTTCTTCCAAATCGTTGACGGAGCTCCTTTCATGTCAGTCTGATGCATGTCATGACTTGGCAATTGGCTGACATGAATAAAAAATAAAAAACACGTGTGAGAGTTAGTCCGAGCGGAGGCCTCCAACACAACACCTTGTATGGGGGTGGTTCCGGTGGAGCTAGGTCGATTTCCACCCTCTACCGGTTATTTTGCCGATTGGCTGCTATGATATATAGAGGTTCCACCCACAGAAAAACGTTTTGTCTTAATTAATCACAAAGGTTTGGTGCCATTATATAACATTAGATACCGGCGAAAGAAGTGGACAAAAAATAAATAATATAAAACTCAGCTGCACTTTGCTTTGGCTAATTGGATTGAGATTCTCTAAAATTTCTTTTAAATTTGATATTTTTAAATTTATAAATTTCAGTCATTCGTCTCATCTAAATGTCTAAAATAAACCATTCATCTCAGCTAAAAAAACATTTAATTTAACACAGATAAAGCCTTTGAAGTCGTTGAATCTGATCCTACTCTTTTTGGACTGTCTCCCTTGGGGTTGCTCAACAAATCCCCCACTAGCAGTTGAGATAAAGTTGTGGATCTCGCACAGGTAACATAATTAAAAAGACTTGAGTTCTACAAAAATTAATTAAAAATATTAATAACAAAATAAATAGATAATTTATAATTATCATTTAAAATATATAAATGTAACTTATAATTTTATCTTTTCACTCCTCTAATCAATTTATTCGTTGTATGAAATTTAATTATCATAATAGTGTTTGTCCTTGGCTTTTTTTTTTTAAAAAAAAAAAAAAATGAAAAATGCTTAAAATTTTAAAATTAGAGATATAAATATGAAGTTATATTCCTATGGGTAATAAAAATAAATAAAAGGTGGCTAACTTGTCTGTAGGCACTTCAACAGGTCAGCACAACCCCAACCTACAAAAGAAAGAGTAATTAAAAAAGACACGTACATGGGTGATTAAGTTGTAAATAATGTAAGTACAAAGCTAGAGTTTTTTGTGGCATAACTTTCAATTGTTGGTTCGCATCTTAAAATTTTTCTCACCAAACTCAAGCAGCTCTTAAATGTTTCCCAACTAAACTCAACTCTCAATCAATTATGCAACATTTGTTCACAAAATAATAATATATAATAATAAATCAACAATGCAAAATATGTCGGCTTTGTTAAAAAAAAGTTCAATTAGTCTTGTTTCTTTAATTCTTCGTGACTTCATCTAAAACCTAAATCTTTGCAACAGTACTGCAAAAAAAAGAAAACAAACAAACAAATACATAGACGTGAGCGGGTTGTCTCAATTCCAATCTTTCAAAAAAATTGTACCCGTGTGGGTTGTTGAGGGTGGACAACTAAAACATCCAAAAAAATTCTACTAAGGATAAAGAAATTTTTTGAAAAGTGAGATCGAATAGGTGTTTGCCCTCCTTCAACCCTTGAATGAGCACTAATGATCTTGCGGTAGAATACTAGTGTTAACTACCCATAATTCAGATTTAGGTTTAATTCACGTGTTTAACACTATTTATACTTGTGATTTGTTACTTAATTTAGGATATTTTAACAAGATTATTATATTCATTCTACCAATAGATGAACATTTGCAAAATCATATGGATTTTAATCAGCAAAATTTTGCTTAGATAAACTAAATTACTTTTATATATAAACATATATGTTATTCACACAAAATACAAATTAAGAGTGCCACATTAATAGGTCCTGTATTCCCACTAACCAAAGCTTTTCTTTTTTCGAAGCAGCAAGCAATGGACCAATTAAGCACATTTACTTCCCTGGAGCGCTTGTCTCTCCCTCCCCAACTGTCAGCTAGCTCCTCGATCTCCTCCGTTCACCCGCCACATTGTCACCATCTTTGGCCTTCTTAATTTGCTCCATCCTTTGTCTCCACCACCGCGCGTCGCTCTTGCACGTGTGCGCGTCATTGCTTCTCCTTCTCTTTTTTGATACACACACCTGGTCTGGTCTAGCTTCGGCTCCCCGCTCTCTCACAGGTTGTATCTCCATATTTGGTTTCTTATTTTTGTAAATGGAGATTTTTAGATCATCTAGTCGTTGCAAATCTTCTTGAGGTTCTCCACACACCAGGATGTTGTGCCTCCTGCTAGTGACTTTGATTCGACCTGCTTCATCAGTGTCCTTACTATTGTGGCTCTTATTCCAGTGTGCAAGTGTAGTGATTGTTCTTAATTTTGGTTGTTCCATCTATAGCTCACCGTCTCAAACTGCCTTCATTGGCGGTCTTTTTTTCTTGGCGTTTGTAGTAAGCATGCATAAATATCACATTTCCTTTTAATTTATATTTTACTGTACTAATTTAATTATATTGAGACTTATCATTACGCTGCCATGCATTGCTTTTTTTTATTTTTTATTTTTTATTGTAATCTTCTTCTTGCTAAAAAAATAAAAGGGCAGACAAACTTCGTGTTTCCCGGAAATATACATGGGTTGCCAGAAATCCCACGGATATGTCGGGACTAAAGAGGTGTTTTTACCTGCCACGTGGCTGTGTCTGATAAATAGACCGGTCAACATTTCCGTTTTTATGTGGGTATCACACATGTAATTCCCACTGCCTTGGGAAACGATCTCTCGCCCTTCGTCGTTTTCACTCACTTTTTATTATTTTGTTTTCCTTCCCTTCCTTTTCTTTAATTTCTGGGAGCTTTGGGAACCTGAGTATAAATGTTTTTTCTTTTTTCTTTTTATTTTTTCTTTTTACCGGAGGCAAATCAAAGCAATCATGTTGGTCCACACACTGACACATCACACATGCATGGTTGTAAATGTGTGAATGGGAATTTGCATGTTTCGTTGACTGCGAATTGATTCAATCATTCAAGTGCATGTTTCATACAAGAGAGGACATAATTATAAAAATATTTAGTGGGTTTGTGCTTTTCAATCCCATCAATCCCATCCGTTATTTAAAAAATAAAAAAATAAAAAAATAAAAAATTCCAAGTGCTGCCTGTCACATTAATTAGATCAATGATATGAAAAATCAAATGAGAGATGAGTTAGAATTACTCTGCGGGAGTTAATAGGCTATATATGCTGCCTATGCAAAGTGTTTTGAAAAGAGTTTTTCATGTGACGGATCGAGTTGAAAAATATTTTTCGTGGGATTTATATTTTATATTTAGAAAGTGTTTTCTGTAGAGACCATAAAAAAAAAAAAAAAAAGAATTTATTTGGCAAACTTTTTAGTGTTTAGTGTTCTTGAAAAAAAACACACACTTTAGACATGCTTGTTTGAAGAAAATCTAATCATAGATTTTTTAGGTGTGAAAGTTGACTTTTTGCTAATATATAAAAAAAAAAAAAAAAAAAAAAAATAGAGGAGAGGCAACTTCCTCTCCTCCATTGGGAGAAGGGATGGACAAAATCAATGGAGAGACGAAGTTGCCTCGCGGCTACACCTACAGTAGAGGCGGCCGAGAGGGGTGGCTATTTACAACTTGCACTTAAGAGTCGCTAATATTGCTGAAAGAAATTGTCAATGACATGAACTCCTGTACTGTAACTCTGCAAGCTGTTAAACAATTCTCATTCAACGTACGCGTTGATTGCGTTGACGAATAGTGCATAGTTAATTTATTTTAATAATAATAAAAAAAAAAAACTAGGAAATTATAACAACGCATGCACAGGATTAAGAGCTAAAAATATATGAAGAAAAAACTTCAAGATCGTGAGAGTAAACTATTATCCTGATCAGAGAAGTAAATCTCATATAAATACTGAGAAATTACACTTATCCCCTTCAATTACTACTCGTCCTTCCACTAAGCCCCCTACCAGATTGAGTTAATAATATAATAGAGACCTTATACCCAGATACAGTATATATATATACTAACTTGGTCTACTGGCTTCTTTAGTATATATGTCTCAGAATCTCTCATCTCATGTCCCTTTTTCCAAAGGAAAAGTGAGAGTCTGAGCTATATATATTAATCTCTTCTATTATCAGTTTGCTTATCAGCCTCTTGCCTTATAAATTCTTACCTCTGTTGGGAGGATCTTTTGCAGGAAGTTACCAGGCCGGTTCAATAAGGGTAAATTTTTTAGAGACCTTATCGCTAGATTCATGCATGTTGGCTGTTGGCGTCTACCTCATCGATCTGAAAAGAGAGGAATGTGGGGCTGTTTTCTAAGAAAAGTAGACATTTTCTAGTGTGTTTCGGGATATGTTGCATGTTAGGCTCTTTTTCTGGTTTTCCGACTTCTTGTGCCAACAAATTTTATTTTATCTGTTGGAGCATCTTTCATATCATTTTGCACTATGATTAGCTGCTGCACATGCTTTGTTGTCTTGTAGCTCTTGTTCACATTTTTAATGTTAAATCACTACTTGTTTCAAAAGTTTACACTCATAAAAAAAATATAAATTTAAACATTTAATTAATACTAAGACTTTTTTGGCCTCACGTGTAAACTCAAACTCTCTTTTTAATATAGATGATGTTCAATATATACATGGAATATTTAATTGAAATGGTAGGTCGTCGTATTAGAGCAAAGGTTTTGAATTCAAATTAAATATTTCATGTGTTGGACATCACTCATTAAGAGCAAGTTTAAGCTTACAATTGAAGGGAAGTGCTAAAGTATTTGATTAAATGATTAAATTTAATGATCAAACTTTGATACCATATTAAATCATCACTTTTTTTTTTTTTTTTACGTGTCCACACAAAGGAAAGGGGATAAGAGATTCGAACTAGTGACATTTGCTTCATAAGGCGTACTGCACAGCCGATTGAGCTACCCTTGGGGAAATGTTAAAGTATTTGATTAAATGATTAAATTTAATGATCAAACTTTGATACCATATTAAATCATCACTTGTTTCTATCAGTGTAATTGAGCTAATAAAAATTGATAAATTTAGTCATTTAATTAATACTTTAACACTTGGTATATTTGTATTGTTTCCTTTTCAAGGTTTTAGATGGTTTGTCAATTGTCACTTGTAAGCTATACTTGCTCTTATCTCCTTGCTTTTTTGTTTGGAGCCAGTCACTTTCTTGTATGTTCTATTTTCTTCTTTTAATATATATATATCATTCAGGGCCAGCTCAAGCCCTAGCCCCAATTAAATAAGGCCCCAACTAAGTAATAAGTAATAATAAAGAAAAAAGAGTTTTAAATGAAATTTTACAAATAAAAGAAAGTGTTTTGATTGACATATTAAATTTTATAAAAATATTTGATTCTTTTTTAAATGTATTACTTATAAAATTAATTTGATTGACAATACATGTTACGGTTGCTTATGAAGAAATTTCAAAATTAAATTTGATAAAATCCTACTTAAGATCGATAATGTCACAAGAAAAATTAAATGGAATAAACATATTATCAATTGAAAATGGATGTTAGAAAAACTTGATTATAAAAATTTAATTAGTAATTATGCATCATAAAAAGTAAGAATAATTAGTTTTAAATAAAAATAAAAATAATATAAATGTTAAAATAAATATAAGATAATTAATATTCAAATATAAGAAAAAGGCCTCACTTAAACTTATTGCCTTAGGTCCCAAAATCGATGGAGCCGGCCCTGATATATATCATCGGTTAGAAAAAAACTTGATTACAGGAAATTACGTACCTGTTTTGTTTATGGGTGCCAAATTACCTGTTTATCATTGTTGCAAGAAAAAAGTAGATTGTTGGAGACTTTTTATATTCTTATCATTATTGCAAGAAAAAAGTAGGTCATTAATTATATGATGGATACTTTGTAGATGAATCTTTAACCCCGCCCCCACAATTTCTAACACCTGTCCTAGATCCAATGCATCTTGTCGGTGAATGGATCATCAAATATAGTGGCTTCAAGCGGCCTTGCAGGGAGGAGCTCCATCTGCAAAATAGGTAGAAGATGTCAAAAGCCCGTCGGCCCCAGAGGCCTGGAGGACTTCCGACGCCCAAGTCAATACGTAGAAGGCGTGAGGGAGAGCTCTCTAGCTAGTAAATGAGAGTATTAATGATAGTGTGTACTGTGTGTAGAATAACGGAATTGTGTATCTTATGTCTTATATACATGCATGTAAAATCTTCTGGAGTCTACTAAAGGGATCATGGTCAGGTCACAGACTGGTTGAACTTGATATGGGATGTGAGCCTTCTTCTTAGGTGGGTATTTATTGGGTTCTAGTCCCCTACACATCTAACTAGCTCGTTAAAAGATAGAGAAGTCTGAATTTGATATGGGGTGTGAGCCTTCTTCTTAGGCTTCATTTACTTCGACGTAAAATAGTTTCCATCGAAAAATATTTTCAAAGAAGTCATTTTCCCTGAAAATATTTTCTGCCGAAAACATTTTACGGTGTTTACTGCGTGTACGGAAAATCACAAAATTTATATATATATATTCATCAAATCATATTAAACTCTAAATTTACGGGTAAGTCTCGGGACTTGCCCGGGACCCGCCAGGACTTGACCAAGACCCCTCGGGACTTGACCAGGACCTATCCAAAACTTTAATGGGACCCGCCCGAGACATGACCGACAGCTACCCAGGACCCGCCCGGGACCTGCTCAGGACTTGACCTGGACCAGCCCGGGACTTTATCGGGACCTGTTCGAGACCTGCCTGGGACTTGACCGGGACTTGTCCGGGAACTGCCCGGGACTTGACCAGGACCCGCCCGGGACTTGTTCGGGACCCGCCTGGGACCTGCCCGGGACCCACTCGGGACCTACCCGGGACTCACTCGGGACTTGACCGAGACCCACCCGAGACCTGACCAGGACCTGCCTAGGACTTGTCTGGGACCCACCCGAGACTTGATCGAGACTCGCCTGGGACTTGTTCGGGACCCGCTCGGGACTTGGCGGGTCAAGTCTCGGACAAGTCCCGGTCAAGTCTCGGGCCAGGTCCCAAGCAGGTCCCGGGAGGGTCTCGGGCAAGTCCCGGTCAAGTCCAGGGTAGGTCTCGAGCGAGTCCGGATAAAGTCCCAGACAGGTCCTGGTCGGGTCCCGGTCAAGTCCCAGGCAGGTCCCTGCCAAGTCCCTAGCAGGTCCCGAGCAAGTCCCAGTCAAGTCCCGGGCGAGTCCCAACCGGGTCCCGGACAAGTCCCAATCAAGTCCCGGGCGGGTCCCGAACAAGTCTCGGGCGGGTCCTGGTCATGTCCCGGGTGGGTCACAGACAAGTCCCTGGCAGGTCCTGGTCAAGTCTCAGGCAGGTCTTGGGCAGGTCCTGGACAAGTCCCGGGCGGGTTCCGAACAAGTCCCGGGCAGGTCCAGGACAAGTCCCGGCGCGGGTCCCGGTCAAGTCCGGGGCAGGTCCTGGACAAGTCTCGGGCGAGTCCTGATCAAGTCCCGGGCGAGTCCCAGGCGGGTCCCGGTCAAGTCCTGGGCGGGTCCCGGACAAGTTCTGGGCGGGTCCCAGTCAAGTCCCAGACAAGTCCCGAGTGGGTCTCGGTAAAGTCTCGGGCAGGTCCCGGGCGAGTCCCGATCAAGTTCAGGGCAGGTGCCAGGTGGGTCTCGGTCAAGTCCTGGGCAGGTCCCGGTTGGGTCCTGGGCGGGTCTCGGGCAAGTCTTCGGAAGGTCCCGGTCAAGTCCCGAGCGGGTCCTAGTCAAGTCTCGGGCGGGTCCCGGCCAAATTTCGACAGGGTACGTCAATTTGAGAATGAGATACTCAAAATCGGAAATTGATTTACGGTTTTCAAAACCGTAAACCATTTTTCAAAAATTAAAGAAGAATTTTTTGTCAAAGGGAAAATGTTTTCCGTTGACTATTATTTTACGTCTCAGTAAACACCGTAAAATACAAAAATCATTTTCCTGAAAACCATTTTACGTCAAAATAAACGGAACTTTAATTGAGTATTAACTGGGTTCTAGTCTCCTACACATCTACCTCGTTAAAAGATAGAGAAGTACTAACTAGGCTAGTGATCAATGGATTGGTAATTCAAGTGCTAATTCATTTATGTAGTTGGTACTAGCTGGCAGATACCCTACCCTCAATTTTATTATACATTCTTTTTTGGACGAATGGTAATGTATTTAAAAAAATTAAAAAAAAAACCATACAAATAAATCGTTGACACCTAGAGTAATAGCGATCGATAGGGCAACGAAACCAAACTGGCAACATAGCAACACCCACAAAGGGCAACATACGTACAGCCCCCAAAGAAGGAACTCCATTGGACAACACCCAAAAAATGGTCGGAAAAACAGCTACCTAGCTAGAAGGCAAAATGTGATTAGACAAGTCCCACATGGTCTAACAAAACATCTATTAAGCGAAGAAGGAAACCCAACAATGATCATCACAAAATCCAGAAGCACATGCATTGCAGATATTTCTGTAATCAATTAAAGTGAGTTAAAAAATTTAGCATAAATTTAAGACAAATTACAGTAGCTAATTAATGAATCATAATTTCTTTTATTAAAAGAGTTTTGGCATGTCGAAGTGTGTTCTCCTTGATCCATTTGCATTATTTTTTCAAGACAAGTTATCAGAAGTTCCAGAACGTATAGTACTACCCTTTAATCTGTGCATTTCACTCAAAGAAATAATCATAACCGATCACATCACAATTAAAACACACATCAATCATTACATGAAAAAGGAGGGGTAAATCTGATAGTCAAATTCTCTTAAGCCTTTCTACCCAAACGAGGAGCATATCCCTATATTTACCACTTGGTATATATATATATATATATATATGCTTGATAGAGGCATGGATTAATGTGGAAGTGGAATTGGGAAGAACATATCTAATTAATGCTTAATTTCCTCAACCAGTGAATTTAAATAAGTTTCTAATGTTAGAACGGAAGAATTTAAAAGAAATATATAAATAAAATAAGATTATTTCTAACTCTCTACTAAGATAATGGTTGAATCTAAGGGCTTTCTGATTATTACAGAAGGTCTCTTAAAGATACTAGATAGATAATCTTGAATGAAGCAACATTCTAGGGTTTTTTCTTGTTTGTTGACAATAAGCACCTTAATTACCCATATCTTTATTGCAAAAGTTGCCTTTTCAAGACTGACAAGAAAAGAGCTTAATTAGAGTGACATTGACTGGTTTGCCAAAATTAGGTTAAAATGTGACTTATTTGATCAAAGATGATGATGTGTACTCCACGACAAAGGCGTGGCAAGATTGAATTTCGTGAGCATCAACATCGATATGAAAGGAAACGATAACACGTTTCTGGATTTCTCTTGGGTGATGTTTGCTGGTGCCCCCACCATCGAAACTTATTAAATTTCTCCACCTCTAATATAAACGGCTCAAATGGGTGGCCTACATTTCATTAATGTAGGTTTAGTGGATTCCCCATAATTAAACAAATGAAGTTCAACGAATTCTCACCATCTCGAAGATAGATGTTCTTTCACTTGGAAAGGCAAATGGAACAAAGAGGCCAGAATATATTTGTTTTTTTTATTGGTGTTAGATGATGATCATGATTATTATATTAATGCAAAGAGGTAGTTAATTATTGAACGCAAAGAGGGTCCATAGATATTGCGACTTTAGCGTTGGAATTTTGTATCAAGTTGCTAAATATATATTATAATTAATTAGCTAGGTTTAATTTATTAGCTACGACACGTGAATCCATGTGAAGAGGGTCCTCCGTGTTGCTATATATATATATCCTATATATATATGCTCTCTAGGATCCTCTCGGCAGAATATATATCTTTTGAGAGAAGTTGATTAAATTACTATTAGGAAATCAAAGTTTTGCTTAGCTTTATCAACTTTCGAAATCTTTGCTGCCTCTTATTAATTAAACAATTTGACTGACAAAGCATTCGATGGGAGTTTGTGCAGTTTTTGCTTGAATCTATGGAGCTTTGTTAATTTGCGAGTTTAATCGTCACGATATCCATGAGTAAAAATGTTTCTTCTCTCAGATATAATTAATCATAATCATAAGCTTCTCTTCTTTCCTGAAATTAATTTAAAAAACATGCATATATACTATTAAAATTGAAAAACTTACAACAGCAATCTACGTCAACCGTCATCTAATTAGAGTCTGTCTGTAAATTTTAAACATTTATAAATAATGTAGACCACATTTGGATATTACTGATTCAAGTTTACAATTAATTAACTTTTTTCTACTAATTTCTTGTGTGACTAACACTAGGTTTTGAAGGATAATGATTCTACCACCGGGCCATTAATCCCTTCTAATAATGTGCAAAACTGTTTACCATATACGCTGATATATGAGTTTGTTTAAATTAATGAAACAAATAACATAGAGGTGGGTAAAATGCACCTAACACAGTATGAAAGAAGAAAAATGAGAAAACAGGTAAAATATGTCTATGACCCCCTGGGCACTTTTACTTCCAAAATTTAAAAAGTAACACTAAGAGCCCACAAAATATAACACCCACTATCCACTATTATTTTTTTGGTCTTTTTGGACAGAACTTACGTCACTTGACGTAACATTTTTGCCCTAATGACCTCAAAATGGCCGGACACTGCAAGGGGAGGTCAACTGTATTTTCCTACAAACTTTGAATGTACAAATGAAAATAACAAAAAAAAAAATAAAGAGAAAACCAAAAAAAAAAAAAAAGAGATTAAAAAAATAAACATGATGGAGAGCTTCCCATCATCTGGGATGGTTAGACTGAACAAACAAATAAATCAATCTAATAAAGTAATATGTGTCCCTTAATATGCATAGCATGTGCTTTTCTCATGTTGAGATGAGGGTCTGACCACACTTGATGATGTTTTTGGGCCTTTGGGAGTTTTCGGGATGTGGCTCAAGCAACCCACTAACCTTTTGGGGGTTGCTCGAGCCACCCCTATAAACGTCTTCAGGAATTGCCGAATCCCCCACCCTAGGTGAGGGAGTGGTCTAGCAACTCCTAGGTTGCGTAGAGGTGAGGTTCTTTGCAACCTTCAATTTTTTTAAGTTGAGTTGGCATTTGTACCTCGAAAGTTTAGGAAAAAATAACTCTACTCCTAGAATATTTTGGGAGCGATTATGGACAAAAATCTCATGTGTGGCGCATGTGACATAAGTTCCATCCAAAAAGATTAAAAAAAAAAAAAGAAAAAAAGAAAAACTAATGGTGAGTAATCAATGTCATAATTAGGTAATTTGTGAATTGTGAGTGCCACTTTTTAAACTTTGAATGCACATGCGCTAAAGTGGTGACACTTAAAGAGATAAAGTTAAAAAAATTTAACAGGCATGTGAGATTTCGGTGTAGCACATAAAATTAGATATTAATTTATATATAGCAATTAAAATTGTCCACCACTTTCTTTATTTTTATTTTTCATTTTTTTTTAGAGAGAGAGAGCACCACTTTCTTTACTAACAGCATGCTTGGGCATTGTTTTATAAATTAAGCAAGTTCTATTGGGACTTCTGGTGGTATTTTAAAAAATGTGATTAAACCCAATGATCAGTCATCACACATATATATAACACAACCAAAGTTTAAAAGTATTAGAAAGGGATTAGTCCTTTGAGTGTGTCTATATCCATTGTTTTTTTTTTTTTTTTTTTTTTTTTTTTTTTTTTTTTTTTTTTTTTTTTTTTTTTTTGTGAAAAAAGGTGGTATCAAGTTGAGCTGGAAATCATTTCATAGTAGCAAGTAGCAACAAATGATTGACAATTCTTAATTTTTTTTTTCCTGCTCTCTAGCATTTTAATTACTAGGAAAAAGTAGTGGGTAAAAGAAAGCAAAATGATCTTGTATACTTTGTACGTTTCGTCGACATATTGTGTCAAAGTTTTCACTTTTTGTTTCTTCAAATAAATCAGCTCAACCATGTTTCTGCTTGCCAGCAATTCATCTTCCATTTTCAGCTTCAAGTTCAGTTGTTTCCAATCCTTTAGATTTAATTTTTTCAGATGTATGATGTGCATCCACAGTTGTTTCTTTTTACGGGAATAAATATTATGTTTCGTTTATTGATTTAGTCGTTATACATAGTTGTTTCCAATTAAATGCAAATTTAATGTCTATTGATCTATTTTCTTGCATTTCAATAAATGGTTGAAGGTGGGTTACTTGCAATATTTGTCTCTCACTCATTTGGATTTGGCATTTGCCGTAAATCAAGTTTGTCAGTTTATGCACTGGCCAACCAAGTTACATTGGTAGGCTACCAAACTCATCTCAAGGTATCGCAAGCATACTTTATAGCCTGCTTTGTACTCGCTCAACAAGATCTTATTGTGTCTTTTTTAGCTCAAATTTAATTTCATAGAGCTCTCAAAACCAATCAACGATCCCTATATCGAGTACTGAGGCATATATAGTATAAATCAATTGCAAATACTACTGCAAAATTACTGTAGATTCAGTCATTGCTTCATGATCTCGGTGTCGTTCTTCCTTCTCCACCAAAATTATGGTGTGATAATATCGGTTTAGTCTATCTTTTAGCCAATCTTGTTTTTTCTTGCAAAGATGAATAGCACGTGGAAATTGATTTTCATTTTGTTCTAACTTGAATTTTTTTTTTTTATTTTAAACCTCCAATAAGGATCAACTTGGTGAAGCTCAAAATCATTTTTCTCCAAATTCAAATATCAAGTTCATTTTGTTCTTGTTGATTTTCTTTTATAAATTCTTACTTTTAAAAAAAACAATTAGGGATAGTTTGAGCGGTAATTAAAGTGTAATTACCTATATTTAAACAAAACATTTATCATTGTCTAGACCAATATACTGTCAACATCATAAAATTTACTCCCAGCAATATTAGAAAAACATGGATCTCATACCAAGAGTCACCTCTAGAGAAAGTTCTTAGCTTGGCTATTGACAATGAATTCCCCGTTCTACTAAAGGATTTGTTATAAGAGAAAAACTTTTTCAAACTTTGTATGAATAAATTGTTATACTTAAGGGAATTTTTCTAATAAAGAAAAAAATTATAGATATTATTGTATCATTGAAGTTATCTAATATCAAGTGCTTATATTCAAAGGAAAAATCAAAAGGTCTAATTACATGATTTACTTCCATTATGACTTTGGCTTCTAGCTATTCTCAATGCCGAGCATCTCCAACGATGATGGCTATTTTGGACACTTAAAATACATATATATATATATTTTATTTTAGCTACTAGTTTTTCAATACAAACTCCAACAAATTATCTATTAAACTCTCAACTTTATTTAAATATTTTTATTTTTATTGTTTGTTAAAGGAGAAAGAGAAGTAAAGGGAGAGGGAGAGAGAGAAATGGGAGAGAAAAATTATTAAAATAATTGTAGAATGTGCTACAGCAAACTTTCATATTTGAAAGTTCATTGTAGTAAAATTTTAAAATAACAACTATGTTGGAGAAAGAAAAAAATTGATAACAGTTAATAGCTATTATGAGCCTTTTAGAGCATCTGCCGGAGATGCTCTGCTGTTCCTAGAATCCCTAAATCTGACACAGAGAGCCAACCATGGAGTAAAAGGAGGAGATTGCTTTTTTGGCTAGAAGAAACAAGTGGCAGCTGTAGAGTGCCTTGGCAGAATTAAATACATTATGGGCTATTGAATATCATATCAAAAGATCAAGTTTCTTTTTTAAAAAAAAGAAAAAAGAAAAGAAAAGATCAAGTTTCAGAGAAGTTCTATTTTAGTTGTAACTCTTGTCCTGAATACCATTCAATTTGCATTAATTGAGCTCCTCTATGCCATGCCTACCTTAGATCTGCTACCCCAGCAATATATATATATATATATATCTTTTGGACACAAATGAAAAATATAAATCACATTTCATTACTAAGTAATTAAAAAAAAATGTAATAATATAAAAATGACCTACTTGTTCTTATTAAAATAATAAATAGAGCGCATATCTCCTCATGGGAGTCCATTTTCACAAAAGATTAACAAAATATTGAGTTACATATACATACATACATACATACATATATATATATACACTCACAGATCACAGATGGAGAAAGAGAAACCCTTCATGCATTTTCACACCCATATAAGTTGTCAGTAGAACCCAATACAATTTCATGAACATATATATGTCATTTACTTGCTAAAACTAGACAGGCACTTCAAGGGAAGGCTTCCCAAGTGGAAATCTTTCTTCTATTCATCCTACTTATACTCTCTTTTGTCTGTGCAACTATAGACCACTGCAAATATAGAGCAATCATTCGCAAACCCTAGTTGTCATATGCATTTATCTCATAACAACGAAGCTAAATCTAAGGCACCTATATATGATCAGTTCCTTTTATGAGTAAAGTGTGATACAAGCTTGAAACTTCAGGCATAAAAGTTACTGATTAGCACAAACAGAAACATTTCTAAGATAATGCCCTCTCCAACTAGCTTTGTCTCCCAAGTCTAATCCATCATATAAGATTAACCTTTAATTCAGTAATTAGATTCAACGTAATTAAACACTAGAGAAATATAAAATAACAAAATCCAACAGAAATAACTGTAAAACAAATAAATAAAACTAGACAAAGATTTAATAATTCAATTAGTGGTTAAAAAACTAAAGAGCCCATTCATGTTTTTTTATTATTATTGCAAACAGAGAGGATATCCAAGCTAGACAAATCAAAAAGCCTAATATACATTGAGAACACCATGCGGTTTTCTCTTCTTCCCATCTTCCTATCTATCTCCAAATACAACAGAATATATAGAAGATTCGTAAAATCTCCTAATTAAGATGGGTATATTAACTGTCTAGTAAGGAGGTCGCGCATGAGCCCAAGCATAAGCATCATGCCCCAACTGCCCCCCGTTGGGGAGTAGATTTGGTGTCATATTATAAACAGGAAGCGATGAGGGATCCGGCAGCCCAGCAGGTGGCAGGTGTCCCCCGCCACCGCTACTTCCAATTGCGGGTGGGGAACTTCCGGCAGCGGTGCCCTGACGCCCTGCGCTGCCCGCCTCGTCGTCATCTTCAAGAGGCAATCTCTCATATGTTGCATTAGCAAAAGTTGCGGCAATGACCATGACGGGTCCCGCCGCAACAAGTGACCCTACAACGGTTCCTCCCACGACCTGACCCTGCCCGCCTGCTAGATACACAGTGAGCCCGGTCGAGCCAGGAGGGGCAGGCCCAGGAAGGAAGGCACCGGTCAGAGACAGAATCTCAAACCTGCCGTGAAGTGCTACGACAGCTCCAGGCGCCGCAGGTTGTCTGAGGGTCACATTGGCCACAGAGCCGCTCCCGCTAAGCACGCAAACCCCTCGCTGACGCCTCCTGGCGAATTGGGCGATGCTTTCTGCTATATCAGCATTACCAGCCACCTCCATGACGTGGCTCTTGAGCACGTTCGGGCTGTCACGGGTCACAAAGATGGGTGGTTTTTGTTTGTTCTTAGATCCGGGAGGCCGGCCACGTGGTCTGCGAGTGCCGACCTCGACCGCGCCCTCTTTAGGCTCGTCTCCGTTGTCTCTATCTTCGTCGCCGCTGCTTTCGTTCATGGAAATCTCGCTGTGGCGTTTGCTTAGCACAGAAGAATTCGCCGCCGGGTCCATGCCCGGCAGCCCCACCTGCCCGGTCCACCACGGATTCGCCAGACTTGCTAATTCAGGCAACAAAAAGTGGAACAAGAAGAGGACCCAAATGATCAAATCGGTCGTCTTGCAAGAGGTGAAGATTGATTGCTTCTTAATTTGTCCTTCTCGCTTGTTTGTGAATTTTCAGATCAAAAAGTCAAACTGAGGGCTCCTGGCCTGTATAACCTAATATCCTCACTGTGAGAGAGAAAGGAAGGAGGCCAGAAGCAAGAAAGGAGAATTAGATTCAAGTTAATTAGCACAAGGAATCAGGTAAAGAGAAGGAAAAAGAAAGACGCCCTTTAACAAGTGAAGCTGAAATTAACAAGAAGTGATCTCAGCTGAGAGAACATGGAACTGATGCAAAACCCTTGGTAGAATCAATTAAGCAAATGGAGAATAAACTAAAGCACTCAGAGATTGTACTAATATATAATATATAATATTAAAAATAAAATTAAAAGTAGTAACTACAAACAAAGCTATTTATTTATTTATTTATTTTTCATCCCTTTGTTGTCAGCTCTGTTGTGATTTGGGGAGCTAAGTTTTTTTTTTCTTTTTTTTTTGTCCCCCTTTTATTTTATTTTCTTCTTTTTCCTAGTAAGCTCTGCTTTTAAGTTTTAGGGCTCTTGGAAATTAGGGTTTCGTGGGGTCGCGTGCGCGTGGGCAGGTGGGGAGCACGTCGTTTTCTCGGGCCCTGACATATGAAACGTAATATGAGAGAGAGAGATGGTTGGACCTAGTATTACTGCTACTGTTTGCTCACAACCTTTTCCATGCCTTTCTTTCAACATGATCTTTGAATCCATGCGCTACATTTTTGGTTTGGGCTCAAGTTCATCCCCCTCCACCCATATAATAATAAATTATTATTTGTGCAAGTTGCTAGATATCGATTGACGTTTATGTCATATATGGATATTGGATTCTGCAAGTTGCTAAATAAAGACTAACGTTTATGTCACATGTGTATTGGTTGATGGTTATTGCCTATGTTTTCTTCTTGTGCTAGTCATAGGATGCCGGCCTGCACGTGAGGTGCTATTCTGAGAGGGAAATAATTGTGATGTAATTCGTAGACAAACTACCCGTGCAATGTTCGGGCCAATTAAGAAAAGAAAAAACACTAATTTAATATCATAAAACTATTTTCAAAAGAAATCTAAGCAATATATTTTGCCTTAATCATTCTTTTATCTCGTTCAGATTGTTTGGAAAATAAAAAGAAGAGACTAGCTAGAAGTCATTGATTTTTATATATGCTTATGAAACATCATGAAAAAAATTGAAAAATTTGAGACATATGTCATATGTACGTATTCATGATATTGCCTTTGATGTACCTTTGTTGATTCCAACATGTTCTTGAATTGTAAACATATCTTTGATGTTTGAGCTTGATTGTTGCTTGAAAGCACTCCCTTGATGTTGTCTTGTTCTAAAATGCCCAAACTCACTATTTTTTCTTCCCTTTTTCTAGATCAGGACGAGCACATATATAGTAGCTAGATGGCCAAAATAATCAATGAGACAAAGACTTAGTTGGCAGAAGCTAGTTTAGATCATATTAGATATCATTTTCGCACATTAATGTATTTTAAAAACATAGTTTATCATTTTGGCACATTAATGTCTTTTCAGTACTTTTTGGAAACACAGTTTATTTATTTTGAAAATTGAAAATTTTTATCAGACATTCATTTGTTTAAGGTTTTTTTTTCTAGTTTTTTTTCTAGTTTTTTTTCTTTTTTTTTATCCCGTGCTTCTAAGAGCATTTGCAATGGAGGAGTTAAATGTCACTTTTATCTAAAATATCTCTTTAAATTGACAAAATACACTCTACATTGGAGAAACTAAAAAAAATGTAGAATAGATATTTTATTAAATGAGCTTAAAAAAAAAAAACATGTAGCGGCACTATTCAAAGAGCTATTTTCCTAAATTTTCTTCCTACGTCTTTTTTTTCTCCCACTATCTCTCCCAAAATTTTCTTCCCATGTTTTTTTTATTGTTTCTCTCACCTATTTTCTTTTTTTCAAAATTGTCTCCTACTATTTCTCTTTCACATCTCATTTTTTTCAAAATTTTCTCCTATTATTTCTCTCTCCACATCATTTTTTTCTCAAAAGTTGAAAAATAAGATATTTAAGAAAAATACAATTATTATAAAAAAAAAAAAAATGATATAGATAAAAACATAACTAATCGGATGTCGGAGGTCCTTAAAAAGTTATTAGCTAAACTAGATAAATTGAGTTTTGATGAGCTATTTTACATAAAAAAAAATTAGCTCTTCCATTGCAAATGCTCTAAGAACCTAAAAATAAATTCACTACTTTATCTCCTTTTTAAAATTGGGGTGTGAGATTAATGACACAAACCATTCCATTTAGTCTCTTTTTTTTTCTTTTTTTCTTTTTTAAAGTTTGAAAGAAAATTAAAAGTCATGGTTTTTTTTTGGGAAAAATGTTGTCTATTTCCTCAGGAATAGCTAAAAAAAGATAAATAGGTATTTCTCTTCGTAAGGGAATAGTTATTCCCATAGTTATTCTTAAGAATAGGTCCTTGCTATCAAATAAAAAAATGGATATATCAAGTAATAATCATTCCATTCGAGAGACATATTCTGCAAACCAAACAAGCCCTTACTCTTACATCGTAATAGGATTTTTTAGAAAGGGAATCCAAACAACCTTTTCTTTACTAGACTATTTAGGATTATTTCAAGCCTTAAGGGCTCCCCCATCTTTAAGCATAAGGAAATTTGGTTCTCTGGAATGATATCTTGCCATGCCATGATTGTTTGGGTTCTAACATACATAAAAAATGTATCTAAACATCAATATAAGTCTAGAAACGATGTATCTTTTTATTAATAATTACTTGAATAAAGGAGTCAACCCTAGATTTTCTCATAGAGACAAAAAACTAGACCTATGGGGAGGAGGGATACTCCACTCTTCTTTCCTCCCCTCCCCTTCTTTTTTCCTTTCCTTTTTCAATTTATTTTTGGCTTTTCTTATCAGTCCAATTGCTCTGCCCAACCCTTTGCTTATGTTGTGCTGCCTTTGTCCGCCCTCCACCATGTTGTACCACTTTTTGCCTCCTTGGAATCGGTTGGGATTTAAATTTTTGTTTTTCAAATCTAGATCTAATTTCCTCAACTAGTTTCACTTAACCACGAGCCGGCCCACCGTGCTCCCTGGCTCCTCAGATGCCGGCCAATGCGCTTCGCCTCCTTTACCCCAGTTGTTATAGCTGTTTGCTGGTTTTTTATTGTGTTTTTGTTGTTTTCTTTAATAAGGGTTGACTTCCCCTTAGATTTGCTTTCATAAGCGATCTTTGGGATGAAGCTTTTTGTCCTGACCTTTGGGTCAAGGAGGATTAGTTTCGATTTGAGGGTTTTGCTCCCATGGACGGAAAAATAAAAGTTGAGAATATGGGTTACCTATATATTAGATTGACTTTGCCTAGAACATATTTGTTCTACAACTAAAGTTTGGACATGGGTTAGCGGATGTTGAAGTCATAGATAGGACTTGATTGTAAGATTTTTATGCTTGGCCACTATGACGTTGTAACCGCATAGCTTTGACTATGATTTATCAAAGCTTTATGCTCTTTGATGTAAGAGTTTTATGTTCTTTATCTTTTTTCAAAGAATGAATATAAAATATTCTCCTAAAACAATGAGTCTAGAAATGAAGTCGTTTTGATTTTTTTTTTTTTTTGAGGTCCCAATAAAAGTTATTCTTACAAATTAAAATTAATATCCTCGATTGAGTACTTGCGTCTCATAGTCTCTCTCAAGATCTTGTATGTGTCCTCCGTAAAAGGTAAAATGAAAGCTTGGTCCACTTGTTCTTCTCCTACTCCTTTACTGATCGTGATGGTGATGAGAATCAATTAGTTAAAGGAAAACCCTCATATGCGGTCATGCTGCAAAAGAAGTGTTTTGTAGCACCCAATAGCTATAAAGACACATCACATAAAGCAAAAAAAAAAAAAAATTAAAAAAAAACTCTACAACCTAATACACTTGATTTTATCTTCTTTTCCAACTTCTCTTCTTCTCTCTTCTTATCTGGCTCTTCACCAAAAATTTGCAGCACTTCTTCTCTTTCTCTCCCACTTTCTCTTCTTCTTTCTTTTTTGGGTCATGCCGGCCGTGGGTTTGCAGACCCACGTGTCTACTTTCTCTAGCCGGCAGCCCTTTTTGGTGGATCCCTTTAGGGTGATAAAATTTCCTAAGGGTTAATCTTCCTCTTTAGGTTTTAGTTTTGAATCCAAAAATGATTTTGATGCATTATAAATGAGTTTTGAGACATTAAAATCTGATTTTGAGGTTTGGTTTTGCAGAAAAATGTGTCAGAGATGGGCATGACCCAGCGTGGGTCTGGCCACAACCTGGCCGACGGGTCTCTCTTCAGCGCAAGTGATGTGGTTGTGGGTTTGTTGGGGCCAGTTTTTTTTTTGTTTTGCTATTTTCATTTAATTTTGTCAAAATGAGCTTGGTGATGTGTCACCACAAAAGTGGATGCTGCAAAACACCCATTTTGTAGCATGACCATATAGTAGGGGCTCCCATAGTTAAAAGCGTAAGAAAAATGATAAATGACTACTTCAAGGCTGTCGAGACCACCAAATAGAGTAAATTGTATGTTAGAAAATAACATCAACCATACTTTATTACATAAGCAATTATCATTTAAATACAATGATCCTTACTAATATAGATAAGAAACATAGATAGATAAGAGCATTCACAACAGCCTCTTCAAATTTTACTCTTCAAAATAACCAAAAATACACTTTTGATTATTTTAACAGCCCACATTTTTAAAGCACACTTTTCAACATCTCTACTTTAACAATTTACTTTCACTATTTCATTAAAATATTATTTTTCTAAGATTTGTTTATTATTTCTCTAACTTTTGAGTGTTAAAGTTACTAAAATGCCCATATTATAATAAAATATAAAAAACCTAAACAAAACGTCGTCATTTTGCTGCACCCTAAAAAAAACACCCTTCTTCCCCCTACTTTCCCCATGTTCTCCGACAAGTTCCGGCGATTTAACCAGTCGCTCTCCAAGTCCAAAAAGAAAGCTAGAGTGCAGGCTCTCATCGATCAACCTGGTAGACCCAAGCACTGTCGCAGGAATCATCATCGGCAGCCCCCATCGGAAAAGGCACATGATCAAAAACAAAAAAAAGACCCGGAATCAGGAACGACACCGAGTTCAGAAGCCGCTAAATCTAAAACATCAGAAACCCACGACGACCCCAAGCTCTCGTCAGTACAGCCAGATCCCGTCGAAGAACCAGACGCTGTTGACGACACCCCCTCCGGCCGATTGTGCTCGTCGAGCATCGTCGATGAACCAGATGACGTCGACGACACCTCCTCTGGCCAAAACTGAACGTCGACCACCGTCGATGAACTAGACGCCGTCGACAACACCCCCTTCTGCCGATTCTGCATGTCAGGCATCATCGATGAACCAGACGACGTCGACGGCACCTCCTGAGAGAGGAATGGCTCAGAGAGAGGAAGCATGCCCTTACTGAGAGAGGAATGGCTCAAAGAAAAAATGGCACCATCAGCCATGAGAAACAGAGGACTACGGAAAGAGAAAGGAAAAGGAAAAAAGAAAGAGAGAGAAAATACAGTTGTTTAATGAATAGTAATTTTTAAGTTTGAATGTTTACTGTTCATAGTGTTAGTTTTTTTGTTAAAATGAAGAGGCTGAAAAGTGGCATTTTAAGCCCCTATTGTTAAATTGGCTCTTCAAACTAATAAAAAAATGAGTTTGAAGAGCCTGCAGTGAGTGCTCTAACAATTTCTAACAATACTAGACTCCTATTGACTCTTCGTGTAAAAGTACTATATTCTCCTGATAAAGTTTAATAACCTTAGAATTTACAATTACACCAATCTTCCCACATCACCACAATTCCCTTTAACCCCAAGAGAAAATTCCATAAACTAAGCTTTGGATGGACTCCCAATCTTCCCACATCACCACAGCATCATCACCATCTTCATCTTCTCTCAAATAGCTAGGCTTCAATCATGAACAACCTTCTGTAGTAATGTCCCCATCAGTCCATGCTTATGGTTACATTTGAAGCACAACCCTTTCTCTTTCATTTCCTTTAATTTTGCGGGTGTTAACTTATTATTTTTTTTAAGGAAGTGGTGGTCGTGTGACGGGGTCCCAATTGTTGAAAGGTGGCTTCCTTTACACTTTTCTCCTATTGTAACTTTGTCACTTCTCCAAAGAGGTCATTGAAAACTGATTGAGTCCAAAACGAGTAAAATCACCCCATAGTAAATTATGCTCAAGCTATCTCACCCCCTTCCTATAGTAGAATTTGGTACAATAATTGGGCTTCTCCGTTTAGGTAAAAAGAAGCCAGTGGCACCTTCTCTTGCTGAATTCTATGGAATCTGAAAAATTGCTTCACTCTTAAAAGTTAGCCGGCCACTTGGGTCTTCCTCCCAGTTGAACCTAGGAAACTCGAGTCTCACTGGCTTGTGATGGAATTCTTGTAGTCTTTCTCCAGATAAAGTAACATTAACGAGTCTTCCCCCTACCCTAGTTTCCCTTGTTTGATTAAAAATAATAATAATAATAAATTAACGAGTCATAAAATGGTTTATTATTTTCATCCGAGTAAATCATTTTTGCTGCTCTCAAACTCATTTGAACACATAATTGTGAGAATGACAGAGTTTTCCTCCAAACTAGGTTGGAGAAATTTCCTTCAACATAGTCTATAAAAGTGACATATATCCATTTTTTTAATAACATGTGAGGTACACGTAAGTTTTTAATAAAATTTATTTCAATTTTGTTCTTACTATTAAAAAAGCATGTAATTTTCACATATTCAATGGACACATGTCACTTTTATAGACTATATTAAAGGAAATTTACTCAAACCAGCTTAGAAGAAAACTTTGTTCGAGTGAGAAGGCTCTTTAAGAAATCTATTTGCCCAAGTAGGTCTCAAGTTGCCCAAATACCAACATATAACTATGTGAGCCCCACAATGACCATCTCACAATTGTTTACCCAAATTACAAAAAATATGAGCAAGCAATTGTTAGATCTTAAGCCCACCTTCAAATCCCTTCAATTCTCACTCTCTCTTCCCCTGCAACTCCTCCTCCCCATCTCTATCTCTTACTTACACCTTCTCATATTATATGAAAATATAAGAAATATTTGGCAATTTTTCATAAGATCTAGACACCAGAAAATGTTTTTCAAACTATTTTCAGGATTGCAAACGAACATATTAACAAACAAACAAAAAAGCAACTTTAGCAAAATAACATTTTCCGACAAAAAAATATTTTATGTCAAAACAAAAAGGGCCTAATCTGAATTGAAATTATATATATATATAAGAAAGATAGATAATGTAAAAACAAGAACAAATGTTTGAAACAAATTCTGAAAAAATATGTTTGATGACACATCTTTGCAATGTTTTCTATTTTGTTTTTTGCAAAACCTATTGTTGTGCAAATTTTAATATCGCAAGTGCACGAATCATTTGTAATATAATATTTTGCAAGTGCGAGGTCGAACCCATAGGAAATTGTGTTTTTGAACAAATTTATATCTAAACTAATTAAATCATATCCTAGTTCCAAAAGATTTTTTATTTTGAAAATAAAAGAAAACAAAATAAACAATAAAGGTACTAAGGTTTGGGAATCCACATTCACCGAATCATAACAACATACGCCAATATTCATCAATATTAATCCGAAGTTCTCACAAATAAAATATTAGATATATTTTACTATGCTTCAACAGTTAATCAAAATCATCTCATGTATCCATTCATTGCACAAATCACAAAATGAATCCAAATTTAATTGAAACACCAAATGTATTTGAAGAACAAATCACAAGGAATATCCAATTTTTAGGCATATAAAACCAAGTAATCAATTATGTGAAATTATCCTAAATCATCAAGTGTATCATTGAATCACAACAAGATATCCAGGAATCATGCCACATATTGAAAAAAAATAAAAATAAAACAATTAAAATAATAAACCCAATAAAATCGGAATAATAAAGACTTGCATAAAAGTATTGTTATTCCTCTAAAAAAAAAAAAAAAAAAAGTATTGTTGTTCTTCATCGGCGAGGCTTCATCCCCAACCTTAGTTGTAAATTCAGCTCCACATGATTATTGAAATTAAAACCTAAACTAAAACTAAACTACGAAGGGAGAAAAACTATTGAAATTCGAACTTTGTCTTCTGGCCTCATTATCTTGAGGCTTTGCCATCATTTTATAGGGGTCTCTAGGGTTAAAAACCCTAAAAATGGCGCTAGGGCATATGTGTCAAACTAGTGCGCTCAAGCGCATGGCCAGTGTGCTCGATCGCACTCGGACTTGTAGCTCTTCCCTTGCGGTACAGTACTAAGGCTCTTGTGGCTTGCTGGTGGACGTGGGTGCACTCGAGTGTTAAACAAATATCCACCTAAATTAATACACAAATAATTGTAGTTTTACTTGCAAGTGCACAAGGTCAAAAGAGTAGCATAATGTGCAAGTGCTAGATTATTCCCACAGGGATTGGTAAATTTTGATTGAAATTAAATTTGCAATGTAAAACAAGAGAAAGAAAAATTGATTTTGATTCGATAATGATAAAGTGCAGGGCTTTGATATCCACCACTAATCATGTTTACATAATAAAACAATATGCTAATGCGTTAATCACATTATGAATACCTAATATTTTCCAACCTAAGGGCATGGTATATACTCCTTAAGCTATTGATTTCTCTAAGCAACAAGTTAGGTATGGGTGTATACTCTTAACTATTTTCTTTCTTAAAAGATTTAGCATGGGTCTATACTAAGTTGTTCTTTAAGAAAGCATAAATTTGTGGAAATCGACAAACACACGAGGCTTAAGGCATGGGTGTATACTCCTAGTTCCCTATGTTGATTAACCCAAGAACTCGGCATGGATTTCTTTTGTTACTTTTATTAAACCCAGGACTCGGTCATCCAAATTGATTTAACTAACTAGTCCATACCATATACATATGTTGATCAGGCAAACACATATGAGGAATTAATCGCAAAGGTGCCAATACTGAATTATTAAGTAAACATGATTAGGGCTTCAATCTAGCCCCTACTAAGAGGTTTAGTTACACATGAGTTTGATGTTAAACATCTTCATAAAATAAAATAGAAAGGAAAAGAATAAACCCGAAAAACGCTTCCTTGAAGAGCCGTCAATTCTTCTCCAAAATCACTTGTGTTTTTCTGTGTTTATAAACCTATTTATAGAGTCTAAGGAAATCCTAAAAACCCTAAAAATCGCAGGTTTTAGTCCTTGTGCAACTAGGACTAACAAAAACCTTAATAAAATAAAACTTTTCAAAATATGGTTGTGGCTGACTTGCTCTTCACGCATAGGTGCGCTTGATCGCAAGTGCAGTGCGCTCGATCGCACTACGCTTGATCCTCTTCTTGAGCGCGCGAGTGTAGGTGCGCTCGCTCCTTAGCTTGGGCGCTCGAGCACTAGTGCGCTCGATCGCAGATTCCCTACACTCAATCGCTCTAACATACTTCAGCTTTTTCTCAATTTTTGTCCTTTAAGCCCTAGATTTCCAGAAATGCTTCATTTTCTTCCAAAGACCTATAAAACAAGGAAAACACAAAAAGAAAATAAAATAGAATGAAATAACACAAACTAAGAGCTTAACAAATATAAATTAAGTATAAATTAATGGGCTTAAATATGAATATTTAAGCACTTATCATCGAGCGCAACCCATCTACGATCAAGCGCACTTGCGCTCGAGCTCGAGATGATGTGCTTGATCATACTTTGATAACACTTTTTCAGCTTTCTTCCAAACTCCGCATTTTTCACTTTAAATGTGCAGTTTTCCTTCAACAACCTAAAAAACACTAAAAACATAAAATTAACACAAAGCATTAGATTACAACAAAGATAAATGATTAACTAATGTAAATTAAGGGGTTTTTTTTTTTTTTTTTTTAACAAACATCACATAAAACACAAGAGAATAATACAACCCTTCAAGGGGAAAGAAAACAGAAGGTGGTTCTAAACCACTACAAGTTGCCGAATGGGGAGAAAAATGGGAAAAGATGGGAATACAGCCCAAGTAAACTCTTACCACAGCCTAATATGCCACATGATGGGCGCAGAAGTTCGTACTTCTATTAATCTTCTTTGCCTCCCACATAGAAGAGGGAGGGAGAAGAGCTAAAGTATCTAATATAACCTTTTCAATATGCCAGTCTTGAATGATTGCTGAAAATTGAAGAGCAAAAATTACAATAAAAGAGTCCCCTTCAATGGTGAAATTCTTCATATTCAATGACAAAGCTAAAGAGGCTGCTAGGAGAGCTCCTTGGGCTTCACCATAGTTTGGGGAGCAGGGTGGAAATCCGAGAAATGGCTTTGATGATGGTTCCTTTATGATCTCTACAGACTGCTGCTTGGGCTGAAAATTGATCTTTGATTGCAGTATCAAAGTTGATCTTAAGATGACCTTCCTGAGAAGGAGACCAAGCTTTAACCTATATTACAGAAGAGGAGCTCCAGGCTGTTGCATGAGCCAGTGTGGACTTTTTGATAGATGAAACTAGCTTGGAGAAATCTAGAAGTATGCTTTCATGAATAGCTTTGTTTCTAGTACTAAATCATAACATATCACAAAGAGCAACATCATAAATTTGAAAAAGATGAGAATCAGATTGAGGGATGCCAAAAGTAATATGAGGAAGGATGATACCTTTGACCCAACTAGCAAGAGAAAGAGAAGACCAGGCTAGGGAATCAAGAGTCCAAAAGGAAGATCTCCATGCTATTCTAGCAAAACTACATCTGAAAAATAAATGAAGAAGAGAATCTTCTTCCAATTTGCATAGAGGGTAGAGGGAATCTGCAGAGGAGATAGGAAAAATGGAATTGAGTCTAGCCTTTGAGGGGAGGATATCCCAAGCTATTTTCCAAAGGAAAAGCTTGAGTCTGGCATTTAGTTTAAGATTCCACAGAAGCTTCCAACATTTAGGATCAAAGGGGGAGGAATAAGAGGAGACTCTTTGAGTGCTAATCAATCTATAGGCAGAACTGGAGGAGAAAAGGTCTGAGGGAGAAAGGGTCCATAGGAAGTCAGAGTTAGGAGAAGAATTGATGACGATTTTCTGGATTTCCCTTACACTATGGATGTCAAAAACGGCAAAAAGGAGAGGAGTATTCCAAGTAGCATTCAGATTGATGAGGTCTGAAACTACAAGGTTAGAAGAGTTGGGGAGACTAAGGGAATTAGGAGATGTAGAGAAAGAAGGGATTAAGGGTGGGTATCGGTCATATCGGTCCAATTAATAGGGTTACTGATTAACCGACCGATAACCTATCGGTTAACCGATTTTTAACCGTTAACCGACCGATAAGCTGTTATACCGAAAATTATCAGTCATATCGGTTAACGGTTAAACCGGTTTTCGTGGGCTTTTTCGCTTTCGGGCTTTTTTTTTTTTTTTAGGTTTAAGCTGAAATTGATTTTTATTGGGGCTTTTTTTCATTTCCATATTGTTTGATTTCAAAGTCATTACATAGGCCCATTTGGCCATTTCAAAGTAATGAGGCCCATTACATAGTTTGATAGTCATCCCAAATGTAGGGGATAGGGATGGCCGGATGGGGATATTTTGGGGAAGGAGAAGTGCACCCCTAATGGTAAGCTAAGCAAAGAAAAGGCTAATGAGTGAGCAAAATCCGGATTCACACACAGCCACAGCCACACTAGATGCTCTGCAATCTAGACATTCATGATTCATCCCACTATCCCAGATGCCAAAAAATAAAAATAAAAATCCAAGAATAACATGCAATCTGGACATTCAAACGAATCGAACCTATGAATAAAATCACACAACAAGATTCAATTTTCAAGGAAAGAAATCAAACCTACCTAAACCCAAAATAAAATCCATCCACGAATAATAAATAAAGTATCAACTAAGTTCACTAAGTCACTTAGAAAAAGGAAAATAAGTTAAACAACCCACATAAAGGGCAACACTGATTACACAAATTACAAATATAGTAGAAAGAAAACATAAAGATAGACTAGAATACTAGATAGTGATCAACATGGTCCATGCATAAACTGATAAGTGACAAACATAAATGCGGTTACACAATAATTTTCAGGATCCACCTCAAACATGGATTATCTTCATTCTTCAACTCCTTAAATTTGCTTCCTTCAATAAACCAACAAATCAAAACATAAATATAGTGAATCGCTATTAGTGATTAATATTAAAGAGTAAGAAATAAATATCAAGAAAAAAATAAGATGCAAAAAACTTACCCTGTAAAGTTCATCCATCAAGCGTCAAGCCTTTTAATACTCATCATTCATCAAATGTGAAGGAATTAGATAGAATTTCTACCACATTGAAATTTTTAAAGGATTAGTAAAAATAATTTAATCAAATAATTAGAAGTTAGAACAACGAATAAATTTGAAATTAACAAATATTACCCGACTCAAGCTTGTAGCTTTCTTCATCTTCAATATCAGGCAAGAGTGACTCACCAATACCATGCGGTCCATGCTCAAAATTGGGAGAAGATCTCAACCAATTCTAACAACAAATAAGAGCTCAACTATTTTCGAAGCCAAAGAACTCTGAAAGGATCTATGATGCGACCTCCGGTGCTAAACATCGACTCAGAAGCAACAGAAGTAAGCGGAATTGCAAGGACATCCCTTGCTATCTTAGCAAGAACAAGAGACTTTGACTTGTTTACCCTCCACCACATTAAAATATCAAATTTCTCATATGGTTTCTCAACAGCCTTCATACAATATTGCTCTATTCACATTCTTGGACGTAAGAAAATTATGGTAAATAGCTAAAGTAGCTTTCGCTTTGTTATTAGAGCCCGTACTTTCAGAACTTGTACTCACATTCACATCTTCATTTGTAATTGAAGACCTAGCCCCATGGCCCCCAGGCCCCCCACTTCCTTCAACATTCTTAGCATAATGTTGATATAATTGGTCCAAGACACTCTTAAATTGGTCAACAACTTTTTTTTCTTTTTCTATACCCACATTTGTCTGCAACCAAAACTCCAAGACAGAAACTTTGTAACGTGGGTCAAGCACAGCAGCAACCCACAACAATGGGTTAAGCCTCAAAATCTCCCCAATACTTATCATATTTCACTTTCATTTATCTTGCCATGTTATTCAACAAATAATCACCACTTTCACAATAATCCATCAAGCAATGAAAAACATTTTGGAGTGTTTCAAAAAACAAGTTGGAAGTTGAGTATGTAGACCCCGACATATAAATTGTCTCATCATAAAACACACGCAGAAATTTAACCAAGTGTCGAACCTTCTGCCAATCATCTTCAGTTGGAGCCCCCAATTCATCTTCATTCAAATAGTTGAATAAATTCAAATCTTCATCTATCATGAGATCAAATGTCCTTTCATACTTTTGTGCCGCCTCCAACATCATATAAGTAGAGTTCCATCTAGTTGACACATCTAGTTTCAATGAAGATTTACACAGAAGTTGCTTCCTTTCTACACAAGACTTAAACAAAGCCAATCTTTGGGGGGATCCCTTCACATACTTCACCATATTTCGTACCCTCTCAATTGAATCATGCGCAATAGTCGTTCCCTCCTTTACAATCAAATTTAGAACATGCGCACAACACCTTATATGAACAAAATCATGGTGACAAATAACATCTTTATTGCTACCATTTCTTTTTTTATACTCACTCATTGCCTTATCATTAGCAGTTGCATTGTCAAGTGTTATCGCAAACAAACGTTTAATCCCCCATTCCGCCAAACATTGCTCTATTTCCTTGGTAATTGTTATTGCCTTGTGATCCGACACTTGGCGAAATGCCAATATTCTTTTGTGATATTTCCAAGAAGGATCAATGAAATATCCAGTTACAACCATGTAATTCATAGTCTGAATCGAAGTCCAAGTGTCAGTGGTCAAACAAATCCTTTGACTAGCCATCATCAACTTTTTTTTCATGATGTCTTTTTTGGTCATAAACAACTTAACACAATCCTTCATCATTGTATAGGGAGAAGGAAGTGTAAAACGAGGCTTAAGAACCCGAAACATTTTCTTAACACCATTCCTATCCACAAATGAAAATGGGAATTCCTCAACAATAATCATTTCACAAAGTGTCTCCCTAATAGTTTTTTTCACAATACTTAGCAACCATGAGGCTATTACCAGAACCACTACCACCACCACTTTGACTCTCTCCGGCTAGAAAAGTGAACTTAGACTGAGAGCTATCTGCTCTTGCTTTTAAGCTCTTGTACTTTTCACAATGTTTAAAATGGTACAACATGTTAGAGGTGCCATTTCTTGTAGGATAACATTTACACTGCTTCCCACAGTAGTTACAATTTGCAGTAGGAAATTCTTCAGAACTAATTTCATCTTTAGTAAAATGATCCCATACTGAAGTTCTTTTCGTTCTTAATCTTTTTTGACCAGAGATTGGTGGTCGTCCACCACGACTATGAGATGCTCCCCTAGAACCAGCACATCTACCTTGGGTATCCGTATCCATATCCAACTCATCATTAGATAAATCTATTTCTTCATCATCTATGCCTATGGGACAAGAAGAAGTAGCTTATGCCATCTAAACTTTTGAAGAATACAAATAAAATAAATAAATATAACTATATAAGCATAGAAGAATACAAATAAAATAAATAAAAATGAATTTAAAAAAAAAATGAAAGGTTTCTAAATTAAAAGAAATTTAACAGCACATCTTAGTGATTGTTACAGCAGGCCCTACATATGTTCTAACATGAGTCAATGGCATACTAGTGCATATCATACAAGCTCCGGCCAGGGCCATTGTGTGAGGCCATTACTTGGAAGTTAAACCAGGGTAGTAGCCCATTCAGTTCAGGACTTTCACAGTCATATTATTTTTTTACATGTTATTATTTATTTGCAGACTTATCAATATATATATTGTAGTCTGTCTCATACACACAAGACTTAGTGTATACAAGTTTCAAAAAAAATATTAAAACAATAGTACTAAATGGTTTAGACAAAGTGCATATAAACCAAAACTAGTTCAAAATCAAACTAGCTTTCCTTTCCAAATTGCTTCATGTACATTACCACTCCACAGGATTCATCCACCGACCACCATATTAGATTTCACATTTACAACTAAACAAAACTCGCCCATTAACGGTCTCAGAGTCAGCACTAGAGAAACTGAGAAAGCGAGCCACACAACCATGGGATAATAAGAGCCAAAAACACGGCAATGACTGACTATCAAGCAATGCCTAAGTGAAGCAACTAAATCCCATTTCATGACCCATTAAAGGCTTAAAGCTCAACCATTTACCCCAGATTCCAACGAAAAGGAAAAAAAACAAACATGGTATGTGGGATTCCAAAGGGGTATACGGTATACCTGGAGAGAGTGAAGTGAACCCAGACCAGGTGGGTGCCGGTTAGGCCTCAAGCTGCTAGCTGCTGCGGGTGCAGGAGACGACGGGCTGCTGCTAGTGCAAGAGGCGACGGGCTGCTGGCTGCTGTGGGTGCGGGAGGTGACGTTCTGCTGGCTGTTGTGGCGTACGGGTTACAGACTTGAAAGTTGAAAGTGAGGGATTTTATGGGTTAGGGTTAGGAGAAAGAGGGAATTATAAGTGTTATATAGTGAAACCAAAACGACGTTGTTTTGGTTTCAGTGTAGTTATTAAGTAAGTTATATATAAAAATTAAAAATTAAAAATGCTTATCGGTCATATCGGTTAACCGATAATAAAATTTTAACCGACCGATTACCAACCGATAACTATCGATAACGGTTATCTCGGTTCGGTTAATATCGGTAATCGATCGGTTAATCGGTAACGGTTAATTTGCCCACCCCTAGAAGGGATAGAAGGAATCCAAGGGAAATTCCAAATAGGAATGGAGGAATGAAGATGAACTCTATCACAGGATCCTTGGGAAATTACAGATTGAGAAGAGAGGATGCCTTTCCTTAGCCATGAAGGAGAAGAATGGGGAGGGGGAGAGAAAAGAACCAGAGAGAAGATACTTACCTTTGAGTTGGGACACCCACATGGAATCTAAATTGGAATGAAGCTTCTAGCCAAGCTTTGAGATGAGAACTAGATTGACATCTTCTATTTTCCTGAAACCCAAACCTCCAGAAACTTTTAGGGAGCAAAGAGTGTCCCAGGACTTGAGATAGTGGTTTTTGTCTTTTATATGAGGAACACCCCACCAGAAATTCTTGAACATATGATCTAACTTTCTGCATATGCTTTTAGGAAGCAAAAATGTGCTCATAGCATAGGAGGGAATAGCTACTGCCACAACTTTAATGAGCACCAACTTGCTAGCTTGAGAAAGGGTTTTAGCTCTCCAACCTTCAATTTTGTGATGGATTGTATCAATGATACTTTGGAAGACTACCCATTTGGAGCTACCCATAAGAATAGGAAGGCCAAGGTAGATAGAACAAGAGGGATTAGGATTGAAGGGAAGGATATTGAGAATGGATAAGGAGGTGGAAGGGTTGGTGTTTTTGCTGAATCTGATGGAGTACTTACTGGCATTAATGGACTGACCTGACCAAGAGCAGTATTTGTCAAGACAATATTTAATACTTGCAGCTTCAAGAAGGGTAGCCTTACCAAAAATAAGGAGGTCATCAACAAACAGCAAATGATGGATAGTAAGGGAGCTTATGGCAATCTTCATACCTTTGACATTTCCAAGCCTTTCCTCTTTGAACAACAATCTAGAGAATAGTTCTGATCCCAGAATAAAAAGGAAAGGGGAAAGAGGGTCTCCTTGTCTCAAACCTCTTTCTGGAGCAAACAAACCAAAGGGGCTGCCATTAATAAGGATAGAAAAGGAGGTCAAGGAAATGCAAGTCTTAATCCATTTAATCCAAGTGTTATTAAACCCCAAGTTCTGCATAATGGCTAAAATCAATTTCCATTCCATCTTGTCAAAAGCTTTTTCCATATCCATCTTAAGAAACATGAAGCCTCATTTCCCTCTCTTAAGCTTAAAAGAGTGAAGAAGCTTATGAGTTAAGATAGAGTTGTCTTGAATATTTCTACTAGTCACAAAAGCTTATTAAAGAGGAGAAATGATTTTGGGGAGGATAGACTTCAAACGATTAGCCAAATTTTTTGAAATGATCTTATAAGAAGAGTTACATAGGCTGATGGGCCTGAATTGATGCACAGTATGTGAGCCACTTTGTTTTGGAACCAGAGTAATGTAAATATGATTCTGCTCAACAAATGTTTGTTATGGAAAAAATCCCAAACATAATCCAACACATCACTTTTGACCGTGGACCAGTATTTTTTGTAGAAAATAGTTGTAAACCCATCAGGGCCAGGAGCTATGGTGGAACCTAAACTTGAGAGGGCTTGGAACACCTTAGCTTCAATGGGGATGGAACATAGAGCAAGATTATCCTCTTTAGAGATGATAGGGGGGAAGAGCTCCAACAGTTCATCATCAATAGAAGGAAAAGAAGAGGAAAACAGATTGGAGAAGTGAGAAACAAAATTTCCTCTAATGGTTGCCCTATCTAAAATCCATCCCCCATAACTGGTTTTCAGAAAATTAATTGCATTAGATCTTCTTCTGATGATAATGAAGGTGTGGAAGAATTTTGTATTGAGGTCTGAACATGTAAGCCAAATTTCTATGGACTTGGATTTCTAGAGAGTCTCTTCTTTAAGGAGAAGCTCATCAAGAGTTATCTTCAGATTGGATTCAAAGGAGAAAGAGCTGGGCTAAGGGGCAGTTGTTCAACTAGATCAATCATGGCCTTTATGGACTTAATCTTTTTCTGGATATTCCCAAAGTGAATAGAGTTCCATCTTTTTAAAGAGGCTTTTATGTGAAACTATTTCTTGAACAGACAATAAGCAAAAGATCCATAGGCAGGCAGATTACAAGCAACTTGAATGACAAATCTGCAAGTTGGATCTCTAGTCCAAAATTCTTCAAATCTGAAGGGTATAGGCAGAAGAGATGAGAGGTAATCAGTATTGAGGGAGATAGGGTGATGGTCAGAATTAGTGGCAGGGATATGGAGAATAGGGTATTCAGGATTGGAGGTGGATCCAACCTAGAAAAGCTAATCCTCTAACCAGTCTTTTGATGAGTGCCTAAAAGTGTTTATTTGAACCTCTTAATTTACATTCGTTAGGCTCTTAGTATTGTTAATTTCTAATGTTTTGGTTAGTTTTGGTGTTTTAGTGTTTTGCAGGTTGTTAAGTTGCATTTGGGGCTAATGCCATCAACTCTGGGGCTTAAGACAGTTCGGGGAGCTTTGACAGCAAATTTGAGTTGAGCGATAATTCGCACCCGACGAGTCCCACCAAAACGACCATATCTGGAGTTGTAGACCTCCGATTGGGGTGATCTTGGTGTCTTTAGAAAGCTAACTCAAAGATCTACAACTTTGTATTTCACATGTGAGGGCTAATTCTGAAGGCAGTG